>JADLZK010005590.1:0-39931 GCA_015847255.1 Hyparrhenia diplandra | reverse complement strand
GGATTTGTTGGCCCATTTTGCTATGTACCTGTGCATATTATTGTATCTAGATACATAGCTAAATGGATGTACCAAAAGTCAAAGCGACTTTACAACCGGTTTTAGAGGAAGTAGTTCAAAGAATAGAAGAATATAAACAACCGTCAGCAACAGCCTCGTTTAGTAGGAAAAATTTTGTAAGACAAGAGGTAGTAGTACTGACAAAGGTAGCAATGCAGCTCTGCGCATGTCTATTCATCTATGAAGAAAATAAGCAGCAGAATTATCGCCTTCCTCACTAGAAAACTAGAAAGGGAGCCGTGTGTTGGTTGTAATATGAATGAGCATCTCATCCAACACATTTTCCTAGGATTGTCCTGTGACTTAAAATAGTGGAGGGATCATCTTTATGCTACCGCCTAAAACTGCCACTTAGAGATCTACATAAGCCATATGTTTGGTACATGGCTTACTAATCAGAATAAAAGGATTAGAAACTTGATTTGGGTTGGCGTCACGCCTATATGCTAGCCATATTTGGCGCCGGCCGAAACGATATTATCTCTCGCTGTTCGAAGGCTATTGCATGGAGCTATTGGCCGCATCGAACCCGGGGCCATGCAGCCAAGTAGATGAACAAGACAAGAACACACTCGCTAATTAGCGTGAAAACTAGAAATGATTACTTTGGAGTTTCACAGAGTAGAGGTGGTGGAAGTGTACATTTATCATTTGCTTTAGTTCTCTTTATTTGTTTTAGAGACTTGTTTTGCTCTACCTTTTATCCACTACTTGTAATAACCGGCTGCGGTACATCCTCGCTTGTAGAGGCCGGATGTTTTTCTCATCCATTATCTAAAAAGCTTCGTCGCCTCGAAAAGATTTGAAAATTTTAGTCATCCGTGGGCGGCGAGTCCGCTTTCCCGTGAGAGGGGCACAAAAGAGAAGTTAGTGTTGATAACGGAGGGGGGCGGGTATAAATGTGGCGTTTCCAAAACACGTTGCTCGGAAAAAACGCCATCGCGACCGGCCGGGCAATTTCAATGCGTGGACGCCTCCTCGCACTCAACTACGATCAGATTTTCCAAAGCACAACCGCCGAAAAACAAGTTACGTGTGACCCGCAAGGCCGGAACAAGGATCTTTAGTAGTGGGCGCCCTGCCCTTCGTTTCCGCCGCCCGCCGGTGCCTCTACCGGCCGGGCCGATGATTTGTTGTGTGAGAAAATTATCACCGGGCGGGTTGGCTTTTGAGAGAGAAAAAGCACTTCTGGTCGGTGGTCAAATCCGTACCACAACGGTGGTGTCATCGCATCACACCGCGCTGCCCCGCAAAGAATGATGGACGGAACGATGGGTAGACGTGGGCCCCCCATTCTACGCCGAGGTGTGTAGGATACGCAAAGGATTCATGCGGGGTGTGTATAGACGCCGCTTTGTGTAAGTATAGATGAGTCTCAGAGGGAAAAGGCGCCGCCAATTTTTCGCTAAAACGCCATGTCGCCATTGGCTCCGGAAAGTGCAATCGCCCTGATCATTAAGGGCGTTTGGTGCTTGTGGCATCCCGCATCGCTCGCATGGCTTAGCCTCGCCAGTTAATTTGGCCATGCCAAATGCATGCAATGTGCCCCTCTCTGCTTGGTTGCCTCGCATGAAACCAAACTGTGCTAGCTAGAGTCTTGTTTGGTACCGCATTTGGCGTGAGATTTAAATTTGTGCATGCATGGTTGTTGTTTGCTGTTCGCATACATGCTAGTTGCATCACATTCAAATTGTCACAAGCTACAAGCCGACATCACAATAAAAGTAACTAGTCTTTACCATAGCTTCCAAACTAAAAACCCTATGACTACAAATAAATAATTAGACTACTAATTAAGCACTAGTAAATAGTGCCAATCGGATCTCCAAATAAAAGTTGGTTTTTACGTGTGGATTAATAGGTGGTAGTAGAAGGGGTGGATCCATCTGTCGGCCTATCACCGCCTACAAAAAAGCTTGCTCGCCCACACTTTGTGTTATATTTCCTCGAGCAAATTTCCCCTCGAACCTTATATACTTGCTCGTGTGGTGTCTTCCGGTTGAGTATTACCCGTGTTCCCCGCCATGATGAACCACATACCATGCCATTGTCGCGAAAAAGAAAAAATTGTAGGAAACATAACACAAAGATGGGCTTATGTGCCTCGTGAGTTCATGTAGAAACATCATTGGCTAGGTCATGTGCTCGATTATAGAACACGATCACAGCCCTAAGGCATGTGCTTAAAGTATAGGAAAACATCACAGCATATAGGCATGTGCTCGTGATTTTATGAAAAAAACATCAGGTGCAATAAGGCATATGGAATCCCAGGCTAGGGTTTCAAGAACAAGGAGAGAGGGAAAAAATCACCGAGAGGAGAGGGCTCGATCCAATCAAGCTACAACACAAGAGAGAGAGAGAGAGGCCTTCCCCGATCCACGATTCACAAAGCAAGAACAAATCGAGAGGGAGAGAAAACCGACCGTGGCTTAAGAACTTCGAAAGCAAAAGGAAAGAGCAGGAGGAGGGAGCGAGGGGGATATATAGGCAGAGATTGGCGCGGGGAGGAGGAAACCCTAGAGAGTTGTCATCTCCAGCGCCGAAATCGCCGAGCTGCGAGACGAGGGAGCACGAGCGAAGCCTCGCCGGGGAGGAACGCCGATTCGCCGCCCTCCTCGAAAGCCCCGGCCGTGGCGGGAGCAAAGACTTTGCACGAAAAGGGAGCCCGCCTCTGGGACGAGCAGTAACCAAACACCGACACTGCACGACGGGAGCCCCGGCCGGGGCATATCCGTGGCACCAAACACGCCTTAAAAAACATCCGCTCCCACGCCTCAAGCACCGGTTTAACTCACCAAGATATCGGGCCGCTGTTGCCCCAAACCGAGCGCGGACTGTTGAGCGCGGATCGCATATGGAGACATGCTTGCAGAGGCCTTCTGACTCAAGAACTCGATTTTTCTTTTTTAACTGCGGCCAAAACTTGTAACTAGTCTTTTCTCCCCTCATAGTAACCCAAATGTGATAGTTTTTCTTTTCTATTTTTTAAAGAATAATGTCAGATATATCAAGATATTGTATTCTTACCGCTATTACTTTTGTCATGTTTTTATTGAGAACATTTGAAATTTGAATTTCAAAATTACAACTTCAGATAACATTTTTGGTTCATCCAATGATTTCAAAGCAGAAGTCAAGCACGAAAAAGTTGTATAACTTCAAAGATGTACACACCTTTTATATTGGCCATTTCTTCATCCGACGATAAAGTTGTAACATTGTTCACAAGATTTTAACATTGTTCACAAGATTTTACACATATCTCATATATAGTTGATGAAACTATGAGAGAGATTTAAATGTTTTAAGATTTGTGAACAATGTCCACTAGCACTTTGATTTGGCATCATGCTCTGTCATGAAAACATGGGGAAGCGCCAACTTTTGTTCACCCCCCCGCCACGCCAACTTTTGTTCACCTTCGTAGCTTCCAACAAGAACCCTAATTTTTCTTTTAATCTATGGTCAAAACTTGTATAACTTTAAGATGTACATCTTTTATGTAGGTCATTTATTCATATGATGATGTCGCTGTAACACCGGCCCACCTAGATTTACACATGTGTCATAGAGTTTATGAAAGTAGAAGACAAATTTCTAAGATTCGCGGAACAATGTCACTAGCACTATGTCGCGGGAAACAACCAAAATAAGAATTGTAGGTCTTGCTAAGTTGTGAAACTCTCTAGTTGAAAACTTTTTATTTTCACATTATCTTGTAAAGATAAACTATATATATATAGGTCTCAATTTCAAAAATTGGAAATTGAAATTTAAATTTTTTAAGTGACGCCTGATAGACAAAACCACCAACATAATGATTGTAGTTCTCAAATATCCATGAAACTTTTATAGCTTACAACATTTTGATTTGAGATCATCTTGTCATGGGAAAACATGTAACATTTGAAAACATTTATCTTACGTGACGCCAACCGGGGATAGCTAGTCCGCCCATTTGGCTCGACACCTCCGCCGGCCGCACCGCCGGCCCGCCCATAACCCACGCCCGCACCCGCCCGCAGACCTCGCATTATTGCCGCCGACCAACTCTCGCCAAGACAAAAACGCAGCGCCAGAGCGCCGCGCCCACAAGCCGCAGCAACGCCGCCCGCACCATGGAAAACCTTCCGCTGACATGCTTGTAGAGATTGGCGATTGGTGTCGCCAAGGTCTCTACAATCCCATGGAGGACCTCCACACACCGCAGCCAATTGCTCACGATGAGCGCGGCGGCGACCGTGGGGATCTCGGGAGTATCCCGCTTAGACCGTGCCGTGACTCCGCAGCTGGGCCGGTGAGTCGCACTACTCCGCTCGTTATCGCGAGAATCTTATCACCAAGCTCGCGCTGGCAACCCTGAGATGCAGTTTCAGCTTCCAGATGTATGCCGCCTTCGCTGGTTGCCGCCGCACCGCCACCATGCCGCTGAGAAGCCGCAGACGCCGCCGTGGCATGAAAAACCGCCAAGTATGTTCTTGCTTGTGTTTCACAGGCCAACACCGTGCCGCTAACGATTTACTATGCGCGCGTGGTGTTGCGTGAGATCGGTGGCTTACCACCCGGCCGACGGCCCGGCCGGACGCATATCGAACCGCAGAACCGAACTCACTGGAACGCCCCGGGCGACATGCATGGGATTTCTTGAGGAGCGATTTACTTGATGACGCACATATACCGCCAAATTGAGTAGAGAATACCGTCTCCAAAGACCACCGCGTTGCCCGCCATGATTCGCATCGGCAGAGGGCGAAACTAGTGTGCCGCCATTCACTTAAGATGGATAGATTCATTTCGCACGTGGAGGATGTTCCTCGCAAATGAGGAGTGTAGGATCCGCGTAGGAGTGTGAAAGTTTCTTCCCGTGGTGTTGTGTGGGCACTATAAGCAAGTTTTAAATTGGGATTGATCGATCTATCATCACATGCGATGAAAAAGTTGGATGTTTTGTTAGTCGTAACCATGCATATTTTCCAAAAGTGACGAAAAGGCCGGATTCCTAACAAATTTTGTTTTTTGGGGCCAGATTCCCAAATTCAAAAAAAAAAAATGGTTCCGCATTCCTAAGACAAACTTATTTTCGTGGCCAAATTCCTAATTCTCCCATAGTCCTTCCTATTACTCCAAACAATGTTTGAAATTTTGAAATAGCACACAAGTTACAAATCTTTACATTAACCGCGGGGACCATGGTGTCTCAGATCGAACACTCTACGCTTGCCACCTTGGATTCCTTATAGTGCTATGGGCGTTTTCTCGCAGCCTCTCGCTCTTCCTTCTCCCATACTACACCTATTGCAGACATATTGTTAGTACTCTTCTCACCTCTTTCTCCGGCCCTCGACTTTCCAAACTCATCTCAACCAAAAACCTCGAAAGTACGAGCGGTCCGACATTGTGGGTTCCGCCTCGCCTTCGCCTTCGGCTCCATCCCGGGTGTGGTGCTCTTTATCACATCCATGCAGATATGGTTTTTCATGTGGTTTTTGAAAAAAGAAATACGTAAGTTTTTTCTTTTTGGTGGTTGCGTGATCTCGATCGAAGTCCCGCCTGCTCGTGATCTCGACTTCATGTGGTCTCTAAAGTCCCTGGTTCCGCCTGATCTCGTGTTTTTAGCTAGTGTTGGGTTGGGAAGGAGGCAAAGAAAATGTCGCAAAAGAAGCACATCTTCTTGGGTAAACACGCGGTATCTCTCAAATGCACTTTTTTTGAAGTTTTTTAGTGGCTCTAAAAGGGTTTTGTTTTGTCTTGTATATTTGTGTGATTCATGCTATAGCTTGTACAACCACAAAGACCTACGCGGGAGATTATAAAAGTATGGGTGCCGGAGGTCGCCGGCGGGCTACTCCCCTCCCCTCGCCGAAGTCGAAGCATTTTTCCGAAGTCGCGCTTCGACCGCGCTCAACAAGTTTGGCAAAAGAAGCTTTGGCTCCGCCCCTCCCCGCGCACCCCAATCGTAGCTAGGGAGCCACTTTTCTCTCTCCCTCCCTCTCAACATTGGGCCATGTCGCTAGGAGCCGGAGAAGCTCGATTTTGGGGCTCCCCCTCCCGCTCTTGCGCTACATGCTGTTTTCGTAGCTTAGGGTCTTGCTTCCTCTTTTTGACAATGTTCGCTTTGTTTTGCTTCATCTTGTTTCAAATTTTGTTGTGTCTCACGGAATACTATTAAATCAGCCAAAATCAGCGTTAGCAAAAACAACCTGTTTCTCCGTAATGTTGTTATATTATCAAAAAAAAAAATGTTAAAATTTGAATGCTCGCTCTCCAAGAATCAATCGAACCCTCGTATTGCTAGTTTGTGCATTGTGGCTCAACAAACGAATTCAGCTTTTTGATTTGTTCCAGAAAGAGGCAAATTTTGGCCTTGTGTTGAAACAAATTTGGCATCGAACACCACCTCATTCTCTCTCTCTCTCGATCGATCGAAATGAAATCCATGTGAAATGATTCCATACGCGACCCCATACGATGTACAATACACCTTACGCATACGCGTTCGTGCATGTCAACATCATCATGATTACCCATTTTGACTAAAACCCTGCACTGCTGGATGAGCCGCCGCCGCGGGCAACGTGAACGCTTCTCGTTCCTTGTCGCAGAAGCGCCGAATTATAGACGAGAGAGAGCATGGTTACCGGGGCGGGGGCCCCACAATTTAAAACAACAACAATAAATATGGTTCGTGCACGCTGAGGGCCCCACAATTTAAAAATACCTAAAAATGTTTTAACCGACAAACCAAAAATCTAAATTAAATTCACATAATCAGAATTTGTTTCAATTAATTTTTCAAAACAAGACATCACATGTATTTAGATAAAATTAATAAAGTGGGCCCACACGATGGCAGCTTGGGATAGAGTAGGACAAACTTTTTCAAAAACCAATTCCTAATTCTCCCTAGTCCTATTACTCCAAATAATGTTTGAAATTTTGAAATAGCACACAAGTTACAACGCTTTTACATTAACCGTGGGACCATGGTGTCTGTGATTGAACACTCTACATTGCCACCTCGATTCCTTTTATAGTTGCATCAACACCTACAGCTTGCCACCTCTGATTCCTTTTATAGTGCTACTATGGGCGCTTTTCTCAAGCTTCTCGCTCTTTCCTTGATCCTTCTCCCATACTACACCTACTAGTACTCTTATCACCTCTTCTCCTCGGCCCCCGACTTTCCAAATTCATCTCAACTAAACCTCGAGTAGTATGTAGAGTCTGTCCGACATACGGGATGGGTCGCCGCTTCGCCTCCATCCCGGGCAGTGGTGCTTTTATCACATCCATGCATAGATGTGGTTTTTCATGTGGTTTTTGAAGCAAAATTAATACAAAAGTTTTTCCTTTTTTGGTGGTTGCAGATCTCGGGTCCGGCCGCTGAAGCACATCTTTCTTTTTTTTTTGGTGGTTGCAGATCCGGGGTCCGGCATGGAAGCACATCTTCTTGGGTAAGCACCAAATCTAGTAAAGTGCATTATCCTTCCTTTTTTGAAGGGTTTTTTTGAATGGCTATAAAAGGTTTTGTTTTGTCTTGCATATCTCGTGTGACTCATGCTATCTACTAGCTTGTACAACATTGCTCAATTATTTTGCTGCCTTATACCTTTTCCCGATTCTTCCTAGGTACAAAACACAAAGACCTACGCTGAGAGATTATAAAAGGATGGGGAGGAGGCGTAAGAAAATGTCGCAAGAAAAGCACATCTTCTTCGCTTGGAGATCCTTTTCCACCTCTCAACCTTCTTCTCGCATGCTATCGGCCGGGCTCGCCTTTGCTTCACGTGGATTCCACTTCACGATCATGCGCATGGCTAGAGCTTAAGGGGGTGTCGATCACGCCCCAACTCGCCTTCGTAAGATTAGGCATGCCACGTACCCAAGGGCGAGTGTTTGGTTCAGCTTTCTCGGTGGCCGCCACACCCCGCATGCTTCGTATTTTTCTATTTTTGCTCGCCGCTTAGTGTGGGCGAGTGGGCAAGTGTGGCGGCCGCTTTGCCCGCCACCGGGATGTGTGGCCGCCACACCGCTGTGGTCAGGCGCATGTGGCGCTGGCGCATGCCGGGCCGGGAGACCGCTACCGAGATTATAATCCCCGCCAAGGGCCGCAAGCGCCTCGACGGGTGTTGTTGTCTCTACACGAAGTCCGATGTGAGGAGGCCGCCTTCTAAATAGATGCTCCCTACTGACCAGATCGAACCTGTATTGCTAGTTTGTGCATTGTGGCTCAAAACAATTCAGCTTTGATTTGTTCCTCAGAAAGAGGCAAATTTTTGGCCTTGTGTTGAAACAAATTTGGCATCGAACACTCACCTCTTCTCTCTCTCTCTCGATCAATCGAATGTGAGCATGTGAAATGACTCCATACGTGACCCCTCGATGTACAAGACACCTACCGCATAATGCTGTTCGTGCATGTCATCATCATGATTACGATTCTACGCACTGCGCCGGGCGCATGACACCGCGAGGATGGACTAACGACGAAGTTTTTATATTCCCAAAAAAGTTTTGACCCAAACCCTTTTCCAACAATACTACGGGGGACTCATACGCGGGCAGAGGTAGAGGCCGCAGCCGCCGTCCAACGCTAACGTGAACGCTTTTGTTCCTTTGTCGCAGGTAAGCGCCGGATTAATTATAGATGAGAGAGAGCATGGCCACCGGTGGCCCCACAATTTAAAAATACCTAAAAAAATGTTTTAACCGACAAACCAAAAATCTAAATTAAATTCCGACATACACCATTAAATTTGTTTCACTTAATTTTTCAAAACAAGATGTCACATGGATATAATGTATTTAGAAAATTACAAGTGGGCCCACACGATGAATGCGTAGAAACCGAAATCTTGATGACTAGGACGTAATATTCCTTCTAAAGGAAGCAAATAGAGGAACGTGAGTCAATTTTTTTTTTTTTTTTTGCAAAAATCCAAGGATGGTAGACTAGTTTAGCAAACTCTTGGAGACGCACCGCTATTTTACTTTTAATTGTGAGAAATTGTGAAATTTAATCCCCGCCGCTAAAATATGACACGTAATGCACTCGGACTGTTTTTACAAAATATGACCCATGTTGTGCGATTTGCTATGAAATCTAGACTTTTCAATTTTCCGTATTTCAATAATTACATAGGCCATTTTTTTCACCGCTTAGGGCATCGTGGCCGCTTACCAACGCTACGCCGATCACGTGCCGTAGCGCCTTTGCCACGCCGCTGCCACCCTATGGATGTGGGTTGGGCAAATGAGGCGCCGGAGGAGCAAAGGGAGAGCGCGCGGCGCGTAGACTTGGGGCAGCGGACGGCGGTTCGGGGGTGACGGCGCTTATCGCACAGACTTCACTGACTCAAGACAAAGGTCGTGCTTTCGGTCTCGACTCTCCGCGGAGCCGACGGGCTCAAGAGGAATTGAGGAAAGGGTAATGATGTCCTTTCCCATTCTCAAACGCTTAAAGAAATTTTCTAAATTTATAGAAAATACAAAAATCCCAAAAAAATCCAGATTTCATAAGAACTCAAGCTTACGACATGGGTCATATTTCATAAGGCATGCGAATTCCGGGTCATATTTCTAGCGCACACGATATAATGGGTTAAATTTCATAATTTCTCGTTAATTGTATAAATGAAGTCGCTAGGAAGCAATGGTTTAGCGCCCCCCGTCGTAGTCATATCTTGTTGGCTACTCTACTAAGCAGCCCCCTTTCATAGTCATATCTTGTTGGCTACTCTACTACAAGCAACCCCCTCGTCGTATTTTTTTAGGGCAAAAATCTAGATGAAAACTCGATACTAACACTCCCGCCCACACCCTAGGGTGGCCTTGTCATCCGCCTTACCAACCTCATGATCTTTTGTGGATGCGCACCATGTGGACAACCTTGGAGGCGATCCAAAGACGGATCTAGCGCAAACGCTTAGAAACAGTCTCATTGTGTCGCCTTTACAAATCTACTCAGTATGTGACTCAATCTAACTTGTACAAAAAATTGTGTTGTCTTAAATATCTTTTTTTCGGGTTGATCCCCGCATAAACCACAAAGAACTAGTGGGCGTGAAATTATAAAAGGATTAAAGAGAAGATCATATCCATCTATCTATGGTGCTCGAGCAATTTGAAGATAATAGTAGATCTTTGTGGTGCGTCCAAGTGAATAGTAGTAGGAGTAGGTGTGCGATCGATGGTGCCTTTGTGCAAATGGAGGGTGTTTAGTTCCCATGCAACCCAAAAGTGCTACAAAGACTGCACATCAAATCTTTTAACGCATGCATGGAGTATTTAAATATAGAGAAACAAAAACTAATTACACAGTTTTAGTCGAAAAGAGCGAGATGAATCTTAAGCCTAATTACTCTATGGTAAGACAATAAATACCAAATACAAACTAAAAAGTGCTACAAATGTAATATTTCACCAACTAATTGTGTCGAAAACAAATTTGGCGCTTCTATATCAAATGGAGATGCACGAGCTTGGCCAAACTCTCTCTCTCTCTCTCTATGCGCCTCGCCTCTTCCTTCTCCCAAGATCGCATCGAACAGCCTATCAAAATGACTTCATATGTGACCCTACAGCCGGGTCATGGAAAAAAAGGATGGTCGAGTGCAGTGCATGACACCGGTTTACCCGCACTGGATGGACGGAACGACGATAGGCGCTGTGGGCCCTATTGTACTCGTCGAGGATTCGCATGCACGGTATACGTAGTAGTACTACTCCCCAGGCCCCCGTGCCCCCCCCGCCCGCCGACTCTTCACAAAAAGAAAAAAAAAAAAAAATGATTTCTATTTTTAACTGGGAGTGCCGCCAAAAGCCTAATCAATGAGGACCGAAAGCGTAGCTCGTTGGTTAGCTCGCCAGTGAGCGAGCAACCTGACGCTAGTTCGATTCCCGTGATAGTGTGTGTACTAGTTGTAGTTAGGGTCCGGGTTGTACACGGGTAGTGTGTGTCGTGGTGCGTGTGTGTGTGTGAGTGTGTATGAACAGATACTACAACCGTATCTCCGAGTAAGAGGGTAACTCAAAAAAAAGCCTAAAAATGCCTTTTCTCCCTCCTATTAATCCAAACTCTATTTCAAATTCAAAATAGTACACAAGTTACAAATGCCCTTAGCAAGATTTAAGAAGCAAAAAATGTGTCGCCTACATTAACCGGTGCCTGGTGGGGCCATGGTGTCAAAGATCAAACACTCTACAAGACTACTACTACATATTGAATATGTTCGGGCGATTTTGGTCGATTGAATAGTATTATAAGTCGAAATAAGATAAGCCAACTTTTTTTTTTCATTTTTGCATAAAAAAAATCCAAGGATGGCAAACTAGTTTAGCAAACTCTTGTAGATGCTATGTCATTTTATCAGTAAATGTATACATGAAGCTGCTAGGAAGCAATAGTTTAGCTCCCCTCGTAGTACTCATATATCTTGTTGGCTATTCTATTCTTTTAGGTGAAAACTCAATGAAAGTGAAGAAAAGACATTTTCCTCGACAACTTGTGGAGGTAACATATGTTATCAAGTAATTATATACATGAAGAAGCAATGGTTTATTAGCTCCTCGTAGTACTCATATCTTGTTGGCTATTCTATTTTTCAAGGTGTAAAATCGATGCTAAGACTTCCCACAACGCTATGTGTGCTCAAAAGGATCTAACCCCTCGCAATCGGTAGAGCCGGTGTGCCTCCTTCCGCCACGGCCCAAGTGAATAGTAGTAGTAGCCGTAGTTGGTACTCATTGTCCCTCGCTAACATCGACGAGAGGGGCTCGTGGGTCGAGGACTATAATAATTAATAATCTTCCATATAGGTCTCGAAGCTCGTCATGGACATGGCTACGCTTTTAAGACCCGCGCTACTGACATTATAATCCTCGCCGAGGGCCGCAGCAAGCCGCCTCAACGGTGTTGTTGTCATCCCTATTCGAAGTCCTGACCCGAGGGACGCCCATATTTGTCTTCGTAGCTTAGGTCTATCTTCCTTTCTTTGGCAAATTTCCCCGATTTGAATACATATTTGAAGTCCAACCCACACTCGCTACAAGTGTCCCCTCATTGAAGTGAAATGAAACAAAACTACTTTGCTTTCTCCACCCCTCCTCCCACCCTCTCGCCAAAATTGAAATTGAGGAGCGTGGCTCCAAAAGCCTAAAACATTCTGTCTCCCTCCTCCAAACCTCGCATTTAAATTTTGAAATACTAGGTGTAATGCGGTATTACACAAGTTATAGTCGCCTTAGCAAAGTTAAGGCCTCAAAACCGGTGCCTGCACAACCATGGTGTCCGTGATCGAACACTCTACTAAAAGTTCTTGTCTTTCTCTCTCCCGCCTCCTCGCCACTTGCCGCTTCCTTCTCCTCCCATACTAGTACTAGTAGTACCACGGTACCACCACTCTTCTTCCCTTCACTGACTTCCAAACTCTTCTCACCAAATCTTACCAAATAAAGAGTACTAGAGAGCTGTCCCGACATAGGGATTATCCTTACCCTGGGACAAGGCCTCCATCCTTGGTAGTGCACCTCTTTATCACACCCATGGATCTAGATATGATTTTTCATGTGGTTTTCAAACAAAGAAATACGTAAGTTTTTTTTGGTTGCACGATAGCCGGGATCCGGCCGGGGGCCTCGTGGTCCCCGTAGCGACCTCAAAGGTCGCTAGAAAACTTGACTTCCCGAAAAGATCCCGCCGGCATAAAAGCCGGGCGGAGAACGAGGCGCTTATCGCGGCGCTCGACAGATTGCCGACGCCGCCGCCCTCCTAAGTCCCGCCGCCGTCTCTCCGTGTTTTACTTGTGGGTTGGGTCCATAAGAAAAAAGTCGCAAGAGAAGCACATCTTGTTGGGTAAACACCTAAATCTAAATTGTAAAGTGCATTACCCTTTTTTGAAGTTTTTTTTTGAATGGCTCTAAAAAAGGTTTTGTTTTGTCTTGCATATCCGTGTGATTCATTTTATCTCGTCTTAAATACCTTTTTCCATTGATTCGTATAAACACAAAGATCTATGTGGAGATTATAAAAGTGTGGGAGGAGGCCTAAGAAAACGCTGAAAAAAACACATTTCTTCCTAGGTAAAACCCCGAATCTAATCCCAAAGTGCATTTCATTTTTCACTAACCAACCAATCCTGCATCTATAAACTTCCCACTTTAGCAAACTTAAGGCCAGAACCCCGAGAGTGAAACTAAATTATATTTCCACCCTTCGCTTAAAACTTCTCGCGTTTTTTTTTTTGAGGTGTTCCCATGTATGTTAGATGGGCCGCCCACTAGGGCTATAACTTTGCTAAGAGCGATCAGAATTTGTGTAGTACAAGCATAAGTGAATACTAGTATTTCCACCCTTCAAGTACCTCTTCTCGCCTGCTGCTGCAAAACATGTACGGTAGATGGGCCGGCCCACTAGGCACTAACTACTCTCTTCAAATGGAGCCAAACATTTTTTTTTTTTTAAAAAATCCAAGGATGGCAAACTAGTTTAGCAAACTCTAGGAGATGACTCCGCCCAAGAAAATTAGAGGCGCAACCAAACACACACGCGTGAGATGCCGCTATTTTATTGTTAATTGTAGTACATGAAGTCGCTATGAAGCAAATGGTTTAGCAAAAATTTCTATCATACTCATATCTTGTTGACTATATTTTTTCGTGGCTTAAAAAACCGGATGAAAAAGTCGGAGGAAGGTGAAGAAAATAATTCTTCCATGTTCACCGATAATATTAACACTCCTCGCCACACCTAAGTACCACCAAGCCCATAATGGGGAGGGAGAGGCCTTTGTCAAGGAGATGTCACCCCTCATCGCCTTTGTTGATGCGACCATGAGGACGACCTTGGAGGCACTATTCTAGCATCGGATCCCGCGCGAACGCCGTGAAAGGTATCTTCTTGTGTTACAAATTTATGTGACTCCCCGCCATCTAACTTGTATAAAAAATTGTGTTGTCTTTAAATACCTTTTTTCGGGTTGATCCTAGGTACAACCACAAAGAAGATTTTAAAAGGATCAAAGAGAAGATCATATACACATCTATCTATCCTCCTCGAGCAATTTGAAGATAATAGATCTTGTGTTGTGGGCACAAGTTGTGGTGCGTCCAAGTGAATATACAGCAGCAGTAGCTCTCATCCCCCTTTAACATCTAAGAGGGGCTCGCGGGTCGAGGACTAAATCTCCCCGTAGGTCTCGAGCCCCGTCATGGCCATGGCTAGCGCCAAGACCTACGCCGAGATTATAATCCGCGCGAGGGCCACAAGCCGCCTCGATGGTGTTGTCGCCTTTATTCGAAGTCCGACCCGGTGGATGTCCATATTTGTCTTCGTAGTTTAGTTTTTCGGTAAATGTAGTGTAAAACTACCATCTTCGTAAATCTTGTGGTAAACCACGGCAAAATTATGTAAATTATCAAAAATCATACATGTAGATGATATGATGATACATAGCTTTGTAAATATCATGTCCAAACTCAATTGCTTTTGATCGAGAGTTATAAAAATAACAAATTTCTAACAAATTGACCGACAACTTTCTCGCTTGAAATTTGTTATTTTTATATCTCACAAACGAAAGTCGAAGTTTGGACAAGATATTTTACAAGGTTGTGTATCATCATATCATCTATATGTGTGAATTTTTGGTGAATTTAGATGACTTTTTTTTGCCATGGTTTACACGGGTTTACAACTCTAAGACGGTGGTTTGCACTACATATTTTCCTAGGTCTTTCTTTTCGACAATGTTCTTGCTTCATCTTGTTTCATCTTATATTGTCTCACACGTGGTACTATTAAATCAAATTTAAATCAACCTTTTAGCGTAACAACCCGCTTTCTCAGAATGTTATTATTATCAAAATTTTGTTCAAATTTGAATGCTCTAGCTCTCCAAGAATCTTGAAATAAATAACTTAAGATCGAGAGAGTATTTATCTATACAAAGTTTGGCAAATTTCCTAATTTGAATACATTTTGAAGTCCAACCCACGCCACTACAAAAAACTCATTCGGTGCAAAGGTCCCCCTCTAGAAGTGAAACAAAAACAAAACAACAACTCTCGCTTCCACTCCTCCCCCCCCCCCGGCCAAAATTGAAATTGGCGAGCACGGCGCCAATGTCCTCGCCCTCGCCGACCACACAAAAAAAAAAAAACCCCCCTCGATTTCTATTTTTAACTGGGAGTGCCGTGAGTGCCGCCAAAAGCCTAGTCTTTCTCCCTCCTAACCCAAACTCGCTTCAAATTCCAAATACTAGTAGTACACAAGTTACGCCGCCGCCGCCGATGACCCATCCTCCAAAACATCGGTTTGTTGATGCGGGCCATGGTGTCCGCACCTTGGAACAATCTACATCACCACAACCACAAAAGAACTACGTCCATATTTGTCTTGTGTTACAAATTTATGTGACTTAATCTAACTTGTACAAAAATTGTGTTGTCTTAAATACCTTTTTCGGTTGATCCTGTGTACAACCACAAAGAACTACGCCCATATTTGTCTTCGTAGCTTAGGTCTTTCTTTTCTTCGACAATGTTTGCTTGTTCTTGCTTCATCTTGTTTCATCTTATTTTGTCTCACAGATACTAATTAATCAACAAGTAGCGTAACAACCCGCTTCTCTCGTAATGTTATTATTATCAAAATTCCTTGCATTGTAGTATGATTGTATCTCTTGCCTCTAAAATAGCTTTTCAACTTGGCTTAAACCTATGTTTCACAATTTGGCCGGTAGGGTCTTTTATTGTTTTCTCAACCCCGAAGAACATACTTTGCCCGGCAGGTTATTATTTATAGAAATGCAGCTTCTAGTGGAAGTGATCAAGAGATCTCACCGTGGCATTTCAGCTACCGAGGATGACCCCATTACTAAGAATGTTTACCCGATTCAATACACTGCATCGTATAGCAATCGTGAACAGCCATCACGTGCACTTTCTAACAAAATTTCTCACTCACAAAAAACATCCATTTTGATCTCCCAACCGCCACTTTTTCACCTCGCCCGTGTTGGGTACTACAACCAAGCACTCCCTGGATAAGGGCGCCGATGTTCACTGTGACCACCGCGTCCGTGAGGGCGCCGTAGCCGCCGAGGAGACCGCGTGGCCTCGCAGTGTGCCGCCTTTCGGGGAACCTCCACCCCGCCGAGGTCCGCCGCACCATCGACTCCGCCATCGCCGCACATCACGGGCGCGCCATTTGACGGCGCGCTGCACCGCGGCACGCTGCGGCGGGTTCTCACCGCCCAACTCTAGGTACGCACGCCGCAAGCAAACAATGATTAGGAAAACCGGCGAAGCACAGTGGCAATCCAAATACTCACCGGCCAGGGTGGAAGTCGGCGCTCTCCCCGGGCTGATGGCGAGCCGCCATCTCCCCGCCCATACCGCAGCCGTGTCATACATGGAATTCGTGTGGGCGGAAGGCGGCGCCACTGAGGGAGGAGGAGGACGGAGCCGATCAGAGCACGTGGAGGTTAGGAGCCACAACCCGAAAGTGTAGGTCCCACAAGGCGGGGGGAGCCGGGGAGCGGTGACGGACTCCTGCACTTCAAAATTGCCCATAGAAAACCACCTCCATCGACAAGTAGGGAGTGGTACAAGATGAGGGGTGCGGAAGAGGAATGCATGTAAGAGTGGAGTGAACCCGTGACGCAGGGAGGGGGCAAAGCCTCTAACTCTTCCCCTCCCCTTTCGAAAAAAAAAAAAAGGTGTGGCGACGCCGCCTGAAAAACCCTTCCCCTCCTCCCTTCATGGTTGGCGGTCGATTTGCCACCAAGCATCAATCCCAGGCGCCCTAGAATATGTATTTATTCTTCTCTAAAAAAAGAATATATATATTTATTGGTTCTAAGAAAAAGAATATATATTTATTCATGCTTGTAATATTGTTCAAACATGTCGTTGTCACGATTTGTTCATGTAAAATATTGTTCTATGGGAGATGGGGACTCGAATCTAACCGACGCTGACGGGTTGAGATTTGTTTGAGGTGTCCAACAAAAAAAAAAACGCAATTTTTGACTTTTAAAATCTAATTTGACCAAATTGCACGCAAGCCGCTGCCAATTTTTTTTTTTGACTAAAAAGGCTGCCATGCCGCCTATCCCAATTTTTTTTGGACCGAGAGAATCAGGGTTCAATAACTCTTGACATTTTTTTTATACTTCACCCGTTGGATACATGCGATCAAAATGCCCGCTTTTGAGCTTCATACCGCATCGCTTCAACTCCTTCCCTCCACTCTTTTTTTCGCCAAAGCGTGCTCCACTTTACTTCAACTCCTTCACTTCCCCGCCAGCGCGCGGCCGCCTAGGCCCTAGCCTTTCCCTCGCCCACCACGCCGCCCATTCCTTCCCCTCCCGCCGGCCGAAGATGAAGTGGCACGTGGGGAGAGGGACCCAAAGACGGGGAGGTTTTGCCCCCCGTTCCTCCCCCGGGCGATGTCGACGGAGGTGAAGACGGAGGTGACGACACCGCCAAGGTTCAACAAGGGTGTCCCCGGCCGCCCACGGGTGCACAACAGCCGGGCATCCGTGCCGCCCGGCCCTTGTCTCTCGGGGAAGACTAGAAGCCCGTGGGCCACTCATAGGCATCAAACCCCAGCGACGCCGATGATGGAGGAGGCGAGACTATGCGCTGATGGCGTTGAGGAGCAAGGCTCCCCAACACCGGGACCTGGAGGCGCCACCCACGGCAACGGACATGTGCCGATGCGGCGGGCGCGGACGCCGCCACCGCTGTCGAGGCCTTGTACCGCCTACAGCCGGGCGCCGGGCCCGTGAAGCCGCGAGGCGAGGGCGAGAGAAGTCCCTGGCAGCGGGGCGCCGAGGCAAGCGTGAGAAGTCGGGCGGCGGCGGCGACGCCGGAGAAGGAAGCGAGCTCGCCGCTGGCGCAGTAATAATGCCTTGTTTAAAAACTTTTTTTTCCACTGATGACCCCATTTCCATTACTTTTTTTTACGTACGGAAACACAAGCATTCATTAGAAGTTTTACGTAAGAGAAGCTACAAAAACGCAGATATGCCTAAGAGACTCTATCAGCTTAAAAATCAACACAACGTAACCTCCCTTGAACCCATATATCACGGGCAATCGACAACGACATGCAGTTCAAACGGTAACAAAGAAACACCAAAAGTAGACTAAGCCCTCTCCCTGAGCACCCGAAACTTAGCATAACAACTCCCCAAATTTCTAATCATCTAGCCTATTAACATGGCCTCACGCCATATATATAGATTATAGACCTTTTCGATTCTTGCGTAACATGTTACTTGCAAAGATCCCTCATGATTTCCGGATCTCCTTTTCCCGAAAGCACTTCGCCTTCCATCCCGCCATCTTCCCCGTATATATATATATATACTCCCTCCGGCCTCAAAATAGATGTCATTCTCGCTTCCCGAGAAATCAACATTTTCAAAATGCCGCAAATTATATATTAAAATATATAAATAATAAAATATTTATGCTAAGTAATAAATATCATTGAAAGATCTTTAAGTCTAGTTTTTTAACAAATTTATTTGGAGATTTAAATATTGCACGATTTTCTACAAACCTAGCTAGTCAAAGTTGAGAAAGTTTGACCGCAAGACGCATCCCATAGTGACATCTATTTTGAGATGGAGGGAGTACTTGTTTAAAAACTCAAAATTGTGGAAACCAATAGCTGTTTTGGCATATATATAGTTCTCGAATGGTACGTAGTATCAGAAGTTCTCTAGCCACCGCTTCGGCATAGTTCACTTTTCTTCATCTCAAGGCAGCTTTTTTAACGTGATTTGAGGATTGTGATTTGTTTTTTTTGTTGACACGATCTTATCTCGACCCTCATATAATTGTTTCTGCATATATATATGTAGTGCCCGGAGGTGGTGGTTGTGAAACCATCATCATGCGAAGCTCCGGAAGTTTCGCTATTGAGGATCTCAACAAAGGGAAGGCCGAGAAGGAGAGGCTCATGATGCAAAGGCTCACCTCAAGTCTTCCGGCCGTTGAGTCCGCCGTTGAGTACGTGAAGAATTAAAAGGCCGAGAAGGTACATTGCTCGTGATGTGGTGCGGTGCCATTCGCTCGATGCCGACACCACACTAATTAATGTGATCGATCTTATGCTGTCTTGACTTACTTTTGTTGATGATGTACTATCTAGCTAAGTTAGTATTAAAACTATGTGTGATGATCGATGCAAACTCGATGACCGCTTGCTCAATTTGATAAAATATATGATGCTAGTAGCTTGTTCGCATAAATTGTTGACTACACATACATATGCCCCGCATATATAGCTAGCTATTTAATTTTACAAAGATAGACCATGTTTAGTTTTACAAAGACCGGTGACCATGTTCAGCTTATTAAAGATTGAGAGATGGTATGCCATCTCAAATCAACCTCCAAGGCCAATATGTCACCACATAAAGCCGTAAAAATAAAAAAGCTAGAGGTACTTTTATAACAAAAAAACAACAACAACCAGTTCAAACACTCAAAACCACACCATAAACCCGCACATGTCACATGAGCTTTAACAACAAAGAATAGCTATGCATACCATTTGCGCACCGCTTTTTTCGGGCGCCTTTTGCCACGGGCCCTCCTTCTTTTTATGTCCATCTCTCGAGGTATGGAGTCACCGCCGCCACCAGTAATCCTAGGGATGATTTTTGCATCAAAAAGAAGGGATTTCACCAAACTCATAGATACCTTCCTCTTCCACTAGATTTTCAAGTCCGATAACCCGCTTTTTCCTGGGAGAGCCACTTTGTAGGTTCTGCTTCTAGTGTCGCGCATTATAGAAGACTTTGGCTAACCTCGATTTGCGAAGTACAAATGGCTTTTTTGCGTGTGCCCGCCCGTCCAAGGTCAACGCAAGTGTAGCCGTATTTGTCTTTCTTGAGACACCTTTTGATTATCGAACCCATCTACACCAAAAAACGGGCGCATTTCATGTCTCCCCGATACGAGTTCCCATATCTCTTCAATCACGCCGTATGGTTTCCTCAGACGCCCTCGTAATCGCTTGCAACAATATTTAACACCCGTGAGTTCGTACACACTTTTCTTGTCTTGATCAGCGTGTAAAAGGTGTAGCCATTTATGTCATAGCCCCGCTAAGTTGTGATCGCGGAAGAAAGGCCCCTTTGCTACCGTCGAGCTTTTCGCGTCGCAAGAGTCGCCCCGAACGCAAGTCGGGTCTTTGATCCGATGTTGAACCGCTTCAATATGCGCCCTCGTTAATCGAGACTCGTCCCAATCCGGATTTTCTTCCCCGCAACAACCGATAATGCTCGCGATGTAAGGATCTATCTCTCTTTTTTGTAGCATCACAAGAGAGTGGGCTTTGTCAAAGTCGCCTTCTTCGAGTAATTTGCTTCTCCCCAAGAAACCCCTGTCCCCGCTAGCCTTCCGTCATGGCGAGACTGAGATGCCGACATTGATTATCAATGTCAAAGATAACGGAGACACCAATCGACCACCTCCTCAAAAGAGAATAGCACCGTGCCATGCTTCCTCGTGGTGAACCCGACTCTTTGAAAACCTCGCTCGTAGTACTCATAAATCTCTCATACGGATACATGTGGTGGAGGTACATCGGTCCAAGATACCCGATCTCCTTAACCAGATGGACCATGAGATGGACGGATATGTCAAGAAAGTCGGGCGGGAAGTAAGCCTCAAGGAGACACACATCGCGGTCACACATGTTCTTTTCAAGATCGCTCGGCTTGTTCGCCGATCACCTTCCGAGAGATTGCATTAAAGAAGGCGCAGTAGGCCGGCGATAGCCTTTCGACCTTTTCCGCAATATGTTTCGATCCCGACCGCAAGCATCGCCGTGAGCATGACATCGCAATCGCGGAGCCTTCATCGGAAGCATTTTGTTCTCTTTAGCAGGCACAAGTTTCCGGACTGGGCTGGCGTGATCCGTGAGGGAAGTTTGACACTACGAAAGAAGTCGCACAACTCCTGCTTCTTTGACGGGTCGTTTACGCGCATAAAGGTGGACGGCACCGGGTTTCGCTCGTTAGGGAAGGAGCTTCTCCGGCCTTATGTCCATCTCCTCTAGGTCAGCTTTGCTTTATCATGGTCCTTCGATTTCCATTTGTCATTCATGAGTGTCCTAAGCAAACTTCCAAAGACGCTCTTTTTCACGCGCATGATATCTATGCCGCGGGCGAACCGCCATGTCTTTCCAAAGAAGGTAGCTCCCATAGGATTGACATTTTCTTCCACCTCTTCTTATCGGCAGTGCTTTTTGCGTTTCACTCTTCGAGCTGCTTTCTTTTTGTTTCCTTTTGGTTCGTCAGCGGGGCGGCCGATCCTTTACCACCGCCAGAACCTGTTCCCCATTGAAATGCCTTGGTGCAGCCGCTTTCCTTCGTCCCCCATCAAACCGACGCTTCATCTCACGGTATGGATGCTTTGTAGGAAGGAAACGCTGGTGCTTTTACATAAAACCCTCTTCTTTTGAGTTATTCAGCAAAAATGCTTCCCGTGTCGCTCTAAGCAATGAAAGCAGTCTTTTCCTCCTTTGCTCGCCTTTACACGCTACGTGTGTCCCGAATATCGATTGTGGTGAAGAGCAGGGCACGAAATTGAAGCGCTTTTCTTGTAAGCATCGTATTACACCGACACCACCCTTTCCGTAGCTCCTTTGAGATCGCCAACAAGCGGCCTCGTGTACACATCGATGTCAATACCGGCCGATGAGGACCGTAGATCAAGATCGACATCATCATGTACCTCCTCGTGTTACACACAGCCACGGTGGAAGATTGTAGATAGTTAATAGCACCGCCGCATACTATGTGTGCTACTCATGTTACCAAAGGGGTTCATGCCATCCGTGTTTCGCAAACCGAATATTCCTTGGGTCATCGAAAAGTTTTATGTTTGTGATCAATGTCCCGCCATCAATACCATCCGGGGTGCCTTATATAATCATCACGCCCGCCATCCGAAAGTGCCATGTCATCGGGCCGCGGCCCCTGAGGTTGCAAAAGACGCTTTTAGGCGAGGAATTATTGAAAGTACCATGCAACCTTCCGAGGAACTTTACGGGCGCACCTCCCCGCCTTCTTCACCATCATCATCTGTTCGCTTGTAACGAGAGGTTTTACACTTGGGGCATGCAGCAAGATTTGCATAGTCACCCCGAACAGATGCGCCATACATGCAAGCATGAATTTTCTCAACTTCAATCCCAAAGGGACAAACGATCTTTTTGGCCTCATATGTCGCCTTTTGGCAACACATTCTAAGTGGGGAAGCATATCCCCAATCACCCCTAGCAATTGTCTAAAAAGATCTTGTCAGTCCAATGGTTCTCTCGCCTTTGAGTTGAGAAGCTTTAGTGTACCGTATAGTTTGAAAAACTCTTTCTCGCTAGGCTAAGAGAGTGGTGTCCTCATATCTTTCAAGAGCTGTTCCAGAGTTCAACTCTTCAGCCAGTTGTATTCATCGTAGCCCATGCCATCACGCAAAGAACTTGTCCATATCCTCAACAAGAGGGACAGTGGCTCGTAGCAAGCTCTACTACTTCATCATCGCAATTATTTCCTCATCCTCAAATGTCGCTTCTTCCTCGCCACCGCACCACTTTCGTGAACCCTCGCGCTTGTTCTCCGGCCGCTGACACCTTCTCCATGCTTGTTCCAACTTGTGTACCCAGCCATGAAACCTCGGCGATTAGGTGGGCATGGACCGCAAACGAACTCGAGTATTGCATCCGGTTCCCGCAGTCCACACATGGGCACCACAAACCCGCATCCGGTCTCACAAGAGATATCGGCCTCCGCAAGCAGCTAGGAAAGATTGCAACCCATCTATGTACTCACGACCGCCGCCTCACCCGGGACATCTAGTGGCTTCGATCCCCCATCGCCTACAAAAATTAAGCATGGTGGAAATGGAAGAAATCCTCGTACCAATTTAAGTCAAGATATTGTTGCCAACAACTAGATGCTTTAATTCTATCTCACCATTATGCATTAATCGGCGCGTAAGCACTATTGTATTTTAATTAGAAGCCGCCTCAGAGCTGGGGTTTGCTCACCTACGCTTCTCGAGGATCGCCCTGACCACCGCATCGGGCGACCCCCTCAGAGCCGGGCGAGCACGGCCTGGCCACCGGGCGAAATCCGCAGGGGTCGGGCGGAGCACGCCGACACGAAGATGGCAGCCGAGCACGCTGCAGACACCTTCTTGCGCCGCCGCCTGAAATGCACGAGCACCAATATAATGCCGAGAGGAACGCGTGACAAAAAGAGGAGAGCTCTAAGCACGCCCGCGAAGTACTTACAGCCGATATGGCGGAGCACACACCAACGCAGCCCACCGGCCCTCCAGGCGTCGCGCTTCCTCCGCTGCCCCCTCGCGGTGTGCCGCCACCGCCGAGAGAGACGGTGCTCAAGTGTGTGGCAAAGAACGCCTTTTGTATATATCCGCAAGCTTAACCGAAAGCAAATTTAACCCGAACGCACGCATAAGGTACGCGACGCATTTCAAAGAATCGCCGCTAATGCATAACCCTAACCGTACGCTTACAAACGCATATCCGCTTTACTAGGTAGGGAGTACTATAGTTACGCATATTATGGTACCACATACGCACTGAATCCAATGAACGCGGCGCGCGCCTCAGGATGTGCCAAAGCCACCACTTACACACGCATGCCGACATCCATCGCCGGGCTGAAAACGCCCAGCTCGGCCGTACCACAAGAGAACGGACCTAACATGCAGTGTCCAAATTCAGGCCCAAAGGAAGGTCGGCTTCGAGGAGAGCTCTAAGCGAGGCCCGCTCAAAACCGATGCGTGCCCGGACCCAAATTCAGTCTAGTACGTGACGCTGTCGCAACATCCATCGCTTCCGTGAGGCGGATCGATCAGACTCGTAGAGAAAAATTACAGCGCTACACAACTCGCCGCCTGCTATACGACATGTGTCCGCAACGCCGACACCACGCATTACCGCGGACTACGCAAAGAACACACGACTCGTAACAAACTATGTGCACGCCAAGCATCTCGCTGTTTGTTTACGATACGTGTCCGGAACAAAGAAACAAAGATCGCATACCGGGCGCAAAACATAAATGACCGCCGGTAGCGGTTGTGACATGTACGCACCTCGATAACACAACCGAACTATACCAGGAGCAATCCGTCTAAAATAACACAACTCGTCTAAAAATAAACGCTGCCGGTAGGGAGTTGCGACATGTACGCATACCTCGATAACACAACCTCGTTCGAAAATAAATGCGCCGCCGGAGTGGTTGGGACATGTACGCACACCTCCTAACATAACTCGCCTGAAAATAAAAGCCGCCGACTTTAATTTACGGGTCGCTATGCACTTTGTACTGTTCCAAGCGTTCCGCACCGCGCACGCCGCTCGCACGGTGTCAAGTAACACGGACGCGGGTATCACCACGCTGAAGTCTGGCAAATCCACGCCGTCCGAATACTCGTAATCGTACGATAAAGACGGCGCCAAAAGGTGTCCGTGAAGCAAAAACGCCGCCTCGACCAGCGGTTGCATCCCGATCGGTTCGAAAAAATGCGCCTGTGATGAAACGCCGTGTCTGGTGATGCTGAATTCTCGGCAGACACTGCTTCAAAAGCGCCGCCGAGCCGCGCTGTCAGGCTCCGTGCCAAGGAAAAAACGCTCCTCGATTAAGAAAATGACACATATGAACACGCCACGCCTCAGAATGACCTCCTATTATCGACGCCAGATTGGTCCCGGGGACCATCCGACGCCTCTATTACCGACGCCGCCACAAGAATGTCACAAACACGCACGCCGCGTTATTAGTGACGCTCTCTCGCTCTCACTAGCGGTTATTAGCCTTTTTTACATAGTGGACGCTAGACGCCGTGAGAAAAGGATAATGCAGCCGCTAGTCAAGCGGATGGGAGTTCTTGAGCCGTATTATGAATAAAACTTATCGAGAATATGTAAGATGCTCAAGATTATAAGAGCACTCATCGTGACGAAGTCATGTCGAGTCAAGTTAGTGTTTCATGTCAAGTTTCGAGTCTTTGATTTATCATTGAGTCAAGTTTTGTGAGTCAATAATTAGTTTGGTTTGAATGAATAAAGAGTGCTCTTATTTTTAATAATTGTTGATCCATTATCTCGCTTTTATTTTTTCTATATTTTTTGTATATGTTTTCTCGGTCCCACCATGTTTTTGAATAAAGGATAATAAAAGATAGTGTGGGGAGATAGTATGAACGCCAAAAACAATGAAATCAACCCAAAAAAGTGAAGCAAAACAATGTTCACGTAATCGAGGATCCAACACGACAAAATCTCGCACTGCTGAGCAAAGAGAGCCTCGGGCGCCGCCGTAGCAATTCACAATGCCGCCCGCCATGTCCTCCCCTCGCCCTCGAATTCTTCCGCCTTCTGCTTGATCTCCGAACTTTGCTTTGATTTATATTTTGGCTTCTATTTTATTAGTTTTGAACCTTTTGTCGATATGCTAAATAATAGAGAGAATAAAATATATTGATATGCTTTTGTTCAAAGTTAGACTCACATAATACTTTTTCATGGTTAAATTAATTGCCGTGGGGAAAATAATTTATTAAAAGATCCCAAGTTGCTTAAGTTGTTGTGGAATTTTGAGACGTAAGATTGGTGAGAACTTAATTTTGATATCTTTTTCTCACTGAGAATTTATTTTGAAAATATTAAATTGATAGCTTTACTTCATCTTCGTGGTAAATATTATATCCTACTAAAGCCATGCTTGCTATGAGTATTGAAAAACCAAAGAATAAGCTATTTGCTTTGTGTTGAGCGTTGTCAAATTTTGTGACCCAAGTTAAGAGACTTGTCATTCTCTAAAGATCAAGATCACGCATACTCATTGTTTTTATAAAATATCTATATGCTCCAGCTTTTTTATCTCTAAATTCAATAAATTATTTTTGTAAAAGCAAGGCATGGGCTATGCAAAAATAGTATGTAAAAAAAAAAAAAAAAAAGAAAAAAAAAAAAAATAAAGATGAAAAATAGACAAGTGTCCGAGGGTGAGTAGAACCCACATCTTTAAAAAAAGAGGAAATAAAAGACAAAAGTCTCAAGCAGCGTAGCCCACCTCTCCAAAAGAAAAATAAAGATAGCCCATGATCTTGTTTGCAAAAATATTTATTTCAAAAAGAGAGAAATAAGAGCATAGTAGAATTAGCACACACACATGCACATGTTGATCTAAGAGAACGCTCTCCTTGATCCATCTTTGACATCGCAAATACATGCAAGGTAAGTATGCTACATCCTTAACAAAACCCCAAACTCCGCATTCAAAGATTATTAGAAGCGTGATGTTTTTAAGAGCATTAATTATATGTGCTTGTAAGTGATCCAAAAATACTACATATATTTGAGTGATTTGAGAGCACCACGTAAGAAAGAAGTAAGCTATGTTTCTTTTCAAAAATCATTGCAAAAAAACTCTAGCTGAATTGATTGAAGGAATAAGGTACTCTATTTTCAACTATCTTGTTTCTCAACTACTTAAAGTTCTTGGTAAGTTTGCTAAAACCCCATAGTATAAATATGACCATGAGACTGCTTTTATGTTTTTATGTCTTAACTTACAACTTTGTTATAAATCCATCCTTTTATCGAGACGAGTAAAAGCCTAAGTGTGGGGAGCTTGTTGACACCTCTTAAGCTCTATTTTTTTATATCTCAACTAAACATATAATAAGGGTATAAAATGAATAAAAACATAGAATAGGTATTTTACTAACACAGCTCCACAAGTTTTGGTGATTTATATCTTTTAGGGACTTAACAGTAAATGCCTAAAAACTCGTAGATAACCTCCCAAATAATAAGAAGATTCATCACCGTGAATTTTGACCCAAAAAGTGAACTAAAAACATTCTAGAAGACACTAGGAGAAGACCGACACCCGTTGGCATTTCTTAACGCAATCAAAGGAAATGTGTATAAAACCCATCCTCAATAAGAGCTGCCGTAAATGCGCCACGACATTCCTTAAGTAAACTACCATGTCGGTGACCAAATGGAATCACAACGGGATAGATCTTGCCATCTTAGATATTCATCCGCAAGTTTAACGGATCTATCATTGTAGCATTTCACCCTAAGTATTCGTGGTATCGTTATTTATATTTTCCCAAAGGAAGGCATGTAATTAATAAATTAGCATGGCATCCTAATAGAGGAACATGTGTTTGCTTAGACCAAAATGTTCATAACAGGGGTAAGCAATAACGGTTCATGGATAGTGTGACACACACTTAAGAATCCACCAGAAAAGGATAAAGAAAAAAATAGATAAAGAATAAATGAATAAATGAATAACCTAATGGAGTAGTTCTAATGTATCTAGTCATGGCCATACAAATGAATAGTTAGGATCATATGCAAACCGATTTAATCATGGTTAGGTCTAGGATAGCGGAGACTCCCCTCGATACCATACACCGATAGGAAGCATTTACTTAACTCCTACGTAACATACTTAACGTGGGGGGATTTCAAGGGGACGCCAAGGCTTGTCACGACCAAGCCGCCCCCCTCAACCGTGGGCATGCCCTCATATCCGCTAGGTGAATACCCGCACCATGCCCGCATATTAGAGCACTACTCTTGTCCCCCCTCAGATCCCCACTCGCCGAATGGACGGACTAGAACAAGAGCAAACCCGGCGGAACAACGAACCGATATCCCACCTCTAATCAAGTTAGGCATATGATGATCGATGATGAACTCGTAATGAACATGTCAAGATTATGATATGTAAACTATATGCTAGTTCATATACCAACACAAGAACATGAACAAAACTATACTCTAGTTCATAAGTTAGGCCAAGAACATAAATATAAGACTTGCAAATAGAAGAATGCTCCATAGAGTGGGATGTATTACCAAAGCACTTTCTTCTAGGAGACAAGCCCTCCTTGTAGCTCTTCTACTCCAAGTGTTAACTAAGAAAGAATAAAGAAGAAAGAAGAAGAAGAAAGAAGAAGTAGAAGAGAGAGAGGTAGAGGTGGTAGAGAGAGAGAGATTGCTGGTTTGCCGGACTCCAAGTGGTGTGTGTTGAGAGAGGGAGAGAGGGGCCTACTTATACACTTGGAGGAGGGGCCTAAGTGCTAATTTACATCAAAACCGACCTCGTAAACCTTTCCTTGTATGCGAAACCGACCAACGCAGGGGGAAACCCCGCTTGAAAGTGCACGAACCGCCCCCCGAGGCTGGGCCGAAACCGCCTCGTGGAGGGTGCGGCCGCACTGTGGTGCGCTACAAGACTCCCGGCTCCTACCGCCCGGTCCTCGTGGGTGTCGCCTTTTCGCCTCGAAAAGTTGTGGGCCGTGGCCGCTCGCCCGCATTTGATGTTTTGGGTCGATTTGTTTTGGGCTTGGTTTTGCAATAATGCGCTTTCTGAAGGCGTTTTTGGTCGATTTTCCACTTGCTTTTATTATAAATCTACAAAATAAAATACAAGACACTACAAGTGGAATTTATTAGTGATAAAAAGTATATGAGTATAAAAGGTTTAATTTTACCCCCCTTTTATGGTAGTAAGTTGACGGAAAAATATGTCGTTGGTTACCGGGCCAACAAACTCCCCAAGCTTACCCTTTTGCGCGCCCTCGAGCAAAAAGAGATAAGTACTTGGTTGTTGATCGTGAGTTGCTACTATGCCGCATTATGTTTTACAAGTGCCGTGGTTATAATAAGAGTGTCTACTAGAGTTTGAATAAAATGGCACATCTTTTTCCCACCCTTTTATTATTACCTTTCATCGTAGCGGGCTTTCCAAAATTTTCTCAAAGCCTCGAGCTGCTGCCGATAGAACGGTTATAACAGAGGTGCTTATCATTCATCCTTTTGATCAACTGCTTATCCTGATTTTATTTAGATAATATTTATTTTTTTTCGAGAAAGCATGGGCTTTATTGCTATATATATATATATATTTGAAGAGGTGGGCTCGCCGCCTCTAGACTTTTTGTCTTTTATTTCCTCTCTTTTTTTTCTTTTTTTTTTTTAGATGTGGGCTCTACTCGCTTCTGACACTTGTCCATTTTTCATCTCTTTTTTTTTTTTTTAGCATAGCCCAAAAAAACATTTCTTTTTTTTAAAGCATAGATTCCCTGGATGTCAAGTTTCTTTGGACGAAGTCATAGCAAATCCATTTGTACCATATCATATTTGACAACAACTTAGACTAGATAGAGCATATGCAACCCACATGAATCGTTTTTTTTTTTTTTTTTAATGAGTTTTAGAATTAGCCACTAAACCCAAACTTTAGAGAACTTCAATTATAAACTAGGCAATGTGCAAAAGCATAAGACGTAGCAACTATTCACCATTTCAACAAGGGACTAAAGACTAAACATTTTATAGCTCATATATATAAGCATTAAGGCACAAAGAAGAGCTACTTATTCTATTTTTGGATTTTTTTTTTAATGCAATATTGCTGAAATGTAAACATGCTAAAAATAAAATAAAATTTGATGGAATTAAATATGCAATGCAATGATACCTAGGGGTCCTCCCCAAGCTATCCGAAGCCTGTGGGTATCTCTTTTTTTTATTATTTTTTTTTTATTTTGTCATTTTGAGATAACTCCGCCATTTTACCTTTGACGGAGGGTCCACTCTTTTTGAGTCTCATGGACCGACTTTCTCCAGCTTTTGTTGTTTGATGGTGCACCTACTCCCGAGATAATGGAGGGGTGCACTTTTTTAGCTTCCACACCTTTTGTGGAGGGGTGTATTTTGATTGTTTCTTTGGTTTTGATTCTTTTGGTGTGGGAGCTTTCTTCCTGGGTCTTTTGTCCTTTTGTAAAGATGGGGACCTTCTCCTTCTTCTTTTGGTTTAGGAGCTGCTTTTTTCTTTTGTTCCCACCTTTATTTTTTTGCCGACCGCCTTGGAAGTGCCGCCGTCTTTGGGGGCTGGATTTCTATTTTTTAATGCCTTGTTCCCCATATTTTATCCGGATCATCTTGCACTCTTTCCGGTGACTCGGGCCCAACTCAAATTTCTTTCTTCATTGCCATTGATATTGAAGCGATTTCTCCAGCCCCAAACATCAATCTGCGGCTCCGACAGCGTTTTCAAGAATGGTCGCCCAAGGATAAGTGGTGTATCTTTTGGTGAACTCCATGTCCAACACCACAAAATCAATCGGGACAAAATACCCCCGGATTTTCACGGTATGTCTTCTCGCAATCCCTCGCCGGGTACCTTATGGGATGAATCGCGCCACCGTGAGTGTCATAGACGCTGGCTCAAGATTTGTATGTTTGAGCTTGTCAAACACGGATTTTGGCATGACACTAACACCGGGCGCCTGCATCACATGCTAAGGCGGGTTAAATGTTTGTGTTCCAATTGAGCAGGAACTGTAGGGCACCCCGGATCTTCTTCTTTTCTCGTAACACCCTCCTGTGGCATTGGAGATGGCTGGCACATTGCTATCGGGTGCATTTAGCCCGGTTACCTGTTGGTTTAGCATCTTCGGTGTTCACAGCGTGAGCTGTAGCGTGTCGCGTAGCGGTGTCACATGTGGCACGTTTGCGTCGTGGTCTTTTGTTAGCAATGGCGAAGTGCGGGATTTCGCGTGCGGGATGATCACGGGAATCGCCGCGATCGGGATTCTCGGCGGGTTGATCACTGATCGACGGAAGATACTTTAGCGTCTCTAGCATGTTGTGATAAAACCTCCGGAAGGCGTAAGGCGCAGGTTTATCTAACATGCTAGGGCCGCTAGGTATCTTCCGCCGCCCGTGTGATCAACCCGCAGTGAATCCTCTGGGCTCACGCGCGCCTCCGCGGTGATACAATCCCGCGTACCGCAGGAGATCCACGTACCGCTTCCCTAACGCCTTTCGCAACCACTAACAAGTTAAAGACCTCCGACCGACTAGAGCCAAAGGCCACATGTGACACCCCTCGCCTCCAAAGCCGCACCGCACAAAATTTCTTCCGAGGGGCGCAGCACGCATACACATGTACCACCTTGCTTACACTTTTTCGCCCTCGCCTGCGTGTAAAAGGGTTAACCCGAAGGTGATATGGTTTGTAGACAAAGGCTTATAAGTTGACTCCACCCTTAAACTAGCAATGTGGTACTAAATATAAGCCAAGAGTTCTTTACCGGGCCACATCCTTATTGGGCCGGTGTTACAAACACCCCTCAAAGGATTCGACCGCCCCTCGCCGAGCCAACTTAACCAAGACCTTCCTCTGGCACACGCATTGCGCCCAAAGGCCGCACATGCGTATGCCGTGCACTCCGCAGAGCTACACGCGAATGAACCCCATGTCCGCACATTATCCTGCCCGCGACGCCAAGTGGACGAAGGTCGGCTTTGATACCACCTCAATATCCCGGCCGCCTTCCAGAGGTTTATATCTAACATGCTAGGCCGCTTAGGTATCTTCCGCGGCCGCCCGTGTGATCAACCCGCAGAATTCTGGCTCGCTGCGCCTCGGTAGGATACAATCCCCGCAGCCGCTAGATATCCAATGGCCGCTTTCTCCCCTAACGCCTTTCGCAACCACTAACAAGTTAAAGACCTCTGACCGACCAGAGCCAGTGCCACATGTGACAACCCCGGCCCAAAGCCGCACCGCATTGTGCCCCCTTCCGAGGGCGGTGCAGACGATACACATACCACCTTGCTTACACTTTTCGCCCCTCGCTTCGTGTAAAAGGGGGTTAACCCGAAGGTGATATGGTTTGTAGACAAAGGCTTATAAGTTGACTCCACCCCTTGCTAAACTAGCAATGTGGTACTAAATATAAAGCGCGCAGCCCCATCGGGCCACATCCTTATTGGGCGCGTGTTATCCCGCCGCCTTCCGCAGGTTTATCTAACATGCTAGGGCCGCTTAGGTATCTTCCTACGCCAGTCCGGTGATCAACCCGCAGAATCCTCGGCCCGGGCAGCTCCCGCGGTGATACAATCCCAGAGAGATCCACGTACCGCTTTTCCCCCTAACGCCTTTCGTAACCACTTAACAAGTTAAATAAGGTCCTTCCTCGACCGACTAGAGCCGCTACATGTGACACCCCGCTTCTAAAGCCGCATCGCACCGCCTCTTCCGAGGGCGCGCACGCCGCATAATACCACCTTGCTTACACTTTTTCGCCCCGCTCGCGGTAAAAGGGTTAACCCAAGGTGATATGGTTTGTAGACAAAGGCTTATAAGTTGACTCCACCCTTGCTAAACTAGCAATGTGGTACTAAATATAAAGCCAAGCAGCCCCATCAAAGCCACATCTTATTGGGCCGGGTGTTACAAACAACCAGAACATCCCGCCCGCTTTCCCGTAGGTTTATCTAAACATGCTAGGGCCGCAGGGTATCTTCCGCCAGTCCGGTGATCAACCCGCTAGAAACTTGGCCTCGCGGCAGCCGCGGTGATAGGAAATCCCGCAGGAGATCCACAGCCCGCTTTCCCCCTAACGCCTTTCGAACCACTTAACAAGTTAAATAAGGTCCTCCCGACCGACTAGAGCCAGTGCCACATGTGACACCCGGGCTTTCCAAAGCCGCAGATCGCGACCGCTTCTTCCGAGGGGGCGTGCACGCGCATACATACCACCTTGCTTACACTTTCGCCCCTCGCCTGGTAAAAAGGGTTAACCCGGCTGTGATATGGTTTGTAGACAAAGGCTTATAAGTTGACTCCACCCTTTGCTAAACTAGCAATGGTACTAAATATGCGCCCAAGCAGCCCCATCGGGCCACATCCTTATTGGGCCGGGTGTTACAAACACCCCTCAAAGGACTCGACGCCCTCGCCGAAGCCAACTTAACCAAGACCTCCCTTTGGCACACGCACTGCGCCTCGGTTTCCGCACATGTGCCATGCCGCGGCACTGGGCAGAGCTACACGCGCAATGAACCCCATGTCCGCACATCCGGCCAAGACGCCCGGCCACTGTTGGTCGGCTTTGATACCACCTCACAGAATATCCCGCCCGCCTTCCGTGAGGTTTATCTAACATGCTAGGGCCGCTAGGTATCTTCCGGCCAACCGCGGATCAACCCGCTAGAATCCTGGCCTCATGGGCAGCCCTCGCGGTGATACAATCCCGCCAGAGATCCACGTACCGCTTTTCCCCTAACGCCTTTCTAACCACCACTTAACAAGTTAAATAAGGTCCTCGACCGACTAGAGAGCCAAAGGCTACATGTGACACCCCGGGCTTCCAAAGCCGCATCGCGACCGCCTCTTCCGAGGGCGTGGTGCACGCCAAGTATTACATACCACCTTGCTTACACTTTCGCCCCGCCTGTAAAAGGGTTAACCCGGCGGTGATATGGTTTGTAGACAAAGGCTTATAAGTTGACTCCACCCCTTGCTAAACTAGCAATGTGGTACTAAATATAAAGCGCAGCCCCCATCGGGCTATTATCCTTATTGGGCCGGTGTTAACATCCCGCCTTCGCCTTCCGTAGGTTTATCTAACATGCTAGGGCCGCTTAGGTATCTTCCGGCGCCCCGTGATCAACCCGCAGGAACTTCTGGCCCGCGGCGCCCCCGTGGTGATACAATCCCAGGCCGCAGGAGATCCACACCGCTTTTCCCCTAACGCTTTCGTAACCACTAACAAGTTAAAAGACCTCTCGACCGACTAGAGCCGCGCTACATGTGACACCCCGCTTCCAAAGCCGCACCGCACGTTTCTTCCGAGGGGCGTGCACGCATACACATACCACCTTGCTTACACTTTTCGCCCCGCTCGCGTGTAAAAGGGTTAACCCAAGGTGATATGGTTTGTAGACAAAGGCTTATAAGTTGACTCCACCCTTGCTAAACTAGCAATGTGGTACTAAATATGTGCGCCGCAGCCCATCGGGCCACATCCTGATACCGGTGTTACAAACACCCTCAAAGGACTCGACGCCCCTCGCCGAAGCCAACTTAACCAAGACGTGACTTTCTGGCACACGCACTCGCGGCGCTCAGCGTCGCAGTACATGTGCCATGCCGCACTCCGCAGAGCTACACGCCAGAATGAACCCCATGTCCGCACATCTCGCCCGCGACGCGCTCGCGGGCCAATGGCGTCGGGCTTTGATACCACCTCGTAATATCCCCGCCGCCTTCCGTGAGGTTTATCTAACATGCTAGGGGCCGCTAGGTATCTTCCGCCGCCCGTGATCAACCCGCTAGAATCCTCTGGCTCAGCGGCAGCTCTCGCAGTGATACAATCCCGCGTACCGCCAGGAGATCCACGACTCGCTTTTCCCCTAACGCTTTTCGTAACCACTAACAAGTTAAAGACCTCCGACCGACTAGAGCCAGCTGCCACATGTGACACCCCGCTTCAAAGCCGCACCGCACAGCCCCTTCCGAGGGCGCGGTGCACGCATACACACATACCACCTTGCTTACACTTTCGCCCCTCGCCGCGGTAAAAGGGTTAACCCGGTTGTGATATGGTTTGTAGACAAAGGCTTATAAGTTGACTCCACCCTTGCTAAACTAGCAATGTGGTACTAAATATGCGCGCTACCCCCACCGGGCCACATCCTTATTGGGCCGGGTGTTACATGGCGATGATTTAGGATAGCGGCATCGCATTCTTCACCAACTTTCACAACTTCTCGCTTTGTTGGCAAAGCGGGCCGCTTGTTCGATGATGTCTTTTATGTACTTGGTATATGATGGCACATGGAGTATATCTAGGAGTGGTACACTTACATGTACTTTTTTTGATCATCTCCATGAACCGAGTAAACCCCTCATCCGTGTTCAAGCTTCGTTGTTCTTGTAGCTGGGGTAGGTATCAGATTCAGATATTCTAATGGTACCTCCTCCACTTCGGTTCTTCTCGCAATTCGGTGGGGTTACCTCTTCGTGCGCCTTCTTCGCTTCCTCACCGTAGCATTGGATTTGGTGGGTCACTTAGTAGATCTCCCCCTCCGTAGTTACTGCATTTATGCTTCCGGGGCTTCGGGGATTGCTCTTGAGGCTTTTTTCTCCCACCGCTATTTGGAGACGAAAAATAGCCGGGCTATTTGTGCTTCAATCTTCTTTGTTGAAGGTCAACCGATTTGTCATAGTAGCGTAGTTAAACTGGCCCAGCTTTTGCCGCCGAATTTTCCAAGATGTTATCGGCCCGCTCATCTTTTGGTGAGGTTTTCGTTAATTTTCGCCTGGCCCAGCATCAGTTCTTCATGTGATGGCTGCCTGTGGTTATAGTTGAGTTGTATCCCCGGGTTGCCTTTGAATGGCGGCCCGATCGTTGTTCCCAACCAAGGCCAGTTGGCGGTACTCGCTAAGCCGTTGTTGATGAAGGCAAAATTTCACGGGTCTCCTGGACAAGCTATCCCCGAGTGGCCAACTCACCACACGCCTCACGTGTCATGAGCGCCTCGCATGTGACCGGGCGGGGCCGGGTAGTAGCATCTGTGGCCGCGCCTCCTCCAAATCTTTAGCAAAGCAGTTCTTTTTGGCGGCAAGCATATCCGCCCCTTCACGGTATGCATGCCTTTTTGTGTTTTGGCCAGGCTGGCCTTCGCCTCCATTTGTTACCATTTTATCAATCGCGATGTTGCCCGATCGATGGTGTTTATGTTGTAGAAATGCGCCACCAGCAAAGCTAGCCGCCGAGGTGCTCCCTTCGATATGGCCGCGGAGACCATTGTAGAAGCTCCGAGCACCCTACCAGCTTTTTTTCATCCCGCAGGTGGCATGCCGTATCGTATTCCCCCGCAGCCTCCCACGCCGATAGGTTCCCGCTGATGTCCGCCGGAATTACGCATTCTTCCATTGGTTTTGCCCATGGGGAAGAACTTACGACGAACGAAAGCACTTGGCCTTTATGCATCGACGACTTCCTTTGTTCCCAGAAATCATCGCCGGGCTTTCCCACGCAGGGAGAAGGGAAATGACGGAGCCTCGATGACGCCCGCCGGGATATCTTTGATGACGCATAGTATCGCATAGCGCTCCGTGAAGTAAGCTGGAGATGAGCATTTGCGCCACTCGCCGGCAGCTCTCCATTACTGACCGGCCTCGTACCGCGGTGACGTTCCGCGACGGGGTTTCCTAAGTTTTTGTCCGGCCACGCTTCACCGCCGCCCAAGGGCACGCTTGGTGACAGCGGAGTTGAGAAATGCCAAATGACTTCGCCATGGCTTGGAGTTGGGCGTTGGTGTGATGTCGGGTCTCGACATCGGGTTCCGTACGAATAGGCCAGCTGCACGAGACCGCTCTTCCTAGGAGTGCCCCGATCGAGATGAAGTTTTCCTACAAGAGGAAACCCGACATACACTATCCTCGCTTTCATCCACGTACCGTGAGAAAAACAATATAAAAAGATTAGCCTCAGATGAGCAAATGGTATCCACGCATTACGCTCATATTCATAGCCTATTTATTATATTTTTTTCACAATGCCTTCCTCCCAACGGGCCGAATGCTTGTTGGCATTTTCTAACGCTAAATCAAAGGAAACAGTATAAAACCCATCCCTCAATAAGAGGTCGCCAAAATGCGCCACATATTCCCTAGTAAAACTACCATGTTTCCAAGTGGACCAAATGGAATCAATACAACGGATAGATCTTGCCATCTTAGATATTCATCTCAGTTTACGGATCTATCATATTGTAGCATTTTCACCCTAAGTATTCAGGTATCAAGTATTTTATATTTTCCTAAAGGAAGGCATGTGATTAATAAATTAGCATGGTATCCTAATAGAGGAACATGTGTTTGCTTAGACCAAAATGTTCATACTGTGGGTAAGTAATAACGGTTCATGGATAGTGTGACACACACTTAAGAATCCACCAAAGAAAAGGATAAAGAAAAAATAGATAAAGAATAAATGAATAACCTAATGGAGTAGTTCTAATGTATCTAGTCATGGCCATACAAAATGAATAGTTAGGATCATATGCAAACTGATTTAATCATGGTTAGGTCTAGGATAGCGTAGGAGACTCCCCGGATACCATATACAGCCCGATAGGGAAGCATTTACGAACTCCTACGTAACATACTCTAACGGGGGATTTGCTGGGACTGGCCAAGGCTTGTCACGCACCAAGCCGCTTACCCTCAACCGTGGCATGCCCCTCATATATCCGCTAGTGTCGAATATACCCGGCACCATGCCCTCGATATTAGAGCACTACTTGTCCCCCCCAGATCCCCACTGCCGAATGGACGGACTAGGAACAAGAGCAAACCCAAGGAACAACGAACCTATATCCCACCTCTAATCAAGTTAGGCATATGATGATCGATGATGAACCTGTAATAAACATGTCAAGATTATGATATGTAAACTATATGCTAGTTCATAGTACCAACACAAGAACATGAACAAAACTATACTCTAGTTCATGTTAGGCTAAGAACATAAATATAAGACTTGCAAATAGAAAGAATGCTCCATAGAGAAGATGTATTACCAAAGCACTTTTTTCTAGGAGACAAGCTCCTCCTTGTAGCTCTTTCTACTCCAAGTGTTAAATAAGAAAGAATAAAAGAAGAAAAGAAGAAGAAGAAAAAGAAGAAGTAGAAGAGAGAGAGGTAGAGGTGGTAGAGAGAGAGAGATTGCCGGTTTGTCGGACTCAAGCGGTGTGCGAGAGAGGAGAGAGGGGGGCCTACTTATACACTTGGAGGAGGCCTGCGCTAATTTACATCAAAACCAATTGTAAATTCTTCCTTGTGGCGCGCGAAATCCCACCAACGGCGGAAACCCTGTTTGAAAAGTGCATGACCGCCCTCGGCCGGGCCGAACCGCCTCGGGAGGTGCGCCGCACTGTGGTGCGCTGCATCAAGACTCGGCCCGCCCGCCCGTCGGTGGGGTGTCGCTCTTCGAAAGTTGTGGGCCGCGGCCGTGCTCGGCCACCTGCATTTGATGTTTTGGGTCGATTTGCTCTTGGGCTTGGGTTTTGCACAATGCTTTCTAAGGCTTATTTTGGTCGCATTTTCCACTTGCTTTTATTATAAATCAAAAATAAAATACAAGACACTACAAGTGGAAATTTCTATTAGTGATAAAAAGTATATGATAAAAAGGTTTAATTTTACCCCTATGGTAGTAAGTTGACGGGAAAAATATGTCGTTGGTTACCGGGCCAACAACACCTCGGGCCCACTCATGGCTCAAGGCGTCGCCGTTGAAGATTTTCAGGCCAGCCGCAAAGGGGCCAAGATGTCGTACTCTCATCTTCTTAGGTCGAAGTCCCACTTTGAGGTTGTATCTACACCGCTATTGAAGGTCGGTTTGATCCTAGGGTCGCGCATTCGTCGCCACGAACACTATATAAGGATGACCCTACCGCCTTAGGCATGAAAATCATTATTCATCATACCTCACTGACAATAACAGCTAGAAAGCCATACTTTCTAATTAGAAGAGCTGAGATCAAGTAGAGAGAGATAGTAGAAAAGTAAAAGAGATAGTGATCGAAATGAACTTTATAAGAGTTCTAGATCTGTTTCTTGAGAGATAAAGAGTAGAGTAGAGGAGAAGAAGGGGAAGTACCGGATCTGCGGGTGACTCCTCTACACTTGTACCTCTGGGATCAAAGGCTTCATTGCACTTGATCTTGAGACTTCTTTTGGTGGATCAACCTTTATATTTGGCAAGATCACTTGACTTTTATTTCTTTTCGTTTACGACATCATTAGAGTACTTTTGATTCTGTCGCCTTTGAATTGAAGTTGTTATTCTAGTGCAAACGTGGTGTTTGGGCTAGATATCCGTAAATACACCCTACCTTTCGGAGTGTGTGGTAGTTCAGGTGGTAGTGACATGCGACCATTGATTCCTTTTGGATTCCATCTCCCGCTGGATAGGACTAAGTAGGAACCGTGCCCACCATCGGAGAATAGTAAGTTTTGGCCTTACTTTCTCTTTGAGTGTATCCCCATTAAGAAATATCTTCAAGCCTTACAAGGATATAAACTAGACAACTATAGAAATCTTTTCACATTTTATCTATACTCCCCGTTTCCTTCCTATAATCTCAAAAGGATTTAGTTTTTGTTCATTACCTTCACACCAATCTCCCCGTGGATTCGGATATTTAAAACTCTTCCCGGTGAAGTGTCATCGACTGCGTTCGCTATGCATCATACAAACAGAAATAATTCTGTAGGATAACTTTTTACCAACACCCACCTAGAGTAAACTAGTAACCTAGCTCTTTTGTGTGAATCTAGAGACATTAGAATTGTTATATTTTGTCTTGTGGCTTGCATAGGTAGCTTGTAGCACGCTATCAATTTGTTTTGCCATCTTATTTACTACAACCGCTTTGTTAAGCGCTGTTTGTAGAATTTTTAATAGGCTATTCACTAGCCATTAGGACCTTTCATCTCTAGTGGACAACGGAGCCTAGTGTGGCGGATCTCGTCTTGTGCCTGCAGCTGCCGCCCACGACGCCACGCACTCGCCTCCCTCCCGTGATGTGGATGGATCTATTTCACCTCAACAAGCTTCCGCTGGTGCATCGGACCGGGAGCCATGGCGTCTCTTTCATCTCCACGCCGCTACTCGCAGCCGCTGTGGCTCTCCCTCCCTCCCCACCACGGCCAAAGCCATGGCGCACCTTCCCTCCCTCACGCCTAGAACCACGCATCGTCCTCATCCCTCCCCCACCTCGGCATGGCGGCCTCCCTCCTCGTAGAATCCACGACGGCCTTCACCTCCCACGCAGCTGAGAGGCATCCTTTCTCCGCCCATGAAACGAATCAATCTCCTCTCAGTGGGATTTCATACGCTTTCGACGCTTTGAATGGTGCCCAAACGCTTTCAACCCCTATGAAACGCTCTCCTTCAGGTCGTCCTCCCTAGT
>JADLZK010005589.1:0-12227 GCA_015847255.1 Hyparrhenia diplandra | reverse complement strand
CGTCAGTCCGGATCACCGGTGGATCAACCTCGTGTTCAGAGCCCGACTCCGCGGTCCTCGAAAGCCCCGAAAGGTTCTGGGTGAGGCGCTTCACCGAGAGGTTAGCTCGAAGTCGACAGCCCCGCCACCCGTGACGCTGCGAAGCAAAACTCCCCTCGAGTTTTCCGAGTCGAGGCGCGCCGCCGAGCGCCGCTAAGTAGCGTTTTTCCTCGCCGTGGTATCTCCCGGGCGTTTCGGCTTCACGAAGTTGAGCTGGCCTTCGGTCCCCGAGGGCGTGAGCTTCGCTGCGAAGCCCGCTGCAGCTCTACGACTCTGACCGCGGCGTTGAGTTTCGGATTTTACCTGGCCAGGTAAAAATAGTCGCTGGTGATCTTACCGCTGGAATTTTACTTACCGGGCGGGGTTATCTCATCAATGCCGCGACCGCCGGCCCGTGTCGCTGGCCGACCCCGCGTCGGGCCAGGGCGTATCGGTGCGTATGCCCCTACGCTTTCATATTCGCCGCCTCCGCCGCGCCGAGTTTATAAATAAAGTGGGTAGACGGGAGCTGGATTCACCTTCCCGCTTCCCCGCCTTCCTTCGCCGCAGAGAGAGAGAGAGAGATCAATCGCCGCCGCCGCTCAGATCCGATTCGCTTCCACTTCCTCGCCACGCCACGCCGGATTGAAAGATGGGCTCGTGGTTATGCTCGGGACGCCGACGAGGCGCGCCAATGAGAGGTGCGCGACCGGTTTACGGCTCATTGCTCTCGCTGACGGCGCTGGAGGATCATCCCACGGTTGTCCCACGCTGTGCCCGACCCATCACGGGTAATATCGTCGCTCATCGCTTCTTCCACGAAGGCTGAAGCTCTGCGACGCTCGGGCGACGACTTCTTCCGCCGGGCCATTCAGATCGGGTAGCATCGAAGCTTCAGCGACTTTGACGCCTAAATCTGAGTAAGCCGGGCTTTCCTGGCCAGCCATGCTCTCATGAGGTGGCCGGGATTCTCTAACCGGGAGCTCTTCAAGTACCAAGCATCTTCGCTAAGATCCACCATCGCCGCAAGTGTGGGAGGCGTTTCCGCCCCCGGGACGCTATAAGTTGATGTAAACAAGGCGGAGGAAGGTCGCGAAGTCCTTCCCGAGGATGACTTTCCATCGCGGGCCAACCCCAAAGCTTAGAGGGAGGAGTGGTTCTATCTCAAGAACGACCCTCTCACCCTCGGCCTCGCTCACCGTACCGCATCTTCCGCCAAGGGGAGTCACCGTGGCACGCAGGGTCCGCACGACAACACCATGGAGGACGTGGAGGCTACCGAGCAAGACCGTCACTCAAAGCTTCTGCCGGGACGGGTGATTATCATCGAGGCCTCAAGCCGCGAAGGCTGGTGCCTCTCTGGGCCGCCGCATCGGATGTGGTGATGAAGGAGGAGGAGGCCCCTGCCTTAGACGCAGAACCGGCCTACCGGCCGCACTGTGTGGAATTTTGATGAAGCGCGGACGAAGACGGGCAGAGGGGCGCCAGAGCTCTCTTTCGCATCCCTCCCCGCATCCGTGGACTCCTCTCATACGTGTGGGTACTGGTTGCCGGGCCAGCCATTCCTTCATTGCCTTGGGTCTTCTAATGAGCTCAGGAAGCTCTACAGGTTGGCGCAGGCGCCCTTTCGCCCCACCCCTTCCTCATGGAAAGAAAAGTCGATATCTCACGGCTGGCCCAAGAGTTCTCGTCGATAAGGGGCTGTCATTCCTACAGTTGATGGCGCAGCGGGTGTGGTCGAGGAGATGGAGCCCGACGGCCGAAGCCGTGGAGGAGCCTCGACGCCGACGGCGCTTCAAATGAGAGGTCGACCTCGTTTGGGGCTAGAGCTCACCGCTTCGTAAGTGGCCTTTGAGCGTATAAGGCTTCGCTCATAGCCTTTATTCGCCAGACCGGGCCGCTTGCCTCGACGCAAAGTTTCCAGCTGGACGGGGCTTAATTCGGCTCGTGTGGTCGCAGGCGCTGTAAGAAGAAGAAGTCAAAAGAGGGCGCCGCCGTGTAAGCTCTCCACCCTTTGTGTTGTCATTGGTCGGTCGGTCGGCCACGGGTACGCACTTCTGGCCGCGTTTAGGCGCAGCGACGGCGTACCCCTGTGAAACGTCTGAAGACGGACGTGCTGCCGGGCTGGCGCGGGCTCGGGCTTGAGAGATGATGAGTTGACGGCGCCGTCGACCGGCGAGCTCTCCGGTGCCGGTGAGCCCCGAGCGCGGCGCTGGCGAGTTCGGGGGCAGTGATGGCGAGCCCGACAGCGGAGCGGTGGCGACGACGGCGAGCGTGGGAAAAAGCTCGAAGATGATGCGCTGTTCTCAAAGCGATGACCGCCGCCTGCCGGGTGCCTCATGCTCTGGGACTCCCCGGCCGGCGCCGACCGCCCCCGTGGGGTCAAGCATTGAGGATCGCGGCCGAGCTCTCCGAAGGTCAGCCGACGGCCCACCGGGGCGGCGGGACGTTCGCCCACTAGCCGCCGCGAGCCCTCACGCCGCAAGAACGACGGCGGAGGCGTTCGGCGCACCCCGCCACCGAGGAGCCACGCCGAGAAGAGCCCCGTGAGGTCGAGGCCCATCTCGGGGCCGAGGAGGTCGCCGACATCTCCCGACGACGAGATGCCGACGTGGCGGCAAGACGGGCGGCGGACCGGGGCGATGAGGGCTCGAGGATGAGGCCTTCAAGGCGCCACCACCTTGAACGCCGCCCCGCCTGTGGTGCCGCTCACCGTGGGGGCGATCGCTGACGGGGCCAAGGGTGTCACCGGTGCTGTCGCTGGGCGAAGCCGCCCCCGCGGGCGTGATATCGCTATTCCCCGCCTATGCCCGTCGCCCGCCCCGCGGCGCCGTTGTCGGGGAGGCGGAGTCGTCGACCATCGAGCCGGCGAGAGTGCGCCCGCTGCCTTTTCCGAGGTTTGTCGCCGCCGCGGCAGCCGGGCTTCGCTTTTGTGCCTTCTTCCTTGTATATATTGCTTGTTTCAGGTTCACAGGGCGTAAGGGAGGCCATCAGGGGATATAACCGGCTCACAAAGACCTCCCCGAGGGCCTGGTGGTTTCGCTTCGCCGACAACGCTTTGCGCCGGAGATGTGCGACGAGCTTGGCTCCTCACAAGTAGCCCCAAAGACCTGTTCCCAGAGGAGGCCCCGCAGGGAGGCTACGACCTCATTCGCGGAGCGGAGGAGCGGGCTGCCAAGGAGGCTCAGCGAAGGTGGAGGCCGCGATGCAGAGGCGGTTCCGGGTGGGGAGGAGGAGCTCGAGCCGCCCACAAGCGACAAGAAGAAGAAGATGCGGGGGTGAGGAGCTCGACCTCTTCAAGGCTTGACAACAAGGAGCTTGAGCGCCGGGCGCTTGAGCCGAGCCGGAGTCCCCGCTAAGGACAAGGACGAGCTTGGCAGAGCCACCGCCACCGTGACGCCGAGCTCGAGGGTGAGTGCTCTTGCCCTTGTCATTCTTTGTCTTGTTTGTTTGGCGTTCGAGGCCGACGTCCTCGCTTCGGCGGACTTTAGCCTACGACCGTGAGGCTTCCGAAGTTGTGGTGACCCCGCGCCTGGAGGCGGAGCGGGTTCTGGCTTGAGTTTCGAGAATTATGAGCTTCCGGTACAACGAAAGCAAGAGCCTACGACAGGGAGTAAGAAGGCTGGCCACCTCCCTTTATGCCCTCTTGGCCTTGTGGCTCGTGTCTAATCCGTTGTCTTTGTTTGCACCGAGAAGCAGAAATCCCTAAAGGTGACGCTGAGGCCGAGACAGAGTTCGAGTCACGCTCCGGGCCTCCTGAAGACACGCAGGCTCACGCCCGGCAGGAGAAGGAGGCGACCTGAAGACACCAAATACCCCGCTGGGCGCGAGGAAAGAGCTCGAACCCCGAAGAGTATGCCGCAGCGTCGCGGAGGAGGGGCCGAGAGCTCAAGCGCGTGAGGGGCCGCTGCCTCCGAGGCTGAGGGGCCGCCACGACGCCCGGGGTGGCGGACTCCGCAAACCCGGCCGAGCGGGTGTCGCCCATCCCGCCAAGAAGGTGACGGAGGATGTAGGCTGCGTGGTCCATTAGCAGACAAGACGTTTTCACCCACTACCCCTACTGAGGTCGACATCGTGGAAGAAGGGGTGGGCGCCGGGCGTTGACGATGCCGATGTGGGAGCGGAGGTCGCGCTGGCCGCGACCGCGGGAGCTCCCCGAGCCTTCTGCTCGCCACCGAGGAGCCTCGGTCTTCGAGCCTCCCTCCGGTGGGGACGAGCCGCAGAGGAGCCCGCGAGAGAAGGAGGAAGCCGCGCAGACATCCCCGCCCGGTGCCGATGGACCAAGACCCGCCCGCGCAAGGATAGGAACCGAGGCTCGGCCTCTTTGGTTGTGAGTTTACTAAGTCCTCGTAGTCGGTGGCAAATTGTAAAAACTTATGGGAGCTCATGTTAAACTAATGGAAGTCGCCTTCCCTTTCATCGCACTGCTTTCTACTTTGACTTTCTAAGTGAGCTCATGATTCGAGAGCCGGATGGCGGGCATTCCAAAATGCCGCGGGCGCAGGAGGTTGTTAGGGCGCCGCGCCATGCTCGCGATGAGCTCGTGACTTAGTCGCTTCTAACATCGCTCGAAAGTTAAGGGGAGAGAGTGTGAGTTCGTGAGTTTGAGCTCGCCAGCCGAGCTCAACTTGTATGTTTTGCAAAAATGGTGCGTTAAAAAACGGGGTGTGCACCCGCCTCCTTGTAGCCCCGAGCAAGCAGTGGGCTTCTCGCTGCATGGGCCTGTCGGTCGTTGTTCGGGGATGTGCTTAAGGAAAGAATTCAAATGCTTGCACATATTTTTGCATCGAATTTGTGCTTTTATCGAGCCTCGTAGCTACAACATTTCGAAAATACATTTAGGGCAGAAGCGACGTGAATGTTTCGATGTTCCACGCTGGGTGAGACTTACTTGGTGGTACTTGAGCTTGTACGCACCCTCGGCCTCAAAGACTTGGTCGATGGTGAAGGGCCCTTCCCACCGAGAGCTTGTGCTTGTTCTTGAGCTCTGGGGATCGGCGCGCAGACATAGTCGCCGACGAAGCCCGCCCTTGACGTGGCGGTCGCGGGTAGCGCCATGGACCGCAGGCACTTCTTGCGTAGTGGATGAGGGCGATGTCGCGGGCTTCGCCGAGCCGATCGGGCAGCTTTCGAGGCCGGTTGTTGTGCTCGCAAGGCCCGGACGCTGGGGTGAGCCGTATTTCGAGGTCTGGGGGAGCACCCGCCGTACCAAGACGAGGAAGAACGACGCCCGCCCCAAAGCTCGCTTGTTGTGCGAAGACCCATACCACCGAGGGGAGTTTCTGCGAGCCGCCGACACGTATTTCGAGCCTTGAAGATGCGCGTGACTTTACGCCCGCAGATCATGCCCGTTAGCTCTTTCTACCGTCCGTTGGTCCTGGGTGGTCGACGGAGGTCGTGTCGACACGATGCCGGGATCGCGCATCCGCCGATGAAGACCTCCCCACGGGCTGGTGCCGCTTGTCGGTGATGATAGAGTTCGGGACCCTAAATCTGGGTGGATGATACCCTGAAGAACTTGACAGCCTCCCTGGCCGACACCGGGCGATGGGCATGACCTCGATCCACTTGGAGAATTTGTCGATGGCGACGAGGAGGTGCGTGTAGCCCCTGGGCCATTTTCTCGGCGGGTCCTACCATATCGAGCCCCCAAACCGCCAACGCCGTGAGAGGGATCATCCGAGGGATCGCGCCGGAGATGTGTCTCTGTTTGGCGAAGAACCGGCATCCTTCGCAGTGTCTGATGACTCACCGGCGCCCGGCGACCCGGCGGCCAAGAGAAGCCTTGATGAAATGCTTTTCCCCAACGAGAGCTCGCAAGGGCCAAGGCGGGTGGGCTACATTCGCCGGCCATGGACTTCCTGATGAGCCTCCTCCGCCGGGTTGCGATGCATCGCCGAGGACGCGAGGCCCCACGACCTGCAGAGCCTCCTCCGACGAGGACTTAAAGATTTTGCTCTTCGCGCTAGACGCCTTGACTCTTCTTGCCCCCGAGGGGAGCTTGCCTTCCTTGAACCATTGGAGCGGGATCCGCCACGTTTGGGACCGTCATGATGAACTCGATCCGGTACCGAGTCACCCCGAGCCACCGCTCGAGCTCGTGGCTGGGTTGTGCTTTCACGCTAGGCGTTTGAGCTCGCTGAGCATCTACCCACATGGGGTCCGGTCGGCGCCGGGCGACGAAGCCGCCACACCGCCCGCCGAGGGTTCTCCCTTGAGTCGTGGTCGACAACCAGTGCCGCCATGCATGAAGATCACGCGTGGGACCGGGCAGACGGTCCGGCGAATCTCGAAGCTTGGCGAGGACGCCGGCGCCGTTGTTGAGGTGGCTGGCGGACGTGGTTAACTTCGAGCCCGTGGAAGTGTTCCTCGAGCCCTGGACCTTCCGGTGGTACGCCGATCATCTTTGGGTTGACGCAATGACCTCTTTCATGACTTGGTTCTTTACGAGCCCGAGTCGCCCCCGACCTCAGGTGCCGGATGTCGAGCTCGCGGCGCCGATACGCAAGCCATTCATCGGAGCCAGATTCGCCACACGCTGTTGACGCGGAAGCCGTAGGCGGATCGAAAGTACTTCATGCGCACCTTGTTCTGGGAGATAAAGATGAGCCCGACGCGGCCATACTTCTTCACGGATCCGCCGGCGGCCACGTGGTCCAAGACGGATGTCGCTTGCCCGAGTGGTCGCCGACTCCTGGCCCATTCGGGCGATGAAGTCGCAAGAGCCCGAGACTTTATGGCGTCTCTCTCGGGGTAGGTGATGTCTACCATGAGCTGGATGTCCCGCACTTGGCCATGACCGTGAACCTTGTGCTACTTCGGATGATTTCACCGGCGGTACTTGAGATGACCATGACCTCGCGGAGTCGGCAGTGCCTGAAGTTTAAGCCAAAATGAAGAACGCATACACGAAGCCTCGAGCCGCGCTGTAGCGAGTCTTGGTGGCTGGTGAGGACTGGCGATGAAGTACACCGGGCGCTGTACCTTGAGCTGCGTGCCTTCCTCCTCCCTCGACGACGAGCGCGGTGCTTACCGCCGAGGTAGCCGAGATGTAGAGGAGGATCTGTTCATAATACGGTGCTTACGAGCACGGCGGGTTACAATGAGTTGCTCAAGTGAGTCGAGCTTGCCGGGCCTCGCCGTCCCGTAGCGGCGCCAATTTTCTTCAAGAATCCTTGTAGAGCCGGAGGTCTGCCCCCGAGTCGAAATTTATGAAACAACTTAGTGCGCTTAGGCACCCCGCGGAGTCGTTGCACGCACTGGACATTTTTTGATCTACCCCATGTTTGTGATGGCGGCGATTTTCTCCCGTTAGCCCCCCGCCGCCACGGAGACGATGAAGCCAAGCACTTTCCCTCGTGGACCCCAAAACACACTCTTCGGCCGCTTGACTTGACCAAAATCTCGAGCTTGGCGAAGACCTTTTCGAGGTCGGATGAGCTCTTTCGAAAGGCTTGCCTTGACAACGATGTCGCCGACATATGCTTCTACGAAGCCTCGAGGAGCTCTTTGAAGACTTTCTCGCATGCACCTTTTGGAAGGTGGCGCCAGCCGTTTCAACCGTAAGGGCATTGTTACGCAAACACGCGCCAAAAGGGGTGATGAAAGAGGGCGAGTCAGTCGAGCTTGTTCATCACGATTTGGTGGTAGCCGGAGTAGGCATCGAGAAAACAGAGGTCCCGCACCGAGGTGGAGTCAACAATTTGGTTGATGCGCCGCAAAGGAAACGGATCCTTTGGGCATGCCTTTGTTGAGACCCATGTAATCAACACACATTCTCCATTTCCCCATTCTTCTTATTAACTAGTACAGGTTGGCTATCCACTCCTGATGATACACCTCTTGATAAACCTAGTGGCTAAGAGTTTATCTATCTCCTTGGCGACCCAAGGCCCATCGTCGTCTGAAAACGTCTAAGCCTTCTCGCTTCACCTACCGAGAGCCGAGTTTGATGTTCAAGGAGTGCTTCTCGGCGACTTCCCCGGATGCCTGGCACATCCGAGGCCCTCCATGCGACTACATCGAGGTGTCATGCGTGGAGGAAGTCGACGAGCTCGCTCCCCTATTTGGGGAAGAGCTCCACCCCACGCAGGTGCGCCTGCGCCGCTGCTCTTGCCCTCCTTAAGCCCCTCCTTCTGCCCGAACGTGCTCTTAAGTGACCTTGTCGGGCCTCACGGAGAGCTCGTGGCTTCCGGGCTTTGTTGAAAGCATTCCGCCGTGCTTGCGCGGCCACCTTCTGAGCTTCGGGAGTCCGCCGGCCTGTGCCATCATCTTTCAAGCAAAGATCTCTTCGATCTCGAGATAGCCGGTCGGCCGTACCGGATTCGAGCAGAGAATGCTTCACAAATTTAAGGCGTGCTCGAAGGTGGAGTCGACAGATGACCCCCTTGGCCCTGGGATCTTGAGCTTGAGGTAGGTGTAGTTGGGGATGGCTATGAACTCGCAGTGCCGCCGCCCCAACAAATACGCTGGTAGCTTTGAAGGGGAACACCTCGAACGTGGAGACCCCTTAAGGAAGAATCGGGGTGCCAAGGTGACGAGATCGATCCGCCCGAAGCTGGACCATCTCGGCTTCTCGCACCACGCCGTGGATTGGTTCCGCCGAGGGGCGGAGTCGCGCCGGGGGATGCCAAGGGCTTGAGCGCGGGATGTAGAGATGTTGAGGTCGCCGCGCCGGGCCCATCAACACCTTGGCTGGCAGGCCGTGCCGGCGATGGGGTTGGACGACGAAGGGTGCCTCCCTGCACGGATGTGTCAGGGTGATCCGCCTTTGTCAAAGCGTGATCGCCGAGCCTCGACTCACTTGAGGTAGGCGGGCGCTATGGCTCGGGTGTGAAGAGGACCTCGCGACGGTGAGCTTCGCGACGCTTTGACTCGTGAGCCGAGCTCCCCCGGCAGACCACGCTGACGGGCGCTGCCCTCGATGTAGAGGTCACCGCCGAACTCGCTCGGGAGCCGGCTTAGGCGCCTTGTCGCCGCCGCCCTTGCCTTCCTCCCCGCAGCCGCGCTCCATCACGCGCTTTCTTCATGAGGCGGCAGTCCCTTCATCTTGTGCTTGACCTGACTGCGGTGCGGGCACCCGTGCCTCGAGCATCTTGTCGGCGCTCTTTGGGCACGGTTCGCGCCACCCTTGGGCGCCAGCTTTGCGCTTTATCCGCCACGGCGACGAACTCGTTGTCGCTCGCCGCTATGGGACGCTTTTGTTCTTCTTGTTCTTCTTCAAGCAGCGCCGGAGCCGATCCTCTGGGCACGCCGCCGCCGACCTTGGCCCGCCTGCCTGCCCGTGACGCCGAGACGGCGCCTTCCCCGCAGCATGGCGCGGTGGCGAGGTCGGAGGCTCCTTCACGGTCTTGGGCTACCGGACGCCAAGCTCGTGGAATGAGTCTGCAGGTGGTGCCAACGTGAAGGCTGATGACCTCGAGCTCCGAGGCCTCGTAGGAGGCTGTTGCGAAGCTTGAGAAGCCGCCCGATGTAGTCGCCAGGCCCGCCCTTCTTCGGCTTGCACCCCGGGAGGTCCCACGCCGTGCTCACCGTGTAGGTGCCCCGAAGCTGTCGACGAAGACATCGCAGTCCTCCAAATGCCAGGATGGTGATCCTCCCGAGGTGCTCAAGCCATGACCGCTGCCAGAAGTCCGCAAGGTAAAGTGGGAGGTTGGCGATGATGAAGTAGTCGTTGTTGGCTTCACCAAGGCACCGAGGCGTGTAATCCGAGCCGTGGCGGTTGGTCTCCCCATTGTACTTCGCACCGAGGCTCGGAGCTCGAAACGAGAAGGGAATGGGGCGCTGCGGATGCGTGAGCCAACGCTTCTCCCGCTTCCTTGAGCTCGAGCTCAAGGACCGGCGTATCCCGCTTTGGGAGACGAAGCTCCGCAGGCGGCGCATCGCTGGGGGCCGCGCTCTTGTCTTCTCGCTGCCGCCGGGGCGCTCACCGCGCCGCTGTCGTAGGTGCGAGGACGCTTCGCGTGGTCGCCGCGGTGGTACTTTGTCGCCGCCCCGGGACATTCTTCTGCCCGCGCCTCCGCTTTACGCCGGCATTGATGGTGTCCCCGGTATCGCGGCTCGCCGACCCGCCGTCGCGGCGGGGACCTCGGGGTGGGAGGAAGCTCGCGTGCCTTCCGCGCAGCCGCTTTCTGCGAGACGCAGAGCTTGTCCGCTCGCTGACCGCCGCCTCCGCCAGAGTGTCTTGAGCTGCTCATGGGTCCTCCACGCCTCGGGCTCTCGGGGCCGGCAACGGCGAGGAGTAAGCGCATGCCGCCATGTTCCGGGACGCTTCCCAAACACCGGGCGGGAGCCGCCGGGACCCCTCGCCCCTGCTGATGTGATCTTGACGCCGCGAAGCCTCGAGCTCGTGCTCGTGATTGCCGCCTTTCCCCCGCCTGGGCAAGGAGGGCCTCACGCCTTGAGCTGCCCCGCCAAGCTCCTCGAAGCTCTTCCAGCTCGAGCCTTGACGCGTCGAGCAGCGTTCAAGGCCTGGGCGCAGTGGAATCCCGAGGTGTGTGTTGGGAGGCGCCGCCGAGTGGACTTCTTCTACCGCACTCTGGGGTGTGGCACATGTAGCACCGCGACGCTGGGGTCGCAATCCATGAGGCTCATCCCATCGAGGGCGCAGCTCGAGCTCATGGATGCCGGTCTACCGTGGCTCGCCGCCCCAAAGAGAGTGGAAGGCCTCGGCCGCCTGCCGGGGTACATCCCGCGTAGGCCATCGTGGAATCTGCCGACCGACAGCCTCCTCTCCGGGCGCAGCCGTAGGACGCATGTTGGCGGTGGAGAAGGTCACGCCGCAGCAGAGCCTCGTGCGGCTCCCGGCCCCGTGATGTTTGGGGAGCAGTGTCCTTGATGAGGACGAAGAAGCGTCCGCGGCGGCGCGAATGGGGCTGACCGGGCGCGAAGCTGAATCCCGGCCCCATGCTCGCCGTGACGGAGTGGTGACGCCTGTAGGCGGGTGCTCGATGTCTTCACGCCGCGACGGGCGCGTGAAGACAGACTCGTGAGGGGCCTCCGCACGGGCGCCGAGAAGTCGATGGTGCCGGCACATCGCTAGCGCCGCTGGGCCGTCGCCGGCTGCAGGAAGCCATCTGAGTGGGAGAACGCCGCACTAGCGCCGCCTCTACCGGGCGCTGCCAACCGCCGTGGGTCTAATACCACCGCCATAGTAATGTCAAGCTACGCGCGTTCGGCTGGCCTAGCTCTAGAGACAATGACACAAGGATTATACCGGGTTCGGGCAAATCGCGCTCCCTAGTCTAGTGTGATCACTATCCGAGCTCAAACGCCATACCGGGCGAGTACAAGCGAAGCCGAGAGAGGGAGAGGGCTCCCTAAGTCTCGTGATTGAGGCTAGTGCCAATATCGAGTGGGTGTGTGTGTTGAGAGTGAACCTTAAGAAGTTTTCCCTCAACCCGAGGCCTACCTTCCCTTTTTATAGTCGCAAGGGGGGTAGGGGAACATGAGCTCCTCTCGCTGAGGACTTGGAGAAATGGGAACGCGTGTACAGGGTAGTAGAGATATGGAAGAGTTTCCGCGCCGAGCTCCCTGCTGGGGAGCGAGAGCTCCTTCGGCTCCCCGAGGGTCTTGGGCATCGAAATTGGTTGTCGCCGCACGCTGAATCGCGGTTTGGGCGGTGGTCAAGCCGCCGCCTTTGTCTCTAATCGCAGCTTGGAAGATGTCTTTCGGGTGGGGGGCCCATACTGCCGATGGGAAGGCGTGACGCCGTATGTACTGGGCGCTGTACGAAGCGGAGCCGTTGGAGCCGACGGGTATGGCGAGGTGGTCGAATGATCTCCCCTTTAGCCGTAGTTCTACGCGGGCTGCGTTGCCGTGGAGTGGTTGAGCTTGTCGTGAGAGTTGTTGGCCAACTCCCCATACCCGCAGTTTCTTCGGTGAAGGCAAAGCATTTGAGCTATCGGCAATAAGCCGCCGCCGTGAGGCTCATCGCGAGGGAGCCCGAGCGAGACGGAAAAGAGGTCCCGGACGAGGTTGGAGCGCTAAAGACAAAATCGCTGAGAGACTTTGAGCAGCAGGAACGACGGATCTCTCAGGAGCTGCTTTGTGAGAGCCCGAGCGGGCGGAGACCGCCCTGGCGTGAGAGCTCATGTGTGGTGAAGACTGCGCGTGCCACGGTAGGACGTCCTTCCTTTCTCGCGATCGTCTGGGTTATGTTTGGGCTGAGAGCTCGCTATCGGTATCCCAAATATCGATTCCCCACACAT
>JADLZK010005586.1:0-97897 GCA_015847255.1 Hyparrhenia diplandra | reverse complement strand
AATCTTAGGAGATATAGGTTAGAAGAATATAGATAAATTTGTGTTAGGATCCATGGCTAATAAAAAATAGTTATCACTACTATAACTTTATTCATTTGCAACAAATACCCTCTATGTAATCTCGACATAATTGGACAAACTTCCAATACTAGTGATACTCCCTCGTCCCCAATGAAAGTGTTGTTTTTTAGATTTTCGGACTTTATGTTTTTGACCGCGTCTTATTCAAAAATTTTAAGTGAGTAATAAAATAAAAAAATCATCATCAAAGTATCTTTAATAATAAAATTAGTCATAACAAAATAAATAATATTTATATAAACTTTTAAATAAAAACGAATAGTCAAATAAAAGTTTGAAAAAAAACTAAAACGAACGAAGGGAGTATATGATATTGGTCCATATCTTTAATAAGTTGAAACCTTACCTTGAGTAATGTTAGACCTTGTTCTAACCCATGTATCATGACTTTGTGAATATATATTTTAGATTTCCACTTCCGATCTTATTAGTCGACGCACTTTTTGCTCCACATGTTCAGTTAAAACTCTAGTGCTTATAAGAAACCCAAATGCTCGTTTCTTTGTAGATATAGAAGACATCGTCTGGGCGAATAGTGACAGAAATCGTTAATGTGTCCCATGAATTAATTTTTCTATAGTATAAATGGTACAACTAGGTGGAGCATATTTAGAGTATTTTGGGGGGTTTTTCATAATGATAGGTTATAGGTATAGGTAATTTAAAGGCACATTTAGATGTTACTTTACATTATTTAATAACAATTGTAAAAGTAAGTTATTTATATGTAACTTTTAGGAGTTACTTTAGATTATTGTTCACAATGGCATACGTGAGCAATTTAGACTAAGGATAGGGGTTAATTTTTTAGTTAATTCATATAATGGTAAAATGAGTAGCTTAGATGAAAGATATTAGGTTACTTTAACCTTAGTTCTTAATTGGTTATGTATTTTTTAGAAAACCAAAACAAAATCAAATGAATTATCAGTTCAGATTACCACTTACTAGCCAAGGTATAATATTTTCTCACAACAAATCAGCATCGGTCAGCTTATCACCCACGAGAAACCATCTCGGATTAAAATATTTTGAATTGATAGACAAATGTTTTGTGATTCATTTATTTATATTTATATTTGTATACAAGTGGCAACGATTCATCATGCCATCAGTAATCCTATTACAGCTAATGAAGCCAAAGCCCAAAGCCCATACACCAAAGTGCGGCACATAGAAGTAAAGGTGCTGTGAATTGGCTTTAGATTCCAATGGTAGGGATGGTCTAGTGGGACGCTACCCACCGTAGTTTAAATTACGGTGCTTGACCTTTTCTAGGATTTGCCGGCGCTTATGCATTAAGGTGGTAGCGGCGTTCCCTCGGCGACGAAGGCAATGCGGTGACTTGGGAATCTCCGGATGTGTCGGTTGCTCCGGTGCTTCGGAGGAGGTACTTCATAGGTAGTAGGGTTTGCGTGCGTGTGTTCATAGGAGCGGGTGTGTGTGTGCGTGTTGTTAGTGTCTGCGCCCATCTTGTGTAATTTAAAAAAAGTCTTGTACCGTGTAATTCTAAAAAAAAAAAAAAAAAAAAAAAAAAAGTAAAGGTGCTACGCACGCACGAGCCACTAGTGAAACGACACCAAAATATGTGCAGGTGAGACCGTATCCAGAGCCTTATTGGCTTACTGCCATGTTTGTCCACATAAGATCTTCTGAAAGTTGCTCGTAGATACAGTCATACAGATATCATCCTATCGTGTTAGCACTGGGATTCTGGGAATAGTCTCTGTTATCTCCAGACCGAGCGTATCGAAATGGAGATACGAGATTTCATTCCACTGCCCGATGGCCGATTAGATTGTGCACTGAACGTCTGAACCAAATTAATCACTCTGCTGGGGCTTTCACCCAGATTACTCTACTCGTGGAACATCCATCGATCTCTCCCACCCTCGAATGGGACTGATTACGCCTAGACATGCATGCACTCCATCTCCATGTCATCATTCGACATAAGGGTGTTCATAATCATGGTCGAGTTGTTTATGCTTGTTCCTTGTCCCTCCTGCGCCTTGAGATTTCTCAAGGACCAGAATGCTGAGAGATCCAGCAATAATGTGACCAAGATCGTCCCTGTTTCAGGGAATTCATGGACGGGTCACGGGTGGCTCTGAAGAGACGCAAAATTTACCAGGAGGCTAGGAGTAGAAATTTCTCTTCTGAAACCGTCCGAAACAGATACTGCCAATTCCGAGTTCAGACCATTGCAGCCTCCTCCATCGCTGCACAGGGAACCCTAGCATATACACAAAAACACAACTTAAACAGTCCCATCTTAACCAACGTTCGGGTCATACATAGTTAGAAGAGAAACAATACAAAAACGTATTGCAACCGGATGCCTGAAATCATCACCAGATGCTCTACACTCTGTTCCTCACCCAAAAGAGAGAAAAAAAGAACTCTATACAAAATCACCACCACCATATATATGATGAACTGAACAGCCATGCAGAATATCGTCAATGCTTGAAAAGTCGAATGTGAAATGCCAAAATAGTTCCTATTCTAGCGTGCCTAATAAGGATAATAAAGGCCGAAACCCTAAAATCATACCTTACAAACAGGTACAAAGAGTTCAGCCTAGAAATCCAACTCGAACCAGAATAAACCTTGGTAGAAAAAGGCATGGAATTAAGGTGGAGGTCCTCGTTTCTCTTCACAGGCTGCATCTTTTTTTATGCCAGCCTTTTAAGCAAGCTCAACTCACCAATTTGATGTTGGCATCTCCAGGAGGTCAACCTCTCACCTACACTTGATACGCCCATACTATCTATCTCACATCCATGACTTAAAACTTGCACCACTATACGGAAAGGCCGAAAATGATATTAACAAAGAATATTCGAGGGCGCAACTTGTCTGATTGAAGGCATCATGTACTAACTAACTGTTTGAGTTTCTCTTGTTCTCATGTACGTCATGAATTGCCCTGGTATCTCAGCAAGAAGTGACTGAAGTGTAGATATCCCACTGCCTGCAAGTAAGGATGCGCCAATTATAACTTTATAAGACTGCTTGTTCCAGTAAAGATGCAGAATGTGGGATTTATATGTTAAAATAATACACGTGACTATATATGCAAACAGTTCCTGTTGTTTTATACTGACTAAAAAGAATAATCTATTGCCTCTGAACCAAAAAATTGAGTCCATTTGTTATGTTTGTCCTAAGTGAAATATCTTTAGGTTCGGCCATCAAAAACCCTAAAATAATATAGATCAACAACACAAGTTGATGTGACTAGATTCATCATCAAAAATACTATTTAAAGTTATATATCATTAGTCAAAGTACCATATTGGAGAATAGCAAATATCAATTCAATACTTCACTTACATTTGGAATCAGAGTACTTTATATTACACGCGAATCATCTATTGTTCATCTTTTCAGGGGAAACTGAAAAAAAAAAAGAGATTGAATTCTGTGCCATATACATACCGTGCATATCCTTCATTGGGGCAAACTGTATCATATCCCTTGATGCAACCCTCCCGGTTGAGCTTTCCAGTTTCTCTCCTTTTATTTGGATCTAGAAACTACAGAACACAAAAATTTAATATCAAACTATGTTGACACCATTTATCTTTTTTTGACAAGATTGACACCATTTATCTTATGCTTAAACATCAGAAACAAAATCCACACGATATATAAAGTACATGTGTGCCAATTCTATGAAACTAAATAACAGCTAGAGGAAACTAGAACAGGAAGAAAAATGAAACATTGAATCGTTAACTTCTGTTCCTGGAGCTCCAATAGTTGCTGGGAAGGAAATTTTTATATCCCATGTTCTACAGCGCTGCATCTATGCAGCCAATACTAATAACAAATGAATTATAAAACTGTAACAACTTATCTGGTCCTTACATTACCTCCATTTTTTGAAATCAGCCCTCCAACTCAACAACAATGATGGATATAGGAAAATCTGATGCCTTTATGATCGCATCAATAGTCTCTTGAAAATCAGTCACCACGCCATCCTGGAAAATAGTTTGATGTCTAAGAAGAAAAACATAAAGGCAATTTTTGATGATGTGTTCAGTTATACATACAGTAACTATTAACAAAATGAAGTATTTCTGTTGATTGTCAGCGAGAGATTGGCTAGCTATCGCCGTGGCGGTGCTTATCAACTGACCAAAGAGGGTAGGACCAGCCAATGATACATTACGGCGCACTGATATAAGCTGACATAATTCCTTGTATTCCATCAACCTGAGGAAGTGTGATAAGATGAGCTTATGAGTAAATAGCTCCAACGAGTAAGAATCCTCCAGAACATGAAATCTGCTTTAATTTGTGTTCAAGAAATGTCTTTTACTTTTACGAAATAAATATAGCAGCCAATCTATTGTCGAACTCAGCTTTCGAGAAGCAACATTTGAAATTATTCTGAAGACAAAAAGCATTTGAATTTAGAAAAAAAAAAAAATAATACCTCAGGTTGATAAGTGCTGCCATTCAAGTTGAAACAATGAGAACAAGGACCGTCAATAGGTCTTGCTCCAAAGCCCCAAGCAGGAAAAACGCTGGGGTCAAAATATTGTAGAACATCACCAACTTCCAGTATTGCCTTCCACAAAACAGCAACAGGAGAATTCAAAATCGGTATATGCTCAGAATCTCAAGAAGGCATCACTCATCAGAACACAAGAATAAATGGGTAATCAATCAGCAGCTCACCTTCTGATATACATTTGGCCGACCTGAGGGGAGGTCAATATAATGCAAAAGAATCTGAAGCCGTGGATTTTCCATTTGAAGCTAGAAAGGATAAACATCGACAATAACATCTTAAGCATGAGTCCATGAATCATGATTAGAAATAGTATGACAAAAGGACAATTTGAACTACCATGTCTGTTGCATACCTGTGAAATCTACGCCTACCATAAAATTCAACTGGCACCCAACAGAAATATAATCTAGGAAAGTATGCCTGTTGCTCTCAACATATTTCTCTACATATAGCTGACTCTTCAATACCTGCATATCAGAATGAAAAACGATAAACACAATGCAACAGTTGAAAACATCCCACAGTAAAAAAATTTACCTCCTTACTGTGACATTCATGCGCATTGCTGGCAGGAACAAAGAAATTTTCACCATTCTTCTTATGGTACATATTTTCCAATTCTGCAACTGACTTGACTATCTTGCTGTCGAATTACAAAGGGTATCTAATCAGAAAACAAATTGGAATTGAAGTATTAATGGCCCAGGCTCTAAGTCACCATGGAACATACTTATGAACAGACTAAAGTGGGAAAGCAAACAGAAAACAGATATATCAAGTGCAGGCAGTGAAATGAGTTAAACAGAGGACAATTACCCGACTAGGTCATGTTTGCCATTGCTACTGAAGTTAAAGCACTCTATAATTAGAGGGTTCTCCTGCAACACAATATAACCATATGACTAGATTAAAAATATTTCATCAGTGGCCAAGTCATCCAATTTGGATATGACACGCATAGTTGGCACTTAAACAATCAAAGGCATGGTGTTTCCTAGGAGGTCAGGGTTAAATATAGTCAGATAATAGACGATTTTTAATAGCAAACATCAACAAAAGTACAAATGTAAAAAGGAAAAAAGATAGTCTCATGCCTTACTTCCAATCTGTTGCAGATTCAGAATCACTGGCCTCCACCTAGGATTGAGATCATTCTTTCTTACTTCTGTCTTGCAAATTGGAACAGGCATTCCACTATCTGATATTCCAGATATTAGCAAGAAAGTATCCTGTCACAAAGCATGTTTAGAAATCAGAATGGTATGCAATACAAGCAAACAAGAAGGTAGGCTGTCAGAATGGTGAAATATGACACGAGAAAAAGAAGGCATAGCCAAACAGCAATTGCAAATAAGTACCAAGGAAAAAGGAACAGAAGACCTGAGTATTAAAACATAAGACCGTAAGCTTACACTCTTTGTTAGAAGATCCTTGATTTCAAGATCTGAACAGCGGAATATCATCTCCATTATTGCTTTTGAACCTGAACTTTCCTCAGCCTGAACAGTTAGCTCACCAAATTTATTAGGATTTGGCAAGTTATGTTCAGAGACACCAAGCTTCAGAGTTAGCAGTCTGTCCCGTTTGGTGATAACCTGCAAAAACAGTCTTTCTCTTCAACAAAGTAAAAATAATATTAATCTAAAATTAGAATGGTCTTGAAACATTTTAACATTAAGAAATTCTGAAATATGATGCTCACATCTAAGTTGTGTATGCATGTTATCTTAGGCCACTTGAGCACAAGCTACCAATCATGTTAAAGTTGTAAATGCAAGTAAATTGCATTAAGGGTCATGAGGGCTTGTGAATTGTCATATAGGTTCAATTGGGCACATGCACTCCAAACTTGCACATCTAGGCCACTAAACAAATTGAGTCAGCTAACGTCATTAGGGCCCAATAGGCAGAGGTCTCTGATTGGTGAGATAGCACATTGGCACAAACATTGTACTTTGCAGAGAGGGTCTTTGAATTTTGCACTGAATCCCTTAAAATCTCTACAACATAAAAGAACGAAAGTAAGACTTTCTAATGATGCGACAATCTTTGGTTTGTCATCCTGCCCCCCCCCTCATGCGACCCCCTCCGCCCAAATTTAGAAGGACGTGATCACCGCATGCAAAATATGGAAGGCCCCTCCCCCGTTCCAAATTTAGATCCGCATGCACCCATCTGGCAACCTCAATTGGAACGTGAGACATGATGTTTTCAAAAGGAAGGACAAGCCATGTCAAAATGATTGAGGAAGGACATGCAACGTCAAATAAAATTAATCTCCGACCGTGAAAAAAAAGGGAAGGAGGGACATGCAACAATCAATACCACCGTGAAAAATAAGGAACGGAAGAACTATGGTTCTGCCGTGATTGAGGAAGAAAAAAAAAATAAAATTAATCTCCCACGACCTCACAGGTTGGTTATTGCGATAAAAAATAGAAGGAAACGGTGACTTCTACTCCTCCACCCATCCGTAAATAAAAAGAAAATATAGGAGGAAAAGAAAAATCCCTCTCGATGGAAGAAGAAAATCTCGGAGGAAAAACAGCGCATGTTCACCTCTACATCGCTTCCCCTCAATCCGTCTCCCTCGCAATCTCTACAAAAATCCTGACACCCTCTCCCCATGGGTATCAAACACTTTGGCCTCCTGCCGCTACAGCAACCAGCCAGCCAGCATCTCCCATCTCCCGCCCCGCCTCCCTCACAACGTCCGGCGCCGCCATGCCGCCGGGTGGCCGTGCTCGCGCTGGCGTTGTCCTCACGTGCGTCGGACACTGACCTGGACTGCGGCGCCTCGAACAACTCCGTGCCGTGGGTGACGCATCACCACACACCGCAAAAACTACAGCTGCGCCACCGAGCACGTTGCGCCATCGCGGACCTGCTCGACCGCGACCACTCGAGAGCCAGCCCGGCGCCTACGCCCGCCGCCGCTAGCGGTCAAGGCACAGTCGGCCTCCAGTCCTGCTCGGCGTGTTGAGGGGCAGCGGTTAAGGCAACGCGGCGTGGCAAATGGAGGCTCGTCGCCTCTGCTGTCTCTAGAGGTGGAAGAGCCCGCGGCATTCCTAGCGGACCGCGAGGGGAACATCGCTACTGTTGGTCGGTTGCGGATCGAGGACGCCGGTTGTCGCTCGTGTCGGACGCGGAAGGGCGTGGGCACGCCGCCGCTACTGTCCATACGCGTGGAAGGAGGTCAGCAGTGCCGCCGGTGCTATCTACATCGCCGTCAGCTGCTCGAGGAACTGCCTACAAGGTTTGTTTAGTTCTTATCTGTTCTTTATAGTTCTTCCAATCTCCTTGTTAAACCATTAAATTATCTTTTGTTACTCTGAACGGTAACATTTTTAGTATAAAACATTTGATTTGTATGAATGACCTTGTTAGTTAATCCATCCCCATCCTTGACACCACAATGTTGAACAACCCCATATCCAATGTTTAAAGGCACATACATGTTGAACCTGTGTGGCTGCTGCTTTCGGCTTTTACTGAAACACTGCTCAACATTTCTCTGAATTGGTCAATCATCACGGGCATTCTAACAAACTAGATTAGTACCTTGTGCTTTTTTCCTACTCTAAACTGTGTCACATATGTGAAACTAAGCTTGTAGATTGCTGCAGAGATTAGGGAAAAGGAGTACAATTGTAAGTATGTATAATGCATAATATATGTGAAACCTTGTTGCCTTGATCATTGTTTGTAGACTGGAAAAAAAGTGGAGGATAATATTTGTGTTGCTTTCACAAAACTGGCTTAGATTAAATATCACTTTAATATCATTGTTTAATTTCATAGTATTATCTTTTATCATGCGATCCATGTGTTTTATATAAAAAATTTAGTTATCCCGTAGCAACGCACGGGCACTTAACTAGTTATATATAATGTCTAGCTTTGTTCCCTCCCTGTACCGAAGTCTGAAGCTAACCACCAGGGCCGTCTCTAGGGAGAGGGCAGGAGGTGCGACCACAGAGGCCCAAGACGCTAGGGGTCCCATGAGTATATATAGCTATTATAATAAAATATTGAAGGCTTACATATTTAGCACGGCACTCCAAGAGAGCTTTGAAGGTCAGTGTCTTTTCCTATTTTTGTCGATACTATTCTTGAAGATTTTCATCAAAAAGTACCCGAAAGATAGTTTTTACAAAGCACTAAAGTATTATTGCTTTATTTAGAGAATAATAGTTTTTTTTTTTTTTTTTGACAAAGCACTAAAGTATTATTGCTTTATTTAGAGAATAATACTCCCTTCGTTCCAAAATGTTTGATGTACCAAAAAGTCAAAGCTTATATTATATCTTATAATTTGTAAAAAGTCAAAAACTGGATGGAGGATAATAGTTATTTTGTTCTTTTAGTTATTTATAGTTATACTATCGCTATCTTTTATATGAACCAAACATACGCCGCAAATTATTTTTTGCGCTATATAGTTAAATCCTCATATTAAAAGTTTAGTTTAATAGACCCTAACGATTGTGCTTGCCCAAGGGCCTCTAAAACTATAGAGCCGGCCCTGCTAACCACACAACCTTCATGGTATAATTACCTCTAGATGGTCGTGAATCAGAAGTTGAGAAACACGTCTATCAACCATGTAGTGCAACAGAGAAGCTGCTGCCAAGAGCAACATATTCTTGTGCTATCGTCCAATAGCAGCATAACTTTATTGTCATTATCTTGTAAAAGGACTACGGGAGAAACAGCATGATGCAGCACCCAAAAGATCGAAAACAAACAGTCTTGGTTAAGCTACTACCTAATTCATCATAACCACTGTTATCACAAAGTTTGGCTTCACAAGTTCAACTTCAGAGCTTACCTGCTATTTATTGATAACTAAAAACCAGCACATGACTCCACACCAACCAAGTTGCACAGCAGGCAAACATGACAAATATAAGAATGCACATGCATTATGCACCGTCATAGTGCCTTCTACTCTCTTTACATTGTTCTTTCCCCTTCCTTTTTGTTAAACAATTTGAAATTCTGTTAATATTAGGACAGAAAAATTGTTCTCACTAGAAAATGAAGTATTTTAAAGTCTTCACCAAAGTCAATATAACCAGAAAAAAAAATAAGAAGTCCATTAGCCAATACCTCTGACAAAAGACAGGTAGCCTCTCCAAGAAACTCTTGCTCCTCCAGCTTAAGCATCTGCATTGCAGAGCAGATCAGAATATGAATTGCAAAGCAGCTGCAAAATCAACACGAATGTATGCTTAATTGATCTAATCATGCTTCAGATAGGCAGGAACTCCCAGTTCTCAAGCGTCAAGACCAAGCATATGCATTTGATTCTTTTCTGTCTGGGAATTCTACATACAGTCACTTTCAATTATCTGGAGGTGTTCCAGAAATCTGTAGGTGTATATTATTCTATATATATTTGAAACAACTAAATACTTTTTAAGCACGAAACAAACCAAATCTAAATGTGCCATAAGGTCAAAAGTATCAGTGAAAAAAAAAACTGAATCTGATTCTACATAATTCCATTTTGAACCCAAGTAAAAAGGCAAATAGATCACAAGGTCCTGAAGATTGAAAACATGCCAGCCTTTTTCAGCTTGGAAACATGCCAATTAATAGTATCAAGCGTGCTTGACCATTAGCAATTAGCAGCCTCAGTGGCCGAAGCAAACACTTCATCCCAAAATATATGGATTGACTTAAGAGTCTTTAAGATCACAATTTGACCACTAATTTCTCTTCATATTATTCATGGAAACAAAGTTTGATGATTAGAAAGTATTCTAAATACAAATCCAATGCAGGCCCATCCCTGTAGGTGTGTGAGGCATGTGTGACATACAGGTGTGCAGCCATGTGTTTGCCCCCCAACCCCCCAAACCCACCACCAATCTTCTTTGGTACGACCCAATAGCACATCAGCCTTACCCTCTACTCCTTGAACCCAATTTCTAGCACTGCAACATGCAAGCCCAACTGTGTATATGATAGGACTAGTGAACCACAGAATAAGTACAAGCTTGTTTATTGTTTAATATATGATGTGTATCCCTAAATTTTGTTCTTTTCATCTTTGTATACATGTGCATCAATTGGTCAAGACGTCTAGTGTTCCAAGATCCAAGCCATGTCTTTTACAAATCGGTCTAGAAATTATGAATCAGGTTATCAAAAGCTTTTCTAAATTGAAGTTATTGAAGTCATACTTGCATTCTAAAATGAATCAACAAAGGATAATGATTTGCACAATAGAGCTTGAGAGTGACATATTGAATAAGATTAATTATGAGTATATGATTGAAAAAGAACACCAAAAGTTGTTGTTCAAGTAAAGATTATGCAACCAAGGGTTGAATAGGTACAATTCTTGATATACCATTGCAATGTAATAGATTATCATCCATATATTATTTTGTCGTTCTCTTTTGCTAGCCTGCTAGGCCCCATTTTAGAGTTAAGCACTGGGCCCCAATTTATGCCAAGACGGCCCTGATCGAATTAACCATTTTATACCACAAACTTTTCATAATGTTACTAATTGTGGGTCAAATATCACTTAGTTAGAATGTTAAAATGTGTGCATGCCAGGTATTTTGGGATAGGCGGAGCACAACAGAAGTAATACAGAATTGCAACAGTAGTCACCTTTTCACTGACATCATGGAACTGCTGGTGGATGTCAAAGACCTGAAACCTGCAAATAAAATTACTTGTTAAAGCAATAAGATAATTAAGAGGCAACACCCACTCTTGAAGATTGTATAAGATACAACATTGGAGAAAGTTTTAAAGTGCGCATTGACAGAAACTTACACCAATGGCTGAAGAACCTCAAACTGGTACTGTGCACTGATTTTGGTCGTCCAAAATGGGTTCAATGAATTTAAAATTACTTCACTACGCCCAATTTCTTCAAGTGACCCATCTCTCCTTTTGGAATACACAACCACCATGGGATTACTCTGAGGGAAAAGAGAAAGCAATTAACAAAGGGCGGCAAGGCAACATATGAACTTGACAAATGCTCAGAGGTAACATGGATGCAGAGAGAAAGGTAGCTGCAGCTATTTTCCTTGAAGCAGTGAGCAAGGAAAGATGCTAGAAAGGAAACAAAATCTATCAACACAAAGTGCCAGTTCTATGACCTGTTTTGAAATTCACTTTCAATAAAGGACTTGGAAACAATGATGAAATTGGAGCTTGAGAAGGGGTGGGTACATGTGAGGAGGAAGCTATAGAAGGTGGGAGAAGAAAAAGGGAAGACTTTGGTAGTAACTAGTTGTGTGTATGGTAGGACAAGTGAGGAAGTGGGTGTATATGACATGGCACCCGCCTGTGACTGCAAAGCTTAGTGGTGAGAAGAGAGAGAGGGAAGGAACAAGAGAAAAATGAAGTGTATAACTTCTCTCTAGAGTGTGTTTAGAGTCTGCGGGTATGTAAGTGCTAACCCCTTTTTTCTTAATATATGATACACAACTCTCCTGCATGTTTGAGGAAACAAAGGAAGGGTAAAAGGTAGAGACAGCTGATTCAGTGTATACTGACTGTCAGATTCAGACTAGGCAGCCACATAGGACAAAACCAGGTGATTCATGCACAGAATTAATGTGCACTGGCTTTAAGATTTGTGGAATGCAAATTAAATGAGGTGATAGTAAGAGTCCAAGGGGAACTAAAGTGGATTTCTTATAGTTTTTATTGTCTTGCCTTAACATCAGGGATATAAGAATATGCCACAAAATTTGGTGATAAAGGTAAAATGGTAAATGGTAAAGTATCATCTGAAACACGAGCTATTCTCAAGTTTCTATTACAAGTTTTCTGGGACATAATCAAATGCTAACCAAACAGAATTAAATTGTGCATGGAGTCCTTAAAAAAAAAAAAATGACTTCACCATAAGAATGTTCTTTCCAGTACCAACCTATATTTATGTAGCATATTAAGGTGTGTTTGGATGATTCGGGATTCTAAAAATCTAGATTATCTAGTATGAAAGTGATTCTGAGATTTTTTAAAATTTGTGTGCTAAGATTTTGAGAATTTGCCTTATTATCTCCCCCCATTTGGATGGCGTACAGATTTTTTTATCAGAATCCCAATAACCTATTGGAGTGGGGCTTACAGTAGCGGATTAACACTGTGCACTATGGGTATGAGATAAGGAAGTCTATTGTATCTGTTATAATTAGCCTGCTACTTCCCTTTTATGCTTTGCATTCTTAGAAATTAATGATAACTGCTCAATTAAACACTTTAGGCTTTTAAACAAAAAAGAAGATTCAACATGCACTAACAAATCCATTCAATAGTGACATAACAGAGCAGTATATATAGATTCCAGTGAAGATACTGAAAGCAGAACTTAACACAATAAGCAGTCCTTTTGCTTGTCTTTTTGAAGGAGGTGCAAGGAAATGAACAATAGAAAGTCACAAATGCAAGAGGTGCAACAAGGAGCATACCTTGGGAAAATATTCTTGATCGCCCAAATTTGATGCTGAGAGAGATAACTGCAACATATTATACTGGCAGAATCAAACTACTACACAACTAAACAAGCCCGATCAATTCAGTAACTAAAATTCTACTACTACAAATGACAGATAATGCAATAGAATCAAAGTAACACGACATAAAAAAATCGCATATATGACCATAGTCTTCACATGGAGGAAAATTGGAGTACCAAACCCTTAGGAATCAGTACGACAACACTAAAATAGCAATATGAAATCCCCAGGTACCAAATCAAATAATTCCATCTAATTGTACCTCAGAACATAGCATTAATGAAGAAGTTGCTACGGTCATACTGCTTAATTACAGGTTAAAGCATGCTACTCACAAAATCAGCGTAAAGCCAAAGACGAGATACCCAAAACAGGTTGTAAACAAATCAATAGAGATACCATAAAACACATGACCCAACCATCATAACCATCTTCAATCACAGCTCAATGGCAACACAAAAGTGAAAAGCCACTGACCACAATCAGCAGAATTGTTGGAAAAGCACCAAACCAGTGGCCAGCATAGTCAAATCATCCTAGTGCCCAATCATCACAGCATATATGTCCTCCATCCCATAATAAGTGCACTTCTAGTTCTAGCATTTAAACTTTGCTCCACAATAAATGGATAGCACTAGAAGGATTGGCTACTTTCTCTATTTCAAATGTGCAACTAACTATTGTATGTTGTGACAGCTTTTGACAGGGGTATAAATGTCATTTCGTAACAACACTAATCTTCAAAGAATCTTAGAAGCACATTTATAGCAGGACGGAGGGAGAAACGTAGTACCATGAGTACATGACAGTATCCTACCCCAGCCTAAGCCCACGGGTCATTTTCCCGCGCTGCCATTTTTAGATCGCGTGAACCAAATGGTAACACATCGAATCTTCACAGAATGGGTAATCCGCAGCGCAAAAGGCGTGTGACGGGGGGGACCAGATAGCTAGTAGTATAAACCGAAGATACTAAGAATTCCCATCGCTCCAATCACAAACCAACTAGTCCCTCCTCGAACTCCACAAGACCACAGCACCGATCCGCAAACAAGCAAAGGGACAACACGCGGCGGGACCGAGCCGAGCGCAATGCCGGTGCCCGAGCTGCTGGCTGCAGGCGTCCGCGCCGCGTACCACTGACCCATCGATGGAGATAGGTAGAGCCTTGTGGATGCTGAGCGCCTCCGTACCTCGATCTGCGTGGACGCGCCGGCGCCACGGGAGCGGAGGAAGCGGTCGGCCGCGGCGGAGGCTGCGGAGGCGGCTTTGGCGGCGGCGGAGGAGGCGCCGACGTGGTGAGCGCCGGCGTGGTTCACCTCGTCGGAGCAGCAGTTCCCCATAGCCTGAGGGACCGTCCGCCGCTCGCCGGCGAGATCTCAGATATCGGGGCGCGTGGGGACGGGAGTTGCCGCAAGTAGCCAGAGCCAGCAAAGAGGAGAGCAGCAAGTGGAGCCGTAGAGACGACACGGAGACTTTGGACCCAACCCACGCAGGAGCACAGTGCGCGCAGAAAGCCTGAGACAGGGTGGGCCCGGCACGGGGAAACGTAGCGGAAATTACGGCTTTGTCCCTGCAACGGCTGGAGTGAGGTTTGACCAAGATCGGGCTAACCTTAGCTGCCGTTATTGGCTACATCTTAGCTGTTTGAATGAGAAGTAGAAGTGGTTCTTAGCTACTCCCTCCGTCCTAAAATAAACGACGTTTTTGGGTTTTAGTCTTCTGAAGTTTGACTCGATTTATAGAAAATATTTAGAAGATTTAAATCTACAAATAAATTTGTTAAAAAACTAGATCAAAAGGTCTTTCCAATGATACTAATTATGTAATATAAATATTAATCCTATTTTACTATATAATTGCCGGTAGATGTTTCTCGGGGAAAACGTCATTTATTTTGGGGACGGAGGAAGTAAGTTTTATATGTGCAAGTTAGCTCTTCAATGTCGTTATAGCCAAATTTATAAATTTGTGGCAACGCTTTTTTTAAATTATGTAGATAGCTAAATGCCTTAACCGACTATTTAAAAACCCCGGACTTGACTTTGGCCTATGCATCGCACACGGGCAAGGACTTGGCCCCATAAGGTAAACCGATTCTTGAAGTCTAAAATTTACTACTTTAGTTGCTAAATTCAATATGTCCTTATATTTATTGGCCCCTTTCAATTAATGGCAAAGCTCTGTCGCTTGTTCAACATAAGAGTAAAATTAGTTTGTTGTCTAACCCTGCACGATCATGTCATCGCTGGTTTCATTTCAATGTAATTGTACATCTCATATCATATTTGTGGTTTTATGAACAATAGTATTTTATTTTATTCATATATATTTAGTTATGGTTGAAGCTAATAGACACCTTATTAAATAAAATACAAAATTTTAAGATGTTGAGGATTGAAGTTGGCGAGTGCGAGGAAGAGGAGCGCATGCCACTGCGGCGTCGCGTGGGTGCGTAGCGTGGTAGTGGCGGTGGAGGGGACGGGGAAGTGGTTGTCACAGTGAGGATTGCGGATATGAAAGGGGACGAGACTGGTGTGTCGCTAGCCAGGGTCAAGCCATGGCTGGGACGGTCCAAAATATCAAGAACATCCCATTGTCATACCAAACCACATGACCCTTCCATTATTCCCCTTAGTTGTGTTCACCGTGGAGCTTCTCCACACAAGGAGTGGGGTCTCCTCGTGCCCCCACACTAATATAACTTTGTTCCACATGAAGAACGTAGGGTTATCACATCAAAGCTCACCACACACCTTCATTTGAAGCTCACAACAACTCTAGATTGCCAAATTACGAGGACAACACAACCCAATCACCCAAAAGCTCTCAAGTTCTGAGGCCTAAACCACATAAGGGTGGAAACCTACGATGAGATTTAGAACACTTGAGAGCATAAATGAATTGTAGAAACACTTGCTTTAACTCATAATAGTTTTAGGACACTCCAACACACTCCAATGGAGAAAAATGAGTGAAGCAACTTTATATATAGTCAATCGTCCTTTATCTAGCGATTGACAAAAGTTCGCTAGAAAAATATAAACATTGGAGGATTCACTTTGCCTTCAAAATAATCCGTGTCGAATCATAGTCATTGAACTGACCACAAATTTTCAAACGTCGGATGGACCGATATTGTCGTTTTTTTTCAATCGTACCATCTAGTGCATGCAATTTCCTGGCAACCTTCTATGATATGCACCAAAATATCTATTGTTGTGTACATGCATGCTTTCACAGCATCATCTAGCGCACAAATATGTAGCCTTCTTCTTTCACCTCGGCGAGTGCACATATTTTGTGTGGAATATTCCCTTGGATGCTTCCACACACTTCATTCTTCAATTGTCAGACGCTTCATTTTTCCTTTGGACGGATTGTCCATCATATGTATTTGAACAATGCCTTTGCGCTGAGTCTTACCGGACCTCAGACACAACCACAACTATATGGGTGTTTTTTTATTAGTTGTTGGATCATTCGGTGAGTGCATCTTTTTGCACAAAGTCCTCTTTACTTCATTTCATTGTTGGTGGGTGGCTTCTTGTGGGCAATGTAGTAGGCAAAGTTGTCCACGATTATGTGTAGGACAACCCGTTTTGTGGGTGGGCGGTTGTAAATTGTGGGCAATTCAATTGATGAAGATGTCCATGACAAGAGACTAGACGTCTATTTGTCGGTGTACTCGTTGATGAAAGAAGTCATCACAAAAAAGTATGAAAACAAGTTAGCTAAATGCGACTGAATGCTTGTTTGCTTGCTTCCTTGTTGTACGTTGGACATATTGCATATTGTTTGTTTCCTTCTTGTTGTGAGGATGAATATGGAAGGAGGTTTCCTAGCCTTTGGTCTGGTGTAATCTAGGTCATCCTGCTTGTTTCCTTATTGCGAAGAGAATAAAGATGGAAGAGACTTGGTGCTTCTTGGACAAGTGTACATAGTTTGAAAGAATATCCACTCGCATAAGTTGCAACATGCAACAAATATCATCGGTGGGTGCAATTTTTTGTTGAAAGAATGCGAGGAAGCGGAAGTGAGCAGATAAAAAGTAAATGGTAGGGGCATGTAAGTTATCAATAGATTTGCTATATAGTCATGACTTGGATGACATAGTTTTTATTTCATTCATGCCGATACTTGTAGCCGTGTGGCAAACGCTTTCAGTTACTACTTGGGCCTTGAGAATGCTACTGGGCCACACGAGACATAGCCTATTTAGCAATATTTCTTCAACATTACATTAACAAACTCTAATGTTTGTCATCTTCTACCGCAGGCCAATAGCAAAACCGTACACAACAATTAAGGCCTATGGAACTACATGGATCAAGGGGTGTGGGAGCCTATACTAAGGGGTTGTTTGGTTTAGGGACCTTTTAGTCCTTGGGACTAAAAAAAGTCTCTTTTTAGTCACTACCAAACCAAACAGGGAGAGACTTTTTCTCTATTAGTCCTTAAAAAACTCTTTTGAATGGATTGAAAAAGTTTAGTCCTCGAGAACCAAACAACACCTAAGTCTCTACCGCTCCTTGTAGCAGTTATATTGGTGTTGTGGTGCAATGTTTGGCGATTTTTCTCCATAAAGCTATGCTTAAATGTTCAAGATCATGATAAAATTGCCTAGTTTGGAAACATGGGTCATGATTTATTCAACCAAAAACCATTGCTTCATCAAAACTCCTTTGTAAGTAAAGCAAAGAAAAAAGAAAAGGAAATATTTATCAGGCAAGATCACGTACACTACAATTCAGCCCAAATGCCAAATGTCTCATATCGCAACAAGAGAAAACTGTCCGACGACCAATTAATTATCAAACCATCGTTTATATCTATACTATTAAAGAGAAAAATTTCGCCGGTTTTTTCACCGTGATTTCTTTCGCCTCTGTCCGCCTGCCGTATATATTCCAATCTGCATCGGACTCTCACGTAACGTGCAGCAAGTTAGTCCACCGTAATGTCCAAAGTTTGCGTCTCAAACCAATTCATCGATAGAGTCCAATCCAATCTCGATACGCGTGCATTATATAAATACTTAACGTTAAGGATGAGTAGCATAGAAGCAAATTATGCAAGCGGGCCAGGTCGGTGTGTGTGCGTGAGGAAAGTGCCGCACGTTGCACTGCCCTTGTACGTGATTCTTTTGTTTTTTATTTCTTGATTGCGTATCTCCGTTTATTTTTATAAAAATAATAAAAACAATAAATATAGATGGGTCTATATTTTTTAAAATTTTATTATATCTATATATATACCTACTAATAAAGCGAGTCTCCACCATCGCACGTCCTTCGGATGATTAATTTGTCCGGACATGCAAAACGTAGTCCGATCGAATACACCTTTACAATGAGTCCTGGAATGCAAATACAAAGATGTCCTTCGGGTGGATTAATTTGTCTGTCCATCGTTTCCTATCCTATTCTAAATAGGACTCCGTGTCTACCGATTAATTAGACATTACACGCCCTACATATACTGAGCAAAGAGCAAAAAATTAAAAAAAAAAAACATCTCCAACATCATGAATATCAACGATCGGGGTCAACCTTCAATGCGCAATCCTGCCATCGGTGCCCTTCGACTCTCCGCAGCGTCCCAACAACGGCACCACGTGCTCATACGCTCTGCTCTCTCACCGCACAACAATTCGATGATAATCTCGAATAATATTTTCACGTTATAAATCTAAGTGCTTTTAGGTATAATAATATAGTTTTTTTTTCTTCCCGTTGCAACGCGGGCGTATTTACTAGTATATAATAAAAATAAAAATAAACCATCAAAATTCGAAAACCACATCACCGCGCCGCCTCTACCCCGGAACCGTCTCCCCTCCTCCAACATTTCATAAATAGCCTCCCATCCTTCCAGATCTAACAACGACACCCTCGGCGCTTTTCTCCTCCGCCCCTCGTCTTCTCTTAGAATTCGCGAAACAATCCCAGCCGATCCCCTGCTTTTCCCGCCAGGATGGCCTCCGGTCCAGGAAGGGCCCAAGGAGGCGCCATCCGAATCCAAGAACCGGGCCATAGGCACCGCGATGAGTCCAACGACGCCGCCGCCGCCGCCGCCGCCGCCGCAGATGCAGAGCCGCCTCCATCCGCTCCGCCCTCCGACGGTACCCAAGAACGGCCCCATGGTCCATCCGGTGCCGAGGGGGAGTCCCTCTGCGGCCGCGGCCGCCGCCGCACGGAAGGGGAAGGGGTCTTGGCTCCATCCCCGCTACATTCCCGACGCTCTCCGAGGAGACGAGCTCTCCGGCATCGTCCGACATCGTCTTCGAAATGGGAGCCGGAGAGTCGAGCTCCGCCGACATGCTAGCGGACGGCGACAGGAAGTTGAAGGTGACGTGGAAGAAGCTGCTGGTGGAGGCGACGAAGGAGGTGCCGAAGGTGACGAGGCCTCTGGATGTGAAGTCGGCGTTCGATGGCTTGTCGATGGAGCAGCAATGGGCCCTGGCGGAGGAAATGGAACTGCGACAGTACTGGCGGGTGAGGTTTCTTGGATCTTTGGAGCGCGTTCTTGAGTCGAAACTGCGTTCTTGTGATTTGGGAACTGAAATCCTATCGCTCTTGTGGGTTCTTGGGGGCGGTTTAGGGTACTGGAAGCAAGAAATTGTGCGGCGTCCTATTGCACGTACAGAATCTGTGGTGAAATTTCGCCTTTCTGTTTTCGCTAGGACTCACAACGATCTTGCAGCAGTTTATGTGCTTGCATTTTATCTTGATTGTGATGGCGTGTTTTACAATTTATTGTTGAATTTGCATAAATATTGGGATCATGTTTTGATGAGTGATTTCTTTCTTAATTTTGTGCGTTGGTGATTGCTGATCCCTTGTTTGAATATTTGGCTTTGATGTTAATTCTGTGTAGGCGCAGATGGGGAAATCTCTCTGGAGCAAATTCAAAGATGGCATGCTAAACTTGGTATGTCCTGAACCTTTGTTTCTTACTTGTGATTGGTGGCTAGTGTGGGCATCTTGTGCCAACTTTTATGTTTGACATGTGGTATTGGGATCTCTGCTTTTTTTTCTTCTATCTAAAATAAAAGAATTTTGTTCATATGAGATCTTGAGATGACTAAGTGTAAGCATGGCATCAAATCTTGTTAAAAATGGTGTAGCATGGGCATCCACGGCTAGAAATAAAAGTATTGGAAAATGTTGCAGAAACTCAGCTATTGACAAATGTTACGCAAACTCAGTTTTTGTTTGGCCTTGATTAGATGGTTCCAGACCACTTATAAGTCCAATCGTGATATGATATATGGCATTCTGTGAAAAGTAATGTTGTCTTCGTCACGTGTTGAAATTTTTTAAAATGTGAGGGACAGTTTTTTTTGGGCGAGGAGTGAGGGACAGTCGTTTCCATTTATTTTATTATTTGGTTTTCACTGTGATGGCTTATTGTTCACTGTACTATAAAGTAATGATATAATGAAGGCTTTAGTGTTGGTAAGAAATCCTGAAGCCAAATGTGCAGGGGTTTAGAATTGATGGATGGCCTAATACGAGATGTTACTATAGTATTGGCAGCAAAGACAGTACATAGGTCCTTTGATATTTCACATGGCAGCGGAATTAATGTTTTTAACAAGTTCTGTTATCTTTTCCATTGTTTTTTGTATATTTGACCTTGGTGTTCATTCACTGGTGCTAATTCTTGCAAAAAATGTGAATTGTAACCCATTTCCTATGGAACAGTTTTTGAAGAGGATAGGAAGGCAAATGCACATTTCCAATCAAGTAATCATACCCCATGTGGATCATCAGGTTTGACTCCATGTAACTTTTCAGTCAGATTCTGATGGGACCTTATATCTAATTTCTTACTTCACTGAATAACAACCATTCAATATCAGCTGAGAAACAAGTGTTAGTTATTTTCTTAAAATTTGGAAACCTTAAAAGCATAACTAACATACCAATCCACTTTTAGTTCTGCTGCTCTCTGGTTTAGATGATTATGGTTTGAATTCTTTTGTGCAGACAATCCCTACGACCAGAATCATTGAGCATTACAACCGCACGAAGTGGCTGCTGGACGAGGAGTAATATTTCATTCAAATGAACTGAACCTTCGTCGTGCCTATTCTGAATTTAGGCCAGTGCTTGGAGATGGGGAGTGTTTCTACAGGAGCTTCATATTTTCCTACCTCGTAAGCATCCTCTCTTTTCCTTAGAAAAAGCTTCGTGTTTAGTGGGTTAACACCCTAGTTTGTGCAACTGTAAAACAGGAGCAAGTTCTTGATAGGCAGGATACACATGAGGAACACCGTCTTCTTGCTGCTGTTGAAGGAGTGGCTAGGCATCATGCATGCCTTGGGTGGACCTCTGAATTTTCCCAGAGACACAAAGTAAGCTCACACCTTATCCACATTTGGCATTTCTGAGATAAACTTTTGTTTGAAGGATGATTTTCTTCAAGTTACATCAAGTTGCAATCTGGATCTGGCATCTCACTGTCCTTTTTCTTTTATCATTTGCAGGATATGCACATTGTTTCACATTAGTGGCATATTGGCATGCCATCACAATTTTACCTGTTGATATGGATTTAAATTTGAATTTGTTGAAAATATAACAGATAAATACGTGTTGAAATAAAATCACTTTCATACAACAGCACTGATGAGTAATATTTACAGTTATAGTAATAAAAAAAAACTCATGCTTCTACTTCCCCGAGATAATGTACCCAAGCTGCTTTGTGTGGTCATCTGATTCAATCACAAATGTTTTCTTTTCGCTTCTCTATTAAAACTTTTGTTTTCTTAAGTACTTGTAATCGGTGTTCTCTGACTGAGGTTCGCAGACAAGTGTTATGATGATCATACTTGTTCATACCTTTGTTATAAATGGTCAGTATTATGTAAGCATTATTGCAGTATATAGTAATAATCTGATTCTTTCAGGCATTTAAGACACTGATAAAGAAAGTAATGAGATGGAAAAGACACAACATACTGAAGAATGTACCAACAACCAACAGGTTTCGGATATATTTGATTTTCTGCGATTCACCATCGAACTGTTGCTGGCAATGCATTTTTCAGTATTTTATTGAACATGTGTCATTTTTCAGCTACCGCAAACAGAAACTTCTCAAGTTCTTCAGTGGTTATGGCAGAACAGTTGACAGTGAGTGAAACACCCCTCTTGAACCTGGCATTCCTTCCTTCTATCCTCCACTTCGTCCTAATACATTGTTCCATTGCATTTTGTTGGTCAGTTTTTGCTTTCCTCAGATTGGTAGCAGCTATCTGGATATGTTCGCACAGTGAAGAGTTTGAATCACTTATACCTGAGCTCAATGAATATGATACTCTCACAGATGTAGGTATCTCTGTCACTTTCCCTTGGATCCTTTGCATTATTTAGTTCTGAACTGCCAATAATGCATCTTTTTTCAGAAAATCTGACACTCATTCTACCTGCACCTTTTCTCTTTAAAAACAGTGGTGCTTTCACGAAGTTATCAAATATAAGGTTTTCACAGATCATGTTCAGATGACAGCATTAGTCACCGCACTTGGGGGTGCCGCTGCGAGTGGAGTACCTCTTAGAAGGAGATGGTCAAGACCTCTACACTGGCCAGGAGGATTCCCAGGACGATACTGCAAGAAGTACATGTTGGCCTAATCATCGTCATCAACTACCCCATGCTCATGTAGTACCCCATGTGACCGTGCTCTACACAAACATTCACTTTGACATCATCTACCCCCACCGTCGCGATGGTCCTGTTCCTTCCATTGGTGAGAGCTGTAGTCAGCAGACTGTGCAGATAAAGCGGCGAACTGCTGAGAGTTCAGGTCAACAAATTGCCCAGAGAGATAGCTGCAGTGGTCAGAGTTCAAGTCAACCTCGTATTACCCATGTGGAGATCTCCACCGGTGAGAATCCAGATCAACGTGCAATGCTGAATCCAGATCAACGTGCAATGCTGAAGTTAATTACTGGTGCCGATGAGTATGACGAGCATAAGAGCATTGCTGAGTGAAGCAATGGGTAGAAAATTAGGCATACACTGATGAGATAGATAATATTCTGGACCTTTTTCTTACGTTGGTACAAACTGCTGGTGCAAATTAGATGATCAATCGACCAGTTAATCTGATATGTTGATTCATTTGCGAATTGTTATCATATCTCTGAAATAGCCTCATAATATTTTGGTGTATATAGAAGGAAAGTCATTCTTGTGCACTCTTTTTACGGTTATTCTTTCTGACGAGTTTGCATTTTCTATCTCATTTGTAACTCTTTTTTCTATATTCTCTAGCTATCAGGCTATGATGTCATCTGCCTGAACTTGTATGGCAACCTCAGAGCCTCAGATGTTGTTTAGCCTGGTGTGATGATAATAGAACACAAATATTAGATGAACTCGTATGGTTCTGACGAGAGATCCTTTGCATTATTAATTGATGATATATAATCGGTGCGAAACAATATAGCTAGTGAGTCCCGTCTATGTTGCTTGATATATAATCGGTGTGAAGCAATATAGCTAGCGAGTCCCGCCCATGTTGCTCTGCATCTAGGCCGTCGCAGCCTCAACCAAGGGGCAGAGGAACAGAGGAGAGGGGTTGTTGAGTTAATAAAATTTTTACTGAAATTTTTAAAATTCAATCAGATCCTTGGTACATTTGTACTGCTGGTGCTGGCCTCCTAATAAAGGAAAATTTGTGTTTGTTGCTCTTCCTTGGCATCAACCCGAGCATGGGGAAGTAACACACGGACCATCCATTTTTGCAGCGGATTTTTGGGATACAAATAGATGATGAACATTTATGCATGGTTCCTAGGTGAAAATTTTGCTGTGCTGTGTACTGTATGGATTTCATGTGCGCAACTTCTTCAGAGTACTGCATGCAGTATAACAGATACGGTTTAGGGGCTTTACTGCTGGGCTGTAGTCTGTAGATGCCAAGATAGTCGATGCCTACTGCTGTATCAACCCAGTCGTTCTTGAACCTGCCAATCAATGCAAAACATTTTAACCTGGAGTACCCACCAGCTGTTGATAGGTTTACGTATTATCCCATTGTTGTTTCATTGTTATATTTTTAATCCATTTATATTTAATATTTTAATAATAACCGTGTTTGAAAAAATTACAGATCTAACCCTTGGTCACGTTAGTCCGGTGGTATGACCGAATTGTTATTGCACCACATGTGTTGGCGGGGCAAGATATATGCCATGTTGGACGACGTTTTCAACGTGAAAAAACGGCTTTTCACACCACTCCTGTTAGTTTCAAATCGCAACTTGCTAGTTAGAGGAAAAAGGTAATGTTGGTTTTAACTAACGGCTAGTTTATGGAAAACAGGTATTGTACTCGTCCTCTCCTGCCTTGGCTTGCTACGTACTAGTGTTTTTTTGCATCCTCTAACGGTCACAAAGCCATTAGGGTTCTCCACACCCTCTCCTTTATTTGATTTATGTGGTTTAAGTGAGATTCATCCTAAATTTGTTAGGGTTATCGTGCCTCAGGAAGAAAAAAAAATCAAGCTAGTGAATTGAGTGGAGTGGTTTTAAAGAGACCCGACCTTATCTTGGCCCTTGGGTCACTTTGGGCTTCCCAATGGAAAAGTGGGGTTCACTTTGGTAAGGCTAAACTTCGAGATACAAATCTTACATCTCTAATTTGGTTCACATCATATTCATATTTATATATAATATTTATTTTTTATTTAGCCTAGGTAAGTGCTTGTTTGTGAGTGCAGTGGCAACATAAACTTGCTAGTGAACATGTATAAAAGCATTTAGAAATTAAAAGGGGATTATTATACTTTATCTGCATATTATGTGTCAAAATTGGCAACCGACTTGGCAGGTTTTCACTGACTTTTTCTTTTCAAGTTTGTTCTCGGTGACATCTTGGTCCTTTTAATAGGTTATAGGTTTAGGCATTTAGCTTTGTCTATAAACGACATATGTAATTAGAATTATCTATAATTATAAGAGATGTGACTTTAAGTTGTTTTAAGAACTAAATATACTAGAGGCTATTAAGCAGTCAAGTTAGGACGAATTTTCTATAAAAAAAGTTAGGACAATTTACTTTTAAGTTGTTTACCGTAGGCCATTATTAGTTTGTTTGTTTGAATTTTAGGTCCAACATTTTCTAGCCAATTTGACATGTTTTCTGGTATATCTATATCTAACATTAAATTAAAAAAGGATATTTATCCCAACCGTCATTTTTCCCCAATGTCCTTACACTCTTATCTCATATTGTCATATGCGACCTAAACACGTGACCCGTGCTAATGTGGGTTATATGTGTGCGTGTTTTATGTGTCCAGTGATGATACATAGTCATACTCTAAGGACAAATGACGTGGTCATCGAATAAATCTCCCAACAAGTGGCCACTCAACAACCTTATGTTCTTTTTTGCAACACACAAACATGTTTGTTATTTCAATATATGAATAAAGAAAAATATTAGAGAGCTAATAGAGGCAACTTCTCATGAACCCAAAACTCAAACATAACTTGATATCACCTTCCTTGATATTGTTCAATTAGATTGAAAATTTGAGATCCACCATGCAACGAATAAAATTCTCCAACATCAATGGCCCCTTTCTAAACCCAAGATCGTGGGCCGAGCGACATTAATGTAGTGGCAGCGGATGCGGGTATTGATGGTGAGCTCCTTGCTTTCGGTGGTAATAGGAGCTCCTTTTGGACACTACAATCATAGCCTTGATGACAAGTTGAGGCATGCATGAACTCGATCCATGGTGGTTTGCCATGCCCTGGGGCTGATTCATTGCCCTAATGGTGCACATGCGACTTCGTCGATGTATCGTCTTCCTCTTCTAATGTTAATTCAACACACTTGCCATCCCACGAAAGCTCGGTTGAACTTCCCTCCAACAGCTATGACCTCACTTGAGGGCATTCTCTCCATCTCCTAGCCCCTCACACTTGCTCAACCTAAAGTGGCTTCATTTTCAGACATGGTGTTGGTTTGAACATCCCCAACATGGTAGTGGTAGAGCTTTCGCAGTATGCATCTCTATGACATGGTAGCGGGAAGAAACCATGGGATGACAAAGAGGTCATTTTTCTAATGGTAGCACGACTGCATGCCCATCGGGACCCGATGATATGACCTAACGTCTTTCCTAGGCTTATGTGGGGAGATCGTGCCTAAGAATCTAAGGGGTAGTCCCCCATTAGTTGTAGAGACTCCTGCTCACGTTGCATAATTATTTTATGTGAGCCCCAAACCAATTTTAACGGATCATGTAGACTCATCTCTCCTATCTATTTACTTTGATCTCCCTAGCCCTCCACATCTCTCTCTCCCTCCCACCATTCCTACTATCATATAGAGGAGAGCTCCTCGATGTGCACAGCGGGTGCAAATGAGGATGTACTCGTTGGGAGGGGCTCTCTCGCTCCATTGTAGTATGTAGATCGAGCCAGGCAACTGCGGTATAGCTTGCGACATCGACACGGGGCAATGCAAGCTTGGTGCAGAGTGCATGGCGAGGTACACGGCGGCGTGGGGGCACGTGGCTCGACTCCAAGGTTGGTCAAGACAACAAGTGTACTACGCAGGAGGCGTTGGTGACATGTGCGGGCGAAAGCCAAAAAGCGCTAGGCACCGGGGTGTACATACGAGCAATGCAACACAGGATCTTAGTTTTCTGAGGTCATATGGTTTTTTAATGTAATCCAACAAAGCATGATATCAAAACGTTTTTTTCATAGCGAAAGAACAAAAACATAGAATACTTTTTAAAAGAGTATGCAAGAACAAAGAGTATGTACAAAACTTAAATAAATCTAGTTTTTCCTCTGATATAACATCAAGGAAAAAAAAAACATCCAAGAACCAAATTGCTCCCGAATCCCTCGTGCTCCCCAATTTCCGTGCGTCTTCAGGGCTCCGGCCGTTACGGTCTTTATAAATACCCCCATCATCTCTACGATTAACACCAACGCCCTCCACATATTTCCCGTCCGCCCCCTCGCTCTCCCAGATTTCGCGAAGCAGACCCTCCGCACCCCCGTTCCGTTCAGGCTTTTCTTCCCGCCACGATGGACTCCGCCTCCGGGTCAGGACCAAAGAACCAAGACGACACCAAAGGCAAAGAACCGGTCGATTCGCTGCGCGAGAGCGAGGAGGAGTCGTCCAGCGCCGCCGCCGACGACGACACTACAGAGTCGCCTCCCTCCGTTCCGCAGTCCGAGATCACCGAAGTTGGAGTCCATGGGACGCCGGAAGCCGAAGGCCGCCAGAACCCCTCCGCTGCCACCGCCACAGACGCCGCGGCCGAGCAGAAGAGCAAGGAGCTGTCTCTTTTCTGGTCGGCCTGGGGCTCCCAAGGCGACAAGGCCCCTCTTCCTCCAAGCCATCCCTCCGTCCCCGCTGCCACCGCCACAGACGCCGCGGCCGAGCAGAAGAGCAAGGAGCTCTCTCTTTTCTGGTCGGCATGGGGCTCCCCAGGCGACAAGGCCCCTCTTCCTTCAAGCCATCCCTCCGTCCCCGCAGGCGGCAAGCCCCCTCTTCCTCCACGCCGTCCCACAGGCGGCAAGCCCCTCTTCCTCCACGCCCCGGAGGGAGCAAGCCCCCTCTTCCTCCATGCTTTCATTTCACCGTCAAATGTCATGCTGTTTCTTTAGATCATTGGCCGATTACATGCATTGCTGGTTTTAGCCATTGCCTGGCTGATTTCTTGCCTAAGCATAATCATATTTTGAATAGCTGACAAGACTCGATAAGTGTCGATTTTGTTATCACCGCTCCCTTGTTTGGATATTTGACTTTGGACGTTGATTTTGGAACAGGCGAAGTCACCAGCATTTCGGCCCAAATTAAAAGGCAAGAAACCGCTCTGGAGAAAGGTAGTGTGACCTGAATATTTCTTACATCTTTGGCTGTGATTGGTAACTGGTGTCAGCACTCTTGTGCCGATTTTTGTGTTTCAGATGTTGGGTCAGGATTGTTCGGTCTTTGTTCTATCCATGCTTATTTGAAATATTGAGATCATAAAATTTATTCTGGCAGGAGATCATGTTCAAAATGGTGGTAGCATAGAGGTGAAAGCAATTGCAAATGTTATAGTTTCTGTTCTGCCAAGATTAGATGATTCTTGATTACTATTGTGATCTGATTTGGAATTTTAATGGGAAAAAACAATGTTGTTGTGATGTTTTCATAATTTTGAAAACTGTAAAGTGCTATTGCTTACACTGATATTATTGAGGGTCAGTATTTATTTATGTCTTATTCTTCACTGTACCACAAATTGTCTTGTTGACGTTTTCTAAGGAGCTCTGAAGCCAAACATACAGGATTCTGATGTTAATGAATGGTCTAATAGTTAAAAGTTATTATATGATTAGCAAAAGAGACTGATACATAAGATCTTGGATATTTCTGCAGTAATATTTTAAAAAAAGTCACATTGCCTTCTCCAATGTTTCCTACTGTGAACTGTTAGATCTTGACATTAATTTTTTAATGTTGCTTCCAATTCTGACAAAAATTGTGAAATTTTTAACCCATTTTATGTGGAATAGGTTTTGGACAGGATAGGAATCTCCAACCAAAAGTACACACCACCTCATGTGTACTACGAGGTTTGACTCCATACACTATTTACTTGCCTCTTCTAATTGATATTCTTGGTTTGTGATAGTACCTTAATTGGCCTTGAATTTGTATTGGATTCGGAAATGCAGTATATGTTCTTTTTCTTTATCTATTCACTGGACAAATCAATATCAGTAAAAACATTACATTTATTAGTGGCTTAAGGTTTTCTTATTAGTGTGTAACCCTGAAAGTTTAACAGATTACAATCCCATATTAGAACTGTTGCTTCCTGGTTCAGATAATTTTGATTTGAATTACTTTGCTCTTGTTTTTGTGCAGAAACTCCACATAACCGAGCTCATTAGACATTACAATCTCCTTGAAATGGTTGCTGGACAAGGAGTGTTATTTCATTCACATGCTCTGATGCTTCGCCGTGACTATTCTGCATTTAGGCCAGTGCTTGGAGATGGAGAGTGTTTCTACAGGAGCTTCATATTTTCCTACCTCGTAAGTGTCCTCCCTTTTCCTTTGAATAAGATTCGTTTTGTGGTTAACACCCTAGTATGCGCCACTATAAAACAGGAGCAAGTCCTTGATAGGCAGGATACACATGAGGAGCACCGTGTTCTTGCTGCTGTTAGAGGAGTGGCTAGGCAACATGCACGCCTTATGTGGGACTCCGAATTTCCCAGGAGCCACAAAGTAAGATCTCACACCTCCGTGTTTACCATTTCTGAGATAAACATGTTAATTCATAGATCATTTCGTCAACTACCATCAAGCTGCAAGCTGGATCTGGCATCTCACTTTCCCCTTTTTTTTCTTTTATCGTTTGCAGGATATGCACCATTGTTTCACTGTAGTGGCATAGGGGCATGCCATCACAACTGTAACATGGGTTCAAATTGAATTTATTGGAAATGTAACAATCTAATGCTAATAAACAATACATGTTGACTTAAGTTCACTTTCACAGAACAGCATAATGAGATATCATTGTAGAGATAAAAGAGATCATGTTTCTTCCTTACATCACATGTTTCACTAATGTTTTGTTTCTCCTACTTGCTTATAAAACATTTTCTTTTCTCAACTACTATCTTATAGTTGTTTACTGGTAGAAGCTGTGCAGACAAAGCTTATGTTGCTTATATCGTTTCGTACCTTGTTATAACAGTCAGTACTGTGTAAGCCTTATTGCAAGAAGATATAGTAATTATCTGATTCATTTAGGCATTTAAGAAGCTGATAAAGAAAGTAATGAGATGTAAGACACACAGACGATGGAAGCATGTACCCACAGCTATCAGGTTTCTAATATGTTTCTTCCCAGCAATTCCATCAGAGTGTTGCTGCCAATGCATTTCACATAATGTATTGAATATGTGCCATTTTCAGCTACCGCCTAGAGAAACTTCTTAAGTTCTTCAATGATAATGAGAGGATACTCGACAGTGAGTAATACACCCCTTTGAACCAAGCTATCCTTCCTCCACTTGTATCGTAATTCCTAGTTCATTGTTCCAACACATTTTGTTGGTCAGTCTTTACTTTCCTCAGATTGGTAGCAGCTATCTGGATATGCTCGCACAGTGAAGAATTTGTACCACTTATACCTGAGGTCAATGACATTCACACTCTCACCCAAGTAAGTATCACCGCCAGTTTACCTTGGGTACTTGGATTACTTAGTTCTGAACCACCCAATGCATCTGTTCCATAAAACATGACACCCATTCTATCCTCACATATTTCTTTATTTCAACAGTGGTGCTTTCAAGAAGTTATCCAGCGTAAGGTCTTCACAGATCATATTCAGATAACAGCACTACTCAGGGCGCTTCAGGTGCCTCTGCGAGTGGAGTACCTCTTTCAAGAAGCTGGTCAAGACCTCTACACTAGCCAAGGTTCCCAAGATGATATGCCAAGAAGCACATGTTGGCCACGTCGTCATCAAGTACCCCCTGATCATGAAGTCCCCCGTGTGACATTGCTATACACGCAGGAGCACTATGACATCATGTACCCATTCCATCCTGATGGTCCTGTGACTTCTGGTGAGAGCTCTGGTCAGCAGTCTGACAAGACAAAGAGCCTGGAGGCTAAGAGTCCAAGTGGTGAGACATCAAGTCAACAGATTGACCGGGTAGAGGGCTCCACCTCCAGTGGTGAGAAATCAGATAAACATCCTGTGACTTCTGGTGACAGCTCTGATCAGCGGTCTGACAAGACTAAGAGTCCAAGTGACGAGACATCAAGTCAACAGATTGGCCAGGTGGAGGGCTCCAGCTCCACTGGTGAGAAATCAGATAAACACACTGCGAAGGGGAAAAGTATACCCTGGTGGAAGGTTGAAGAAAGTTCACCCTGGTGGAAAGATCTCTGACCATGAGTATGATGAGCATTTGTTGAGAGAAGCTATAGATTGAGAGTTATGCATACACTGACGAGATAGATAGGCATATACTTCTGGATTCTTTATCCTGTTGGCACAAACTGCTGGTGCCAATAGGATTGTGGATGGATCAGTAGTTGCTCCTCCCTTGTCTCTGACAAGGCTGAAAACTTTGTTCTGTAGCTCAGTTGAAATCTCGACTTGGTACATTGATTCTTTTTGTGAATTGTGATCACATTTTCTTAACTAGGTTCCTGTGAATTGTGAATTGTGTACAGACTAAATCCTTCTTGTGCATTTTCTTTTTTGTGGTTAGTTCTGTTCTGACGAGCTTGCATTTGTTAGTTCTTTTTTATTCACTTTGTATTTTTCCATCTTCTCTAGCTACTCCAGCCTATCGGCACAAAACATGAAACTCTTTTGTCACTCAGAAAGAGTTTTCAAACTGACACAATTATCCCAATACGGTTGAAGTTTTAATATTACAAGGTAATCAGGCCCTCCAGTTGAGAAAAATTCCATCATCATAACCAATACTGAGGTACAATCTCAGTTTGTCCTTTTACATTTGCAGTTCAACCAACTAACTGTATACTGCTAGTCTGAACCTTTGTCAAGTGTAATAACAGAGCCCGTGGCGCCGGCGCGGGCGGCATCGCGCGGCAGCATCTTGCTGCTAATTGGGCCTCATCGTGTATTCTTTTCTGGCGCTGGATATCATAAACAGATTTCTGCTGCTGGATCACAAATGAAAGGCATCCACATTTGCTAGAAAAGATCGTCTAAAAAAACATTTGCTAAAAAATAAAAATAAAGGCATCCACAGCGCTACATGCTTTCGGCTTTTTCTATAAAAAAAGGAGCGTCCGATACGCGAGTCATGTGTCCACTTTGGCATTGGATGTGGCAAGGGCAACGTAGCCGGCTGATGATAATGAAGAGCCAAAGACCTCGTGATTTGTAGAATCGTCTCCCATACGTTGGTATACTATTGAAAGGACTTGAACAAGGATTGAGCATTCAGTCACAGAGCTTGCAATCATGCTTACATAGTAAGCAACCAAACAAAAGGTTCAGAAAGGTTTTATACACACCGCAAGCATAACAGACACGTTGATTAGATAAATAACCTTGTGAGACGACAGCCACAGAATAGATGACTTCAAAACTCATATATTATATATCGATGCAGATGTACATAAGAAGGTTGATAAATACGGTGACAATGCCCTGAAGACAATACCGGGGTTGTTCCGGTTAACAAAATCGAGCCCCTCTGCACACAATTTAAGAGGAGCCCTCGACTCTAAAGGTGAAGGCACAAGAGAAGGTTCCAAAAGAAAATGCAGGCAAGACTCTTCCTCTCCACACACACCACCACTAAAAACTGATGAAAATGACTCCTTCACTCTCCCCTCAGCACAAGTTACTGGGACCTGCTGTACAACATGGGGTTAATTCTTACAGCGACCAAAATCTGGAGGCTCTCCCTGCGCCTTTCACCTTTCTCGGCCTTCAGGTTAACAAGCACACAGACTCCGGGGAACCGGTAGCACCCTCTTTCATATAGCTTCCGCCAGAGACAAAAATTTTGCAGCAACCTAAGTCTTCGGTGACCCGCATCATGGAAGTTAATAAATACAGATTGGGAGACTTACCAAACAAAACCAAAATGGGAAAGCGGGGAAAACTAGAACTGAAAATGGGTTTGCAAAAAGTTATAGCTTGGGCCTTTGTGGTTAGCAACGCAGCAAGCTGCAGTTCAGCTACTCTGTGTCCTTGGGACCTGAAGCGTCAGCTCCACTGGAAGAAGTATCACCGTTGGTCAATACTGTCTGGATATCATGGTGATTTTCTTCACCAGAGGAAGTCCGGGATCTCCCAGACCTGGCTCGGATGTTTGTACCCATAGGGAAAGGTTCCTGAGAAAGAGCACAACAAAATGTCAAAGTTGCAGCCATATGCTTAAAAGCACTGCAGGCACAATAATAGAGCAAGTTCTGAAATTATTAAGCAGACAATGGGACCATATAAGCATGGCACGATTGCAAACTACGACCAAACTTGCTTTGAAAACAGTGAGAATGATACGGTGTTAAATTTGTGAAATGTATGTATCTTAGTTCATTGGTGCACAGTATGAAAATGCAGATGCAAAAGGTAACCACAGATGTTTACTCATTACCAGTTATTAGGGATTTAATGCAGCAAAAAATGGCAGGTGGACATTTAACTCCCACCTTTTTATATGCCCAAAACCTATGTTTTTAGCTGTCATCAGCCCATCAAGGATTCAAGGTATTTATATATTATAATGACTAAGATGGATTCAAGGATAAGGTATATATGGATGACTAAGATGGTATAGAGAAGACTTGTCACAGGGCAGCGATACATAATATAACTGGAGAACAAGATAGCAGGGAAACTACCCAGGAAAAAAAAAATGAAATAAGCATACCTGATCTCCTGCATTAGGACCATCTGAGTGGAAGAGTATGGGGCGGCAGCGTTTGTCCTCATTCATCAAACTAGAGTTCTGGAAATGAGAAATCAAGGCTGTTTTCCCTTGGATTCTGGCATAAGCAAGTGATGCCACCTTCTCACTGTTAAACTTCTCCCACTTTTTACCATTAAAAGTCTGAAAAGGATGACAATATGGCTCAGGATAGCACGTCGATGTTCAAGCTGGATATTTTATCAAGGTACGAATTTGGCAAAGCCATACAAGTTGATCAAAGGCCAAAATAGCCATAATTGTATCAATGCAGTAGCACTCCGTCAATTGAACAATTTTCTCACCTGATAAAACGGGATGATATGCTGAGGATTGGTCATGTTGATGAAAGCATAGCCAACATTACATTTATTCTGAAAAGGAGATAGATTCCACTTAGTAACATTAACAGACAAGTACAGTCCCAACTAATACGAGGCACCGGTCGCTTATGAATTAAATTCAAACTACCTTAAAATCAATTGGCAAGTAAATAAAATCATAAGTGCCCTTATGACCTTCATCAATAGCAGCCAAGAGCATCTTGGAGGTATACCTGGAACCCAAAAGAGACAACCAGAACCAAAAAAAAGTTATTGAGACAGAACATAAATGTAGCATAAAATTGGGTCATCTTAAAACATACTTATTTGGGATATTCTTTATCATCAGTGTAGTTCGTGAGTCTTCCCCCGCATTATGCGGTCAACATCAAGCTCATACTGCCGTTTATTATCAGACTGGTTAGCACCTGAGTCATTTCTCCGGCTTCTCATCCGCTCACCCGTGAATCAAATGATGGAAGGGGAACCATAGGATTCCTTCCATGGAACATAGGACCTCTTTGTTGAGGAGACGGTGCGCTGATCTGAGCTGAAGACACGGTTTGATCCATGCGATTCCCACCAGTGTGAGAAAATATGCTATTTAGCTCCAAACCATGAAGTTGAGGACTACCAGGAAATCCCATGCTCCCAACACTGCCAGGATGAAAACTTGATGCTTCTGTCAATTCTCCTGCATAACCATGCCGCCTGTCCCAAAGTGACGGATTGATTGCTGGCGCAGAGCCGACGTGATGATGATGCATTGGAAGAACATTCTCAATCATGTGTGATGGTGCTCTTGGAACTCCATGCATTTGTGCCGGGGGCGAGACGGTGCGTTGTTTACAAATGATCCTGGATTTTGCCACAGCACAGGAGAATTTGAATGGCGGTGGAAGTTATTTGAATTGTTCCACATTAACTGGTGACCACGACAGGACCGCTTCCACTTCTTGAAAATCCCATAGCTGCAAAAATTGGTATACATGCAGTTAAACCTAACATCTTCATTACAAAACACATGCTTAAGGAATGGAAATGAGAGAGAATGGGGTCAAACATAAAAATGAAGATTAGGATGTCCAAATTTACACGCTTACCTCCTTCACCAACACGATCAAATGAGTGCCCATTGAGGTTGCCAGAACCCACTTTATGAAGATGTCTGCTGTCAACTGCTTCAGCTGTTCTTGAGTTGCTATTGACACCAACTGGTGTCATGGTGTTTAGATTGTAAGGGGTGCCATTATTTGCTCCATTGTGAACTTCAGGAAGGGAATGGGGATGAAGAGCACCCATGCCTTGAAAACCATAATTCATATGCCCATTCATCCGACTAAGTGAGTGGCTGAGCTCACCAAGGGGAGCCTGATTACTATGAGTTGCAGCGGATGCAATTCCAATGGGAGAGGATAGGCTCTGTGGTATGGTAGACGATAGACCCGGAAAAGAAGCCTCTCTGAATGGGCTCATTGATGTGAGAAGTCCAGAATGCAAACCATGAATACTCCCATTTTCACGGCCAGAAGATGTCATTGCTGCCATATTAGATGATGAACCTTGATGAATAATCCTCCATGTCAGGAAATGCAGCTATTGACATGACATGCAATAAAGATGAAACAAATAAACATCATACCCAATGAAGGCAATGGCGGGCTATTTGTGCTTGGACTGCCCAGTTTACACAAACCAAGTTCTTCCTGCCCCAACTCTTTGGACATGTGCTGTGTTAAACTGTTATAAAACAACATTAAAATCAATGTTAGAGCAGTGAATAAATCCTTTGTGTTTACACCACCATGTTCAAAAATTTGTACAGTAGAATCAAAATTAGAATGCCGCACCACATAATAATTGCTCTTTTCTTGGATGAATTAAATAACTAACATACTAGGTATATACCAATATTAATGCACCTAAATGCAATACAAAGAATTAGGAATACAATATGAAAGAACAAACAAAAATATGATTTGTTTAGGACATGAGAGCCCATACAAAGAAATAAACAAACAAAGATTAAGTAACATGACAAATAAAAACAGTGCAATGTTTACAGCTTCAGGAACATATTTTCCGCTTGAGAAAAGAAAATAAAAATCCAGAGCATATAACTAATGTGCATAGTATCCACAGAACCATTTTTTAGAATAAGTGATGGCACTATATAGCAGTGATACCTAAGCAAGAATCATTCAGCTTGCTAAAAATAACCTAAGGTTCACTAAAGCTGTTGATCAAATAATCAATAGTTAAATACGGAGTGTCCAAAAGTAATAAAGGAAGTATTGCTGATGACATATGAGAATGGACAGCAAGATTAACATTTCAAATACATACCGTCTAGCACCACTCAGACGGCCAGTCTCCAATTTTTTTTCAAAGCACGGCGTGCACCTTCGCTGCTCTGACATCGTAAAACTCTATAATTTTGTGATGGCCCTTTTTTGCGGTGCATCACGAATCTGCAATTAATTTAAGGCATTATAGTTCTAGTTATAATGGAGTAGTAGGTAGTTAATGTAAGAGCATAGCATACCTCTTTTTATTTCACCATAGTCGCTAAATATTTGGCGGATATCATTATTTGTTACAGATGGGTCAACATTAAATACGACAAGCATCCCTGGTTAATATCCTTCTCCGAAGGATTGTCCTAAAGGGAAAAAGAAAAGGTGACAATAAGCACAAGCACTACAAGACTAAAAACTGCAAACTACATACATACTGGCATCCTTGGGCAAAATATGTCTACAAATCAAGCCAGTAAGAAATAGAGTTGTGAATACCTTCGAATGGAGTAATGTATGTCAAGTTTTCTACGCCTGAGTGGCTTGTTTTGAAGTGCCCTCATGGCATTCCATGCTGATCTTATGTCATAGTAAGATATCATCACAAAACCACGATGTTTGCAGGCAGTGTACAGGTTGCTGATTTCTCCATAATGCTGTGGGTAAAGAGTAAATGATTTTCAGAAACAAATGTTCTGTACAAGAACAATAGTTTGAGCAGAAAACGGAAAAAAGCAACATACCTCAAATAGGAGCCTTAATTCAGAATCCTCAACATTGCTATTAATGTTTCGGACAAAAAGAGTTCTCGAAGGGTGTTCCCCATAAGGATGTTCACCATTCATTGTACCATTTAGCAACCCAAGACCATCATTAGCTCCACCAGTAGGTTCTGTATTTTTTTATTTTCATCGGTCTCCAGTTCCATCCCGCCTCCAGTGTAGAATATATCATCATCGAGATCATCACCATTGTTAGCATGGGCTGTGTACCCAACATCAAGAACACCTGATAGTAGGTCGTCATCATCAGGAAGTATGTTTCCTATTATTTGCGCCTCGATTTCCTCCGTTAACTCAAAGGGCTCCTCATCTACATGAGTTGGATCAACCTTTTCAACTGGCTGGCGTAGAAGCACATCCTTGGATCTCAGTCTCACTACAGATACAGCATATAACTCATTAGGAAGCAGTAAATAGAAACAATATATTGCTTACTACACTAGCAATGATTTAATCAGTGTCTGACTGCACAAATCTTGAACAAGACGTGACTGAAAATAAAAGGATAACGATACGAAACTAAAGTGAAATGATTCTTAGGCCAAAGAAAAACATAGCAGGTAAGATTCCTTCGAAAATAAGATGCAAAAATGTAAAAGATGTAAGCCCTTTTATTTGTTCTTCCCTTTCAACTCAGTGATATCCTTTGTTGTACTTTTTATTCCTTTCTATTGAATTTGAGGGTGCACCCATACACAACACATGCTATGGAATATGTGATACAGTTTAATGCATTTTCTATGATGAAGAGAATGGAACTCATGGTTCAGGCTCATTGCGCACTACAATCGAATCAATCGCTCTAATTAAGTTCATGAAAGTGCCAAAGTAAACTGTCTCACATTTTCTGTCAAAAATTTCTGACAGGGAGCTTGAGAAAAGCCCATTCTCATTGTAGGCCTCATTTGGATTAGTCCGCCTTTACGTCGGGAAATAAAGATGCATCAGATTGGAGGTTAGGGTCTTGATCAGCTCTCCACAGAGATGGTGGCAAGTTAACATGTCTCTCTTGACCAAAAAGTCTTATGCTCAAGGCTAAATGCAGTCTTCTGGTCTCTCAGCTTGTATGGTTGTGGATCCATCCGGCCCACAGTTTTTGTCCCAATGGGTTGGGGCTTTTCAATTGGAGAAGATGCAACTGACTTGCTTCCTGACAACAATAGAAACATCTTGTTTTGAGAAGATCTTGATAAACAAAAAAAAGTGCATGGGCCGTTGTGATGATAAAGAGAGAGTCTAACACAGGCGCCAAAGAAATAAAAAAAAGGAATAATAAGGTAGAAACTAGCAGCAACCAATTCTTTATCAAAGGATAACGTGGACATCAAATCAAATATGTCAAAAATCCTTTGCAAACCAAGGTGAACACAAAACAATGGCTTCAGCTAACTACAGAAACAACAAATGAAGCAATAAATCATGTCCACCACGACAACGATAAAAACAAAGCCTTTGATTCCCGACAAAGTTAGGGTAAGCTAAAATCAAATTCATCCCATTGAAACAAATTATTTATGTTATTAGTCATGCATAAAATGTTGTGACTCGTTAAATGCACAAAATGCCCCCAATAACACGTGATTTTTACAGTAACAGAGACTGGATCAAATTCAGTACTCACCAATGTGATGCAACGACTCCTGCTTCCAAAAATCCGACCTGCCTCTGCAAAGATAGACAAAAAAATTAGTTCGTGCCATAGTCAAGACTCAAGAAAGATGATCAATCAAAACATGAACTGAAACAGTAAAGACATCACTGGCCTTAGCATGGACTAACAAAAACAGAAAAACAATTCCGCGCAATTGCAGAATAATACCTCTGTGGGAAGGCGAAGCTGCTCCTCAGAGAAGGACGCAGCCACGGTTGGATTGCTGAACTGGGAGAGGTGGCGCCTCGGATCCATGACTTGAGATGGCATCCTGCAGGCGCCCAGACCACATAACGTGTTAGGGACAAACAGCACCGAACCTCAACTGCCCGGGATCAAGGCAAAATTGAGAAAATTCTGCGGAAAAGTTGAAGCGTCGAGGGTGGTAACATGACGAATCAGAGCAATTTTACGCGCAGAAATCTGTGAATCCATGGCAACCGAGCCAAGGGGCGGCAGAGAGAAGCGGAATTTAGTTGGTGTGAGCTTCCGCCGTCAATACTTGTGAATCAGAAGCGGTAGATTTGACAAATCAGAGTGCGAATCCCACAAACTTGTGCGAGAAATGTTTAATTCCCCCAATAAAACAGCACAGAAGATGTGGAATTTAATGCGCCTCGGGCTCCACGAGCTCCAAACAAGCAAGTCCCTTGTGATCAAAGGTAACCGTGAAAACAAAACGAGGAATTCCGCGGAGCACAGCCGAAATGAATTGCCAGTCCCCCCGAATTCAAGCTCAGATCACATAACAGCAAACAAGGACACACCCACCCACAAACACAAAGCAAGTAAAGGAGAGTAGCTTCCCAAAATTCCCAAAATTGAAACATCCCCGAGGGGGAAAAAACAGCAACGGGAAGCGACTCACCAGATCGGCGCCTGCTGCCACCTCCTCTTCCTCAGAGCTGAAAAATGGTGCCGAATTCGCGGGCAGCGGCAGCAGCAGCAGGCGGAGGAGATGCCCCCATGCCCACGCAACCCTCTCGTAGGTCGAGCACGGGTGGATCACGCGGCCTGACGGTGGGCCAATGCGACGGCGGCGGGGCTGCGCAGCCCTGGCCGCCGAGCGAGCGAAGAAGAAAGCTACAGACGACACCTACCTAACCCTAGAGCGACGCGACACCAGCGACGACGACGACTCCGGCGCCGCTGGCCCCCATTCCGGCGCCCGCCCCCGTCCCCCTGCTCACTCCGTCCCCTTTGTGGTGTGCCCGCCGGATTTGTTCGCCCGCCGGAAGCTTTGCTGGCTCCGGCGAGGGGTTCCCGGCGAGGAAGAGGAGGTGGGGTGGGTGGTGAGACGAAGCGGAGACGCGGGTGGGCCTCGAGGGAGAAAGAGCAACTACCTACCCAAATGCGGGCGGCGAGACAGCGCGGGGGCACGCGCTTTATACCGGTGACCCCCGGTGATCGCAACCGCGGAGCACGGGATCCCGGCGCGTGCGGCGGCCCCGGGCGTTGCCCTACCACCTGAAACTGACGAGGCGTGGCCCACGTGTGGACGGGCCGTCGTGTCAGTGACTGATGGCGTTGGTGGGACCAGAAGTGCAGTGGGATCGAGGGGAGGGAGCGGTGCACTGGTGGGTGGTGGGTTTAAATTTGGGTGGTGGGAGTTGTGGGGGAGGCGGCGACGGCTTTGGGCTGAGTTGGTTAGGACAAGGCATCGATCCATCGGGGGCGTCTTGCGCTGCGCCGGAGATATAGATGGATGGATGGATGAGATGGTTCTTGCTGCCATTAGGATGATGCTTTTCTCATTTTAATTAATTGCCGTCTTTGGCTGACAATAGTAGTACTTTCAACCCATGCTTTCCCTCAGTCTCTTCTCTGTGCACAGGTATGGAAGATTCGCATGTTCCTCTAACAGTTGTTCAGGATTGATCATTGGGTTTTTATTGCGAATTGGAGTATTATTAAAAGCTGATAGTCAGAGCACCTTCTCTTTTGGCCATTGGTAGTGGCAGGACTAGCATTTTTTTGTGAAAGGAAATGCAGGCTACTTACTCATCTCATCCTTGTGGAGCACTCACTGTGGCTGTGGATAAAAACAGAAATGCACATCTGTTTTTATTTGCCATCTTGTTTCGAGAAACTATTTAAAACTTCATTTCGAATAATAAAGTTTATTTTCATCTAATAATTTCCTAGTTTCGTGGTGCATAAGTTTCATGAGTTGTCCTAAATTATCGTGTAATAAGCATGTTACCTAAAATAGATGGGGGCCTGTATTTTTGTTGTTGTTGTTATTACAAAATCCATGGAGTAATTATCCCTTATCTTTTGGCAACGTGTCTCCCACACCTTATTAGTTTTTAATATGTGTTAATCGCGGTCTCTTATCTCATGTTATTTAAAAAATACTAATTACTAATTAAACATCGGTTGACGGTCTTCCTTCAACTCGATGTCAAACACACAATTTGATCTAACAACATGCTAGGTTGAATATTTAACATATTTTATTGCTTTTATTTAGCAGTCACTAGTTTTTTTTAATTTCATTTATAATGTCAAACAAATGTGGATTGGTGGCATCAGTTGAGGGCGCCAAAAGATGACGGCTTGGCATTTCAAATCGCTCATGAAGTTGATAGCTATTTTATCAAACGTGGAGAAACCAATGCTCTCCCTCTTCTTACAAAAAGTACTATATTATAGTAGGATTTAAAATTTGTCCCATAGTAGACCATAACATTATAGCTTGTAGATGGGCTATTAGCATCAGTTACATCCCTCGTGCACGCATGTAATCCTAAATTATTGTGCATGCTTGCGATTATCTAGCTAGGGAAGGTTGCAACCCTTCTCATTGATTACTGCCAAAGGAATCACTAAAATAGTTAGGTGCGTCTACGTAAATTAGAATTGATAGATTTGCATGTTGGTGGGGGGAAGGGATGGAGCAATTACGTACTTAACTAGAATATTTGTGGAGCATGCGTCTTTGCCTATTCTTGTGACTCGACATGGAAATATGAAGCTATAAATGGCCTTGAGTACCATATAAAATAGGTAACTTGGTGTGGAAGCTTTGCATGAAACTAGCATTTCTGAGAATGAACTATCGCCCTATAATAATTAATTGCTACAATTTTGCGGAATTTAGGGATTACACCCTATCTTATCTTCTGGCAGTTTCTTCTACCACACACTTAGCTATAATTGGTACTGTTTACCTTGTCTAATATGTGTCGGGCCATGAATACAAGAGAAAACTAGCTAACGTGTTTTCTTTGCATACTTCTCTTGCTCTAATGATTTATAGAAACAATATAATGAAGCACTATATTATATCTGAGATGCTAGTATATAGCGTATAATATCTACAAGTAACGTATGATTTGGACACCATAGATGTTAGAGCTAGGTGTTAAGCATGTAGACAGAGAATGTAGTAGCTATTAAAAACGGAGGCAGATCAGAGTGCACAAGAGATAGATGAGCCAAAATTAGGAGTGCACTAGCACGAAGCAAACGGCACCAGTTGGACACAGAAAACAACTGGGCGCAGCGCAGAGGATCCCCGGCGGGACCCGACAATTCACCGCGCCTCGTTCGAACGGCCGGAGGGGCCGGCGGACCCGGACCTGTTCCCTTGCCGCGGGGCCCACCTCCGTCCCAGGATAAGACCCGTCCCGGCAGGTCGCAGCAGTTGTGTGTGTACCCATCGTGGTGCCAGCGCCTCTCCTGTACCTACTGGCCCCGCCTCCGTGGGACCCGCCCCGCAGTGAAGTGGATAGAGATGCCGCGCGTGGAGAAAGCCAGAAAGGAGAGAGGAAGGGCTCGCACGGAAGATTCGGAGGGATCAAAAAGCTGGATGCGGTGCAGCGGCGGGAAAAATAAGTGCTATTTTCAACAACTATGTGTTGCAACACCTATTATCTATCGGCACATGATACATCAAGATTCGTGCAACACATTCATGCACCAAGGAAGCAAGGAGAGAGAAATGAGTGGGGAACACATCTGAATATATGTCGCGCAATGATAGGTTTGCTTGTTGTTAGGTGTTGCAACAACATAGTTGTTGCAATGTGTTTCCGGGGAAAAATCCTTGCGTCACCGGGTTTCACACCCGCCTCCCAGCCAGGCGGGCGCGGGATGCGTGTTTTTCTGCACCCGCCCGCCTAGCCTACCCCCTAGTACCACCTACAGCTACAGTACGCCAAGGGCATAGCCTCAGCCGTACGCAACGGCTGCACGGTGGGCGTTTATTTGGAACCCACGTTTTGTGGTGCTTTCTCTGTTTTAACGTTTCTTTATTCGATTAAATATTTCTGCTTAATCACCAGTTCATCAATTACTAGCTAACATCTTTATATTGTAAAATTTAGTAAAAATAAATAAAATATTCAATATATTTTTTTATATGTTATAGAGCTGCATAAAATTTTCAAACAGTTACTTAGGTTAGGAATGTTGGGTTTAAGACAAACCTAATAATAATATAACAGCACACAAAAATAAGAGAAGGTTGTCTGTCACACAAGAGTTGGAAGCTGTGAAGTGGCTTACTTGCTAGGTACTGTAAAGACAAGCACGAGGATGATGTCACGCAGTGAGCAAGTATTATTGTGTAACGTTGTAGGTGAACTTTTATGGTGTGGTGGAAGAGCGGGGGAGTGGAGTGAACTGTGAAGAGAACTGAGTTGTGAGCTTCCAGTCAACTTATGCCAGAAGAACTAATAAATTTTGTAAGACAAATAAATAGGTCGCAGGTGAACTCATTAACGACTATATGAGTGTGCTAATAGGTGGACTATAAATTTACATACAGCTAACAAAGGATGTAGTATTTCCAGTCTTGTTCAACGTGCGCCTTCCGTTCATGCATTATTGTAACTATAGCGTTTACGTTTTGTCCACCTATTATCTCTGCACTTGTAGGAGTACACACAAAAAAAAAAAAAATCAAAATCTTGTTTTATACTCTTTATGGAAAATATTATAAAGAAAAAATAACTTAGTCATTAACAGTTTCAAATTATTCACTTCCTAAACTAAAGATGTAGGTGAACTTTATGTTGTGAGGAAGAGAGGGGGAGTGGAGTGAAGAGAACGGAGTTGTCAGCTCACAGCCAACCTATGCAAGAAGAACTAATAAATTTTGTAAGAGAAATAAATAGGTCACAGGTGAACTCATTAGTTATATGAGTGTGCGAATAGGTGGACTATAAATTTACATACAGCTAACAAAGCATACATTATCATTGAACGTCCCTTGGTATGACACATGTGGTAAAAAATATATCTTAAGATGAAGTTTTCTTTAATTTAGGAGCAAATTATTGAAACCTTCATGGCCAATTTTTTCCTTTATAATATTTATTGTAAACAAAACTAGATCTTGAGTTTTTTTATCATCGCTTTTCCTAGTAGATCGAATCTTAAGGTTCAAGGTTTCTCCGGAGATCCAATCGAAGAGATTGGCCACGGCGTAAAGGCGTCGTCAAGATCGTCGATGGAGCAATGGAGCATGTCGTTCCTCGGCGGTGATGGCAAGACGAAGACATCACCATTGATGGAGAATAAGGTACTCCGGCCCTTCCTTTGTCTCATTTGTGGTTCTATGTAGCCATGGCGATGGGCTAGTGAGATTTAGTTTTCCAACGATATCTATCCGGATGTCGGTTGGACTTGTGTTCTCTCATGGCGAATCTGGTGAAGGCAACGGCGATGAGTTCGACGGCGTGGTCGGCGGCGCCAATTCATTATGTTTGCATGTGGAGTTTTAGCGGTTTTATTCCTCTTTTGCAAAAGTGATGGGTATGAGGATGACGGTGGATGGTGAGATGGCCCTGTTGCGTTCGGATCGGAGCTTAGCGTCCGTGGCATATCCGTTTGGGATGGTGATCCTAGATGGTGGAATTTATGGCTTTTTCAAGGTTTCTTGTCTCCCATTAATGGAGGTGAAGTAGTTTGGTTTACTTTTGTAATGAGAGGATGTAACTTGCTTTAGTATCAATGGAATTTTCCTTATCGCAAAAAAAAAAAAAAAAAAAAGATACTCTCATAAGTGCAGAGTGACGAATAGACAAATGTAAATGCTATAGTTACAATAATATATGAACAAATGCGTACGTCAGAGCAAGACTAATAATACAAATGTTTGTTAGTTGTTTGTGAATTTATAGTCCACCTATTAACCGATTCATATAATTAATGAGTTCACCTATGACATATTTGTTTGTCTTACAAAATTTATTAGTTCTTATGGTATAAGTTGACTGTAAGCTTATAATCGATTCTAATTCACTCTGCTCTTGTTAGGTGTCAAGTTGGTTAGGTGTGGCCCGTGGGGTGATTGTTGGCGGCAATGACGATGGTGTTAGCGTTGGTATGACATAAGTGGTGAAAAATATTCTTAATGGGCATTTCTGTGTTTTACTAAGTGAAAAATTTGAAACCGTTAAGGGCACTCACAATGCTAGAAACTATCTTGGTTTCTATAGTCTTGGACATTGTGTAAAGAAAACTATCTTTCACAATGCAATCTTCTATCATGATGTCACATGGCCCACTTATCACTCTCACAAATTATCTTGGTTTGCGTGAAGACTTGATTTTTTAGTTAGACTTGGTTTCTTGTGTTTTTCCTCTCTCTCTTCAATAAATATAGTGTCACATCAACAAAAAACAATAAATAGAGGGGTAATAAATGAGGATAGAAACTATGATAAAGTCTGCATTGTGAGTGCTCTAATGATTAAATTATTTTTTCTTTCTAATATTTGTTACAAAGAATATAAAACAAGATTTTGATTTTTTAGATACTCCTATAAGTGTAGAGATAACGATGAGCAAGTATTATAATACAGCCAAGCAAGCCGTAAGAAACCTTACAGACCTTCTCCAAGCCCACCCATACAAGAGTTAGCTCTTTCTAATTAATCTGAGGATCCACTTATCTATCTCACATATTGTCTTGGTTCTTGTGCCCAAGCCGGCTGTAATCTTACAAAACAGCGCTCCTCCTCTCTCTCCTCTCTTCTCTCCTCCACATCAAGCATTTAGCCAGACTTTTTACATTTTACCATAATACTTGCTCTTACCGCTCAATCACCTAGTATTTAATGCTTGTTTGGGTCCCTACAACTAATAGTTAGTTGCTAAAAATTAGCTAATGGTCTGTTTGGGTACTCAGCTAATGTCACCTACTACTCAGCTACTAATAATTAGCTACTCCCTCCGGGATGGTATTAGAAGTCGTTTTGGAGAAGGTTTGAGTCAAACATCGGGAATATAAATCATCAATAACTTTTAAGTTGTTGAGTTTGTAAATGTAAAAATTATATGAGTAGATTTGTCTTAAAAAATACTTTGATAAAAGTATACATATATCATATCTCCATAAATATTTTTATAATAATAAGAGGCCAAAGTTGTGTTTTGGAGACCGTGTTCTTTGTCATAAACGACTTCTAATACCATCCCGAAGGGAGTATGAGCTAGTTGTCTAGCGTTATAATAAGAAGCCATTTCACAAACTTGAGAAAATAAATAACTGTAGTGTAGACAGAAACACCTCTCACTGTTTCTTTCTGTACGATAATCTGATTTCCGTATTTTTTTAAAGTGTCCATAATGTGTACTGCATGAATAGTGTTTTTAGCTAGCGTGGACACTTTAGGACGGAGAACCTTTTTCAAATTGACCAATCGAAGAGGTCAGTAGTAATTGTTGCTAGCTGCTATTGCTCAACACCAACACGGCTTGTTGATGGCTCTCGTACCTAAGCCTGAACTTTTTCCGTGGTGCAGGTGAGGTCACAACCAAGCAGGTTCCAAATTCAATGGAGGTTGTTGTCAAAAAAATAAAAATAAATAAAAAAAAAATCAATGGAGGTCGGAGGGGCATCAATTAAGGCGTGCAAGAAGCAGAAGCAGCGCACTCCCATCGCCCCTGATGCTAAACCAACAACCAACTGATGTGCTCATCTTGCCATGAGCAGTGACAGTGAGTGAACCATAGCGCGCATCAGCTCAACTACTCCCCGAAGCATCATCAGCCAGCCAGCCAGCCGCATTGCAATTATTTTTCTTCTTAAATTCTGGGGTGGGCGAGGCGATCACTGTTACAGCTTGTACCAGTACTTGTGCAGCAGCCTGAAACAGAATTTTCATGATGCGTGAGAAGGAATGTCATGTCATTGCTGGGCTATGGGGGACCAGGTAGCAGGCGTTGCAACTGCAAGGAGCCGGCCAGCCCTGCTCTGCCGGTGAATGTTTAACAAAATTTCCACACATTGAATACTAATTCATATTCATGACTTCAAATTAATTAAAATATTTCGTATTATTTATTTGATAATTTACATATTGATAGTTTTAAAAATTGCATGTTTTTTTAAAAGGAGGGAGAATCTGCTTGGAGCAACGTACCGCGTGAAGGTAGAGTACTGTGCGTTCTATCCTCCTCCCCCCTCTCACAGCTAAATTCGCCTGTGCATGAGCAGCATGGGTCATGCAGGGGGTGGCCCCCGCGCGAAGCTATCAGATCAGATGAAAAAGATGCTGCAGCTTTCTAGAGTATCCACTCCACGGCCGGCCTCCTCGTTGTTGGTGTGGTGTCGCACAGCACACTCGATTTTCTAGCATTATCCTATCCCAATCCATGATGTTTGATTGTCATCTTCCATCCATCCTCCGACTTGGACAGACTCTTTTTCTTGCCTTGGACCAACAAGTTGATCCCACAGACGATGCTTCCCAAGTAGCACTAGTCTCCGATTTCAGCCGGAGCTGCCTATATCTACTCTTATCTTAGTCGACCAAAAACAAGTATACTAATTTGACAGCAGAGGATCGGAGACCTTTTTTGTGCTAAACACCATCCATACGGATGGAGACACCCATGTGCACTTGCAAACACACACTATCATAGAGGCTCACGAAATCCACCTGGGAACATTGTATGTAATATTGGTCCCAAATTGACCACCGATGAAACCGATCGATGCTTACGGACATACGGAGGTCACCTCTCATATCACATGCGTACTGAAGTCATATCGTTGGTAATAAACCCCGAGGCCCCGACCAGAAAGTAGAGATCTGATTTTGATGACAGCTACTATAACTTTATTATTATTTAGATTAGACAAGCAAACAAGGTCAGGAAAAAAAAACTGCTTCGGTCTGAGTTTGGAGACCAGGCATCAGCGATCTTTGACATGCATGTCCAGGTAAACATTATTACATCTGGGAGCACGTCACTAGGTCAGTCGTCGTCAGGTTAGGAGTGGTGGGTGACGAACAACATTCTTGCAGGTTGCTGACTTGTTTAACAAGAAAGGAACGCGCGGATAAAAATTAGCCGGCCGGCCTCGCCCGAGAATCGCTCGCCGTTTGCTTGAAAATTCGCGTATTCCTTCCGGCATCGAATCGAATTTAGATAACACTTCTCATTTACGTTATTTTAATTCAGCAAACGGCACTTGCTGGGACACTTCCGGTGTACGTACGTATGCGGAAGAGTTGGCGTGCCGCGTGCGAGTGAAACGCTAGGGCCATGACCTGATGACCCCCTTCATCTCCTCCCTTACATGGCCGGGTTGATTGCAGCGCGCGTAATCCTCCTCCCATTCCGATGCTTCACCTTGGTTGCATCTATTCAGAATCGCATTATATATATATATATTGTTGTCTGTTGCTAGGTTGTGTGTATATGTCGTCTGCAAGTTTAGCATTTCGTGCGGGGCAATCCAATTCCAATTCCAATTCCAATTCCACTCAACCCACGCGCGCGGCGGCGGGGGACGTGAGCGCACAGTAACCTCTCCATGCCATGCCCATGGTCGTCGTCGTCCTACACGTAGCTGCAAGCTAGCGTACGCATCATCGGCGGGAGAGTGTGGTGCATGCGCCCTGTGTGTCGTTGCATTCTAGTACCGTGCATGGAGCGTGGTCCAGCATATGCATCACACCACCGACAACGCCGGCCGTGATCTCTGCCTGCCTGCCTCTGCGTGCTGGAGTACTACTGTACTGTACGTATCAACAACATACACGCACGGAGTCCTCGTTCTCGATAGCTCTGGACTCAAAAAAACCATGTCGACGTGCCTTGTCCGTGCTTCAAACGTAGTACATGCATGTGTTGTCACTTGTGAGGGCCGGTGGGATCACGCTTCACCACTGATCAATTACTACTGCTGATCGCTACAAAAAACAATTACCAGTCGAGAATAGGCTAGCTAGTGTCCTATATATTACTGTGCCTCTGTTTGGAAAAACTAAATAGTACAAAATTAAAATGAGTGAATAGCCACCAGAGACGACGTAAAACCCCAATTTTCTCTTCAGGCCGGGATGAGAGGGAGGCGGGGTACATGTAATTTATTTATTTATTCTCAAACGATATGTAAGAGAGAGCTACGTGACAATTTATACGACAGTATACTTTTGATGACAATCAATCGACAGAACGTAACGCCAACCACTTGTCATGCATATATGGGTTTATGTCTATGATATATTGTTTTTTTTTTCTTTTTTCTCGAACGTGCGTTGCACCGATTTTATTAAGAAGGAAAGATAGTTCAATACATAAAAATGGAGTAATCCGCGGATTACTTCAAGCACAACAATGGCAACAAACGATTATGATTACAAATGAAACCATTTTGCTACTAGGGAATGGCGTCAAGTTATCGATCTTTGCGGCAAGATGTTGACCAAGTGTCGATAACCCGCTGGCACCACTTTCGGCGCAGCCTCATCTCCTATCTTTTGAGCCGGCTGAGCCGACGTTGAGGTCTTGCCTGCAAAGGTTCTTGAGTTTCTCTCCTTCCAGAGCGACCATCCCCACAAGAAAGACAAAAGTATCGAATTCTCTCATTGCTTCTTTGCTGATCAGCTTCCTGTTACGTAGCCACTAAAAGGAGCACATCCTCCTCCTGGACCGTCAAAGCAAGATGCAAGCGAGTAAGTAGGATATGCCAAACCTCGCGATCTGTAGGTGGAACCCAAGATGATGTGCCCCATGGTTTCCGGGAGTTGATCACGGAAGATGCACTCATCGAGTCCTAAAGGCCATGTCGGTGTCGCCGTTCCACTGTCCAACACCGGTCATGCATCACTAGCCAGAAGAAGTGTCTCACTTTGGGAGGCGCCGCCGTCTTCAAATCTCTCTCGCACCGGGTGGACTGGAAGATCCCAGGAACATCACCCGTATGCTGATGCCAACGAGTAGCAACCATCAGCACTGAAGCGCCAATGTAAAGTGCTCGGCGTTCGTGGTCGAGCTGCACCTCACTCATGGCGTTCCAAAGTTCAAAGAACTTAGCCATGTAGGCTCTGTGATATGCCTCACCCAAGCGTGGCCCGGAAGAGCGTCACTAACGAATGTCTTCCTTCTCCAGCCTAAAACTGCCTTGAAAAGAGCCAGTGCCAGGTTTTGAATGTTGTCGCCCTGAATCCAATTATTGGTCTAAAAGTACATAGACGTCCGGATCCCACCATTGATACTTTGTGGCTGCTTACTCTCTTCTCATTGGATCTGGCGAGACCGCCCGGCTTGGGTCCCTTGTCCCGAAGCTTCCACTCCCACCGAACTCACGAAAGCAATGCCCGTCCTTCTCCAATCAATGACGCCCAAGCCACCAAGCACCGGTGGCCTACAAACGCTAGGCCAACTTGCATTTGCCACCACCAAAAGTAAGGTCACCCGATCAAATGAAAGCGGCGTCTTTTATCAACTTGATCGAGTGCCCAAGGTGATAAACGAGTGCTATGGACATGTGAACCGAGATGGCAAACAATGTTGCCTTTGCAAGTGCGGTCCTTCCTGCCACATTCAAAAGCTTGCCCTTCTAGAGAGGAATCACGGTAGAAACTTCGATCGACAATTGTGCGCTCCTCGACCGCGGAGCTTGAGAATAGACAAATTACCCGTGTAACGGCGGGGAAACCTCCGTCCCGCACAACAGCGACCTCCTGTTACGGCGGCCGATAGGTGTCACAACACTCTTGTCCAAGTTTGCAAATAGTCCTGAGGCCTCCCCAAACATATGGACAACAACCTTGATGACATTCAATGGCGGAGCTGAGGGCCCCCTAACATTTCCAAGCACAGTTTTAGTAGTATAAGTCTACGATTTTTATTTATATTAAGATGGAGATTATAACAAAATTCTTGTCACATATACCTTTTAATATCTTCTAGATAATTAAATCATACAAAACACTATTAGATAATATTATAAAGCACATTAGAAGGACTGAAACATAGATAAAATTACGAGTACTCGTGTCAAGTCGATGAATTAATAGTCACCATGAAAAATCTAACTTAACTCGTTACGTTCATTTTTTTATAAGGGTGTGTTTAGATCCCGAAAATTGGCACTGTATCGAACTGGTAGCACTTTTCATTTGTTTATGTTAAATATTAGTATCTTACCATGGGCTAACTAGGCTCAAAAGATTAGTCTCGCAATGTACATCTAAATTGTGCAATTAGTATTTTGTTTACTTACATTGCATACTTCATGCATCCGTCTTTTGATACATTAAATGATTCGATGTGACGGAAATTTTAGAATTTCAAATTAGTTTTGGGTGATCTAAACTTAACTCAAGTTGAATTTGCTTGGCCCCTTATAAATAATTCATTCAAGTCCTTGGCCTTTGGCAGAACGAAAATGATCACATCAACCGCATTCAGGCTTAGGCTTGAAATGGCAGGCACACCGAGCGGCTGCGTCTCCAACCAACCAATAAAGTGATTTAGCACCTCCATAACAAGCACAAATAGCTGAATGCATGGTCCCGCACAATTAAGAGACGGCATGTACACGAACGGGATAAAACCGTACTAGACGGCCGGTGAAACGCGATACTATAGCAGAAAGAGAAATCTCATCAGACTACGACCAACTTTTTACGTGGTTCTCTCCCTGCTGCTCCGTCGTCGGAGTACGTACGTGTGCACACGTACGTTTCGGGCCTGTACTCCTTCCTATTCACGACGTACGCAGCTCATTTTTGCATGGGGCAAGGTAATCTTTTTATGAGAAGCAATGAATGTATTTTTCTTTAAGGTAATCATATTTGTTCTTGAAGTACATACCTATTGTTTTTTTATGTCATTATTTCTCGATAATTATCATACATGTTATGCTAAAATATATTGTAAGATATATATATATTCTAGAGGGGCTTTCGCGACGAGTTCACCGGATGGTCCTCAAAATCACTTGACTAGCGCTGGCTGGTACGGTGTACGTCAGCAGCATCTTTAAGTTAGATCCGCAAAGAAAAAAAGGCCTCAGCTGCTAAATGATGTTGACAGCCAACACTATCACAAAATCGACCTAATAAGTATGTACGGGAGAAAATTATTAACACGTGCACGATGCTTGTCCATTTCTCACCCAATGACCCAAACCTGCTGTCCACTACACACAGAACCCGTTGCCCACAGGGCCACATCCAAGTAGTTGCTTCGTGGCTTATTAGTCCAAACAAAGCATTTATTCCTCTCTTTCGGCACAATTTCTTTGCTGCCTTTAGAACCCTGGCAGTGGTACTTTTTTTTTTGGGCACAACTATGGATTTGTTTGGAAGTATGTTAGTGCTAGTTATCAGTCAGGGCTTAAATAAAATTATCTTAGATTAAAAATTTGAAGATTTGGATGGTCTAGGGCTAAAAAGTTAGCTAACAATTAAGCAATGCTATCAGATACCGAGACATAGAGACAATAGCAGAAATGAAGCAATGCGATCAGAGAGAGAGAGAGAGAGAGAGATGATGCAATCCTATTAAATTTTATCTAGTCAGACTATATCTAAACTTTAAATCGAGTTTAGTTCGTACAAAATTAAAGGATGGCAATACTTATGACATCATAGCGAGGTATATTATATATATGAAAGGCAATGTATCACGTGCAAATAAACCAGCCTCTCTGTGCAACCATGCAAATTTCGAATCTGGGCCACATGACGCGTTGATCCAAGCAAGCGCATGAGGGAGTGGGAGGGGGATTTGCAAAAGTGTGATTAAGGGTGGGCGGATAAGTGTAAAATCACCAAATCCCATGCGCTCCATTGGATCAAAATCTTGTAGATATTATTGATATGATTTTTTTGGTAAGTGTAATCAGAATCAAGATTGTTTGAAAAGTATAATGCTGAAGTTGCACTCTTTTTTTACGAAGGAAGGAGTATATAGTACCTAAAACATAGTTCTAGTCCATTAACCGGGCAAACTTTTTAGTTGGGAGCCCACAACTTATTATAGTTGGGCATCTAAATACATTGTATCTATCTATCTATTATTTATTAGCTCCCTAAATTTGAACCAACTGATTTTTAGTTTGAACTAACAACTATTTGTATTTCATCCAAACGGTCCCTCATTTGCATTGCCCAAAGCCTGAATGATTTGCCTAATTATTGCTACAATAATAATAAAGATTCCGTATAAGCTACTAGCTGCCAGGGATACACATGACAGTTCATTCCAGCATTATTGGTTGATTTGCCATCCCAGCTGATGATTATAACAACGCAGAAGCAAGCGCGTCCGTCTGAGCTATGCTATCCATCCATATCCATATACATAAATTCGTGACGTGACTACCATACACCGCATCGGCGATTGCACGTGTCCAACAAAAGCTAAATTATCTTAGATTTAAGTGGACTTCTGTAAAAACAGTATACAGTACTTTGTGACACAAACATCTATCATGAAATATTCGATCAGTATATTTGTTTAATTAAATTTAGATAATTTAACTTACGAAAAGTTTAGAATTTGATTTATTTCGGGACTTTATTCTGGTTGGGTAGAGAGCTATAAAATTTGAATTGTACTGGGAAAAATTGAACCTAAAGATCTATTTTGAAGGACTAATAAAAGAGATAAAATGCTAATTGTGGTGTTGGCTAAATTAGCCATTAGCGTACCCAAACACTAATTTGTGACTAATACTAGATTGACTTTTTTTTTCCGAAAGCGTGCACTTAGCACGTACTCCTCCCTCAGATGGTATTAGAAGTCGTTTAGGACAGTGACACGGTCTCCAAAACACAACTTTGACCTTTTATTATTAAAAAAATATTTATGAAGATGTGATATATGTGTACTTTTATCAAAGTATTTTTTAAGACAAATCTACTCATATAATTTTTACATTTACAAACTCAACAACTTAAAAGTTATTGATGATTTATATTCCTGATGTTTAACCCAAACCTTATACAAAAAGCGACTTCTAATACCAACCCGAGGGAGTATTTCATTAAGGGAAGTTAGAGTTTGAATACAAAGCACGTTTTAGCCAAAACATTTGGCCGCCACACACATGGGTACACATGCGGATATCGCCCGGCTTCAACGGCACAACAAAATGGTTGTGATTAGAAAGGAACACAATTTTGCGACTAGAAGGTGACTCAAAAGAGAATCACTGTCGCTGCTGCTGCACGCTTGCCACGATAGCGCCCGGGGTTCGGAATCCTGCCGCCACCCACTCTTGGACTTCATGCATGATGATGTTGATGAGGCGGCCCGGTCGTTGGAGACGCCTTGGAAAGTTCGTTGGTTCCTCTCCTTCCAAAGCATCCATGAAACCAATAGCACAAAGGAGTCGAACCCTTTCCCGAAAAGTCGAGGGATGTGTTTCCTGGAGTTGAGCCACCATCCCACCAGAGTGTCCTCCGGTGATGGGCATAGGTGCTGCATCCCAGCCCGCAATAGAAGCCTGTGCCCGCTAAACCTCCCTGGTGTAGACGCAATACTAGATTGGCTGATTTTACCCACATAATATTCTAGACATTTGTGTGTTCTTATCTTTTGAATAAATTCTTGTTGGGGAGCAAGCGCTCCTCCTGGTATCAATTTTTTTTTAGAATTAGCTAATCGAAAGGACATAGTAATTAGATTAACTTTTTCTAGCATCGTAATTAGATTAACTTTAGCTTCAGACGAGTCTGCGTGAACGTGACAGTAAACATTTTACTACGTGGGACGGTTCCATATTTTTATTACCATCGTTCCACTGTCGCTTCGTGGGGCCTGCCATCTCTCAGCGCACATATGAAACAAAACTGGCGTCCGAAAAAGGCCTCGCCTTTTTGCTCTCGTCTGCATCCACTTTGAGACGAACAGGGATGATTGCGCTCGGCAGCAGACCAGATTTTAAACCGTAATTATAGCACAGCGTGCCTATCTCTGATCATCGATCTGCAAGCATGGGAGAATCAGTGGACAATGGACTGGGCCAACAATGGCAATAAACAAGCTTGAATCATTGGGAATATACTTAAGTGGCATCTCAACTGACCAGACATCTCATTCTGCCATGAGGACAGGTGTGTGTCTAACTGTCTACGGCAAACGATTACTACTAATCGTTTCTCTTGTGCCAGGAGTCACATGGATACAGTCATGTGACCCCCATCATTGAGTGCGAGTACTTGTCTAATTATTGGATTGTTTTCAGTTTTTCATAGCGGGGGCAACAGCTGGGAAAAAGCAAAACCCCAAAACAGTTCCATATAACCAAAAAATAATCCCCTCAATCTAAACTACCAGTCTAAGGCATTGTACTGTTTTTCGAAACCAGGACATTGCCCGTTTTGCATTAAAATAAGGCATTGTACTGTGAAACATACGTATATAAATTCCCATGTTTCTCATTGTAAAACATAAACTAAAATATCTGGTTCTATACCCCATACACGGTTGAGTTCAAAGTAAACATAAATCCTCCTATGCTTAAATTGACCAAATCATCACGTACTTGTAAAATACATAATGAATCATAGAAATATAAAAAGCAGCGAACCTTCTTTATATGGGTTTTAACTAGATCTGTATCATAAAATAAAAAGTGAGGGTATTATAGACATTTGCCATTATCTTTCATTGATTCAAGAAAAATAGGAGCCATTTTTGCCAAACATTTTCAAAAAGCGGCTTCGGCTCTTCTAGAGAAGCCAAAGTTAGAGCCATACCAAACATGCCTAAAAGTTGAAACTAAATCTAGGTTCTACTAGTTTTTAACAAATATAAAAGCAAATCTTGAGTAAAAGACATTAGAGCCTCAAAATCAATTTGTGGATTATAAACATACAACAACTATAAAAAATGGAAATCCAAATTTAAAATAAATAATGTCACAAAAAAGGACACAACAAAAAACGGGTATAAGTTAAGATAAGGTTTTGTAACTAAATAATGATGGAAATACATATAGAGTAAATAGTAAATTTAACACAATCGTATGGAGATTCTAGACACTACTGGAAAATCAAAATTCCCGATGGTGCGATATTCGTCGAGGAAATGGAAAAAACCATTAGGGAAAGTGCCAATTGCTTGACGGTTAACCGTAAGGGAAATTCGATTTTAATTTCTTGATGGTGAAAAATTGACAGGGGAAATAGTAAAAGCGTCATGGAAAACTGATTTTATCAACCGTAAAAAACAAAGATGGCCAATAGGCAAAATAATTACCTCGGTGGTGCAATACTAATAGGTAAATAAATTTTCTCTTTTACCCTGACGGTTTATGTAATAACTGTCAAAAAAATTCAAAACCGTCACGGAATTTCAAGTTTCCAATAGTGAGAGTATCGATATAGAAATCATGCTGAGAGAGAGAGAGAGAGAGAGAGCGCAAAGTTAACAATTCTTTTTAGTGTATTAGCAAAACTTTAGTACTTTTGTGACACAAGATTTTAGGATGTGCGGGACGGCTTGATGGGTACTACAGTATAATAAAGATTGGCGTTCAAATTATGCTTTAATGATCATATAAATGTCGAAAACATGACTTATCCAATCTAATTAAGGTCAGACATGGTAATTCAGACACAAAGTTGCATATATTAAACTAAAGAGGTCTGTTAAAGAAAAACTAGGGAGGAAGGGGACAAAATCTGATGGCTGCCTTCCACCTAGGAGTCATCCAAAATTGGGCAGACCAAGTACTAGACACATCACAGATCTGACTTGGAGCATATCAAATTAACATACTCCTACTTGCTGTCCACTACTAGCTCTTACTGACTGAGCAATTGCTCATGAACCTCTGACAGATGGACCCCTTTTAGATTTGCCCTGTGTGGCCAGCTCACTTATGGTGATAAAAAAACTAAAGTGTGATTTGAATAGAGTAAAGTAGAGAGTAATATAGTTTAAAGGTGACAACAGAGGACCATCCTAAAAGTAGTTTACTCTAATAGCAAGGCTCAAGGGTGTTTCTTTTTAATTGTAAAAGAAGACACATTGATAGGCTCAAGGGAAAGAGCGGCATCAAGGCATCAATCAAAAACAATATATATCATCATCCATGGTATGATTGACCTAATCCTTGTGTATTTTTCTTCGTCCGAGGCCAGGCCTATAAATAAACAAGCAAGCTGTTGATGATCTGAGCAACGGTAGGACGAGACAAGATCTGCTCATCTTTTCAAGATAAAACCCTAACAAACCACGCATGGCAGTGATCGGATGACACATCAAAATGCCAAAATATTTGGCTAGTACCAACACGGAATGATAGACCTGTGCACTATCTGCTGGACTGCCTTTTCTCGCTTTTTTTCCCCTCCTCTTAACTACAGTACTATTCCTCGTCCAATCATTGTCCGGTCAGAATCTTACACCGGTGATATAAAAGTACTCCCTCCGTGTACTTGCAATTCTTTTGACTTCATATAAAGCGTGTTTGGCCTCTCGTCTTATTCAACTTTTTTAATAAATATTACCACTTTTATTATGACTTCTTACATTACTAAAAGATATTGTAATGACGTTTTGTTTGTTTTATAATTTACATAAAAAAATTTGAATAAGACGGCGGTCCAAAACACGCTTTATATGAGTCAAAAAAATTGCAAGTATTTGTGGAACGGAGGGAGTAGAATAAAGTTTCCAGAGAATTTAATTGATCTGATGTGATGTTACCGTTTGCTCATTAAATAAATGACTGGTAAATATCTGGCAGATGCCTCGTCAGTAATCTTTGGTAGTAGATGATGGTCGTCACGGCTGATACCGCAGCTACCGTACTAGATTTATCATTTCCTTCGTTCGGCTGTGTGTGTTTTTATTGACCGGCTGCTGGTTACTTTGTTCTAAGATCCTAGTAGCGCTGTTGTTATTTTTTTTCAGGGTAATTAAGAAAGTAACTAGGGTCACCTTCGACGCGGCTAGCTCCAGCTCCAGTTCTAGCACCATGTAAATCAGACAAAAACACCAAGCCGCTGTACCACAAAAACTGCTCTAGAGGACCCCCTTTAATATCACTATTTTCCTTGGCCGTTTTGGTGCACCAAGCATGCCCTAAGTTTGCATTGGGCGAGGCTAATTGAGTAATTGGTGCCTGCTTCCTCCATCTATAAAAGAACAGAATTCCAGCATCATAGTTAAATATAGCCTCTAGGTTTGTTGCTTTCAAGATGTAGGCCGCTAAGTACTATCAGTGGCCATTGGCAATTCTTGTAACATAAACTCTCTATCTTCTCAAAACAAAGAGTGTGCGTATGAGAGAGAGAGAGAGAGAAAAAAACCTGCTGATTGACACAGCGGCCGGCGGCTTGCAAGTGCCGAGTCTCTTGAATTCCAAGAGAAACGTATGAGAAGCTCAAGGAATTTACTTTGTACAACTATATGCATTGTATGATGCAGAGGCCGGAATATTTTCAATATATCCCCTTTTCTAAAAAAAGGAATTTACTTTGTTACCTCAAGTCAAATCCTTGCACGATCAGACACATGGAGCTCCCATCACACCAATTGAAGCAGACCAAGCATGTATTCCAATCTCAAAGGGAAGGAATACAACGGAAATAAAATCATGTTTGAAAAACGTGTAGAGTTGTGTTCCACACGATGCGGCTAGGCTGTGTTTGGGCCTCAACCACTTTTTGAAACAGGGCCCATCGTTTGTTTTAAACACAAAAGAGGAAACAAATTACTTTTCACCACTTGAACTATTACTGTAGTCGGATTTTATTGCACAAACTTTAAAATTAGGTATTTACCACCTCATAAAATCTCAAAACCGTTGAAATTACCGACGTGTCGGCATGTCCTATTTTTAAAGGGCTTTGAAGGCAATTTTTGTTGTTGTTGATTGATGGTTGATGACGTTCAAGGTGTCAAAGATAAGCTGAGTTAACCAGCAAAGTGTCCCCTGGTTCTGGGCCCGAATAGGTTGGACCTGTGCTAATATCTTTCCTTACATATATAACACGGTGACGTCGATTATTGGGCTGGACCGGGCTATGCCGAAGCTAAGCTGGACTTTTACAGGAGATCGATTCTGGTCCAATGGAGAATGGAGCCCTCTAGCACGCTGTGCCTATTCTCTTTTTCTTTTTCTTATTTTGCTTTAAAAAACGCTGACGCGAACCTGATGTTCTCTAACTCGAGTGAATGTACGTGTAATCTAAAAAATAAAAATAAACCTCGAGTGCATAAATAGGTATCAAAATATGCCCGTGCGATTGTAATCGGGTAGCATTATATTATGGTATTCAACTATCTCCAACTACCATCTCCTCTCCTCTCCTTTTCTTCTCCCTTCTTCTTTTCCTTTTTTTTTTTTTTTTTTTCCCTTTTACAATAGTTTAATAATAAAATTTATAAATTAAATAATAATGTTTTTTTCTTTTTTTTTCATTTTACTGTTTTTTTTTTTTTTTTTTTTTCTATTTTATTTTCCTTTTTACATTTTCCTTTTTCTCTATTTTCTTTTTTCTTTTTTTCCTTTTTTCTCATCCCTTTTCTTTCTCCCCTCCTCCTTTATCCATTTGACCGCACACGACGCCCGCTTGCTCATCGGTGGACGCGACGATTCGAGTCCGCCATAGGCGCTCTAGCACCGCAACCACCCAAATCCTCTTTGCCACCGCCAATGAGCGGCGCCCGCGACATGGCTGGTGGAGTTCCCGTACAAGCCCTTGCCACGCCATGTGCTCTTTGAGTTGCCCCCACGCGACTCGCCCGCTCGCTCACTAGCGAACTTCGGAGGCCACCGCCGCGGCGCGGAAACCAGGTCGGCGGGGTCGGGGCTTCGGGCCCTGAGCCCGCTTGCCCTCGTGTTGCACCTCATCTCGGCGCGGGAGGCCGCCACGGCCGCAGCGATAGCAGCGAGAGGCCGTGTAGAGCTCGTCTCCTTTGCTCCTTTACTCAGGCGCGCCGCCATCACCAGAGGCGGGCGGACCTAGCGGTAGGTGCAATCCACACCCCGTCTTTAGGGACTCGTCAAACTCTAGAGCGGGTAGGAGCTGGACACTAGGACGTGCAGGGAGAGCAATACCTTATTTATTTATTTTCTCCTTTCTCATTATCTCTGTTAGATTCTAGGGCTGGACGAACCGGAAATTTCTTACCCGAAAGTGTTATTCTCTCGGTTTTGTCGATTCGTTAAAAGCCAACAAAGGTGCTCTCAATATCAACTCGCCGCCCCGACTTCGAACCGGCATTGCTTGGATCAAAAATGTTGCCGGTCGATGGATCACCTGACAGTGTTCGGTGACAGTGTGCTACCGGTTTGATATCAAACCGACAGTCTCTCCTCAAATCACCGCCGGTTTATTTTTCAGTAGTGAAAGGGGTTTGAGCCCGACGAAGAATGTACAATTCTGTAGTAGTGATTCCATACAAAAAATTGAAACAAAATGGTGATGTGTGGATATGCCACACAGCACTACCACCAGGTGATACGCCTTCAAGGCAACAATAGTTTTTAAAAAGATTTGGCGAATGAAACTCTCTTTAAAAATTAAAATTTTCTTGCGGTTCCTAAAAAGAAGAAGTTATATATTAATAAAGGATAATTTGGCCAAAAGAAATTGCAATGGTAGCGAGGTTTGCAACTTTTTGCAGTGGCCTACAAACCATTGAACTTCTATTATTTGATTGTATCATCACTAAGGCCCTATGACGTATGGTTCATTGTGTTTTTGGTTTGAGACCACCGAGGAACATAGCCCATGTGTTTTGAGATTGGTCTCAATTGGGCTAACAAAAACACAATCTCTTATTATTGACAGGTGCAGCGGCCCTTTGTTGGGTTACATGGCTCACGAGGAATGATTTGGTATTTAATAAATGTCAACCAAAAACTTTTTTTGTAGGTACTCTTTAGGGCGACATACTGGCTCCAGTTTAAGGCTCCATTGCAACGGTTGGATGAACAAAGGGTGATTATCTAAGATGCGTGCAGAAATTTAGAGTCAAAAACCATATTTATTGTTGCTTTAAATGGTTGGAACTTTGCTTACTCCCTGAGAACTGTGTGAGTTTTGTTTGGAGTGAGTTTTTAATAAGTTTGGTCTGATACTTCTCTTTGGGAGAAGCTGAAGCCGGAACTTTGGTTTTATTATTAATCTTTTAAAGAAAGCTGGGGCGATATCGATATGTGAGGCCCCGCCTACGAGAGCTGAGAGCACAGCCGTTAGCTGTAGCGTGACGCGAGCTCAGTACAGAAGGAAACGTCATCCATACGTGTACCTATATATTTTCAATAAAAACTTGTCGTGGAGAAATCATTAAAAGCGGTAAAGAAAAAATTAGACCCATTTTATGTATATAAATTTGATGAATCATTGCGAAATCTGTATACCGACTACCAAACGAGCATATCCTTTATAATCTTACCTGTGCCATAATCATTTTTTTTATGCTCACCTTTTAACCGCTTTGGCCTATTCGTTTGAGCTTATCAGCAACGTTACAATGTTTTTTTGTCTCGTGACAAAAAAAAACATCAGCTAGCTTATGAGTTGCAGAACTCCACATGGATGATATCAAACCATCAGCCGAAATAGGGAGATGACACTAAAATATACTCATCAGTAATGTGCTAGGGCAAAATAGTATAGACTAACATCGGCGACAGTTCCTCTGATGCCATGTCTGCCCCCACAAATGTCGCTCTCCATGGGGCAGGAGCACCGATACTAAACACTAGAGTATTGGAGTGACTAGGCACTACAAACAACAGCGCGGCCTCCGTATCTAGAGAGAGGAAAGAAACCTCTGTTAAGCTTAAATTCCTATTTATTGACGGTTCGTCACCTTGTACCCTCTTAGTATCGAAAGCCATCTAAATAACCTCTTGAGCTAGTTTTAAAGACATGGCATATTACATGGATAATGAGTTAATGACATGGCTATGAGTTAGCAAAAAGTAAATGTACACTTACATAATGCAGTATTACTTCAACAGTAAATTGGAGGTTTTCTGACGGGGATGAGAGCACGCTCGCATATGCACCATTCCTTGGTTCCTACACCGTCAGATACACACAATGCTCACTATGGTATTGGTATATAGAAGAGAGATGCTTTACCACTTCAAATTATCAGTGGCTATGATGTATCGCAGTACCTTAAGAAGTCATCAAAAATATAATTGCCCTTCCATTTGAAATTCATAGAATATGTGGCTAAATATTATTTTCTCTTTTGTAAACGATATCAAAATCCAAAGAAAGAATTAGGTAACTGTATTGAGAAATATTTTGCCACATGACCTGTAGACCTTGTTGGTTGAGTTTCATTTGAAGTGAGTTTGTAATAAGATGTGAGAAGCTGAAGCCCGAACCTTTGGTTCTATTATCTTTAAAAAACCATATCTTTCCCAAAAGACAACATCCTCTTTTCAGCGCAGAACACATCTCGCAAAATCAAACGAAATTATAAACAGGGGTCTAGTCCCCACATCGTCAACATAAGAAAGGATTTGCAAAGGCACCAACAAGTGAGGCACCAATCATGCATCGACCTCTCCTCTCCCACAAGAATTCCCATCCATATTGTTTTTAGGGAAAAAGGGGAGGTCTCAGTCCTCTCCTCACCCACTCATTTTTTGCAATTCTGCAGTGCAACCTCCCCCACACAGGGGCAGGGGCACTTGCAGTTTTTGCAAACGGGAATCTGGGCATCCAGGCCATGATCTCAAGCTGTATGCGTCCGTCCATACGAGGTGGCCCTGTGCCTGTGCAGCAGCAGCCTCTTCTCGTGGCTGAAAGGGCAAAGGCCCCTTTGGTCACAGAAAAAAGCAGAAGTTGACACTGAAAGTTACACTGCAAGGATTGTGTCAACAGCCAATGTGAGGAGGCCGATCACTCAGGTCACACCTCTCATCTCATTGCCATTGGGACCTGTCTCTGTGGTGGCCGGGCTGGGGCTGTGTCCTTTTAGGATCATGCCCCCATCCCTTCATATCTTCTTGGTCCTTGCATTTAGTTCCCCCCTTTTCTGACTTTGGCCATAGTACCAGCCAGGAACCGTCAAGTAGCTGATGGTGGTGTATCCTTACAAGTTACAAGGACGCAGAAACTAACTGAAGAAGGATTCCAGCTCCAGTGACAACTGATTAAAATACATCTCACTGAATTCAGAACTGAAGAACCTTCAGCAAAGTAGTCAAAAATCAAATGGAACAGCTTCAGCATCAATCATCCCTTCCCTTGCTGCTGCTAAATATGGTGTACATGCTGCAAGCATATGATGCTGGTGCCAACCAAACTACATATATCATTTCTCGATGTAGAGGCATGCACCAGCAGAAGATGGACATATATATGGCGTAGTTGCTTACAGCCATGTTGAAAGGAACCTGGCAGTAGGTGAGGTCAATTCAGCCAGCCCCATATAAGATTGAAATGGACCTCCCAAAATTTTTTAAAAGAGTCAGGCCAGGCCAGGGAGCGGACAGCTAAACCAATACTGGAGTTGGAGCTCTAACCATATAAATTTGCATAGGTGAGGCCCAACCTTTCCTCTAGCAAGGCATCTTGCTTGGCATGAGAATGAGATGGATGGAGTACACCACCAAGTCGCCCAATACAATAATTCATTCCCTCGATTGTGTGTCACCACACGCACCACCACAACAGGCCTACGATTTTGCTTTAATAAATATTTGTTGCCAAAATAAAAAACAAAATTAGTTGTACGCATGAATCCTTTTGCTATAATATTTTATTAACTGATGATGATGCTAGCTGAAAATGATCATGGCCCAGAAGAAAGGTCATCAATTGGTGCATTATGATGAGCCTCCATGCCCAATTCTGCTAGGCAAGCTTTTTCCTCCAGCTACACTACGTTTCTGATCGTCTCTATCTGGCAGCACGGCTAGCCATATGTTTGCATCACAAAGCCAATCTTGTTTGCAATTTTTTTCCTTTCAAAACTAATAACTGCACTGAAACTTTGTCACGGAACTGAGGATAGACGAGATGTTTCCAGAACAAAACTACTTAGCTTGTTTTTATATATTTTCATCAAAAGGTAGATCGAATTGATCTTGATTAAAGAAAAGATCTAGCATCATATCCCCATGACAGCATCTTTACATGGCCATTGATTTGAGCGAGCACTAGCTATCGCCAGGAGAGCAAGCTTGACTGAACCCTGTTCCAGTGGGGGCCGGGTGCGTGAACGACCAAATAAGCTGCACATAACGAAGCAGCTCCGATTGACACGCGTCGCCGATAATCATCCGAAACCAGAGACACAAAATAGTCCCGTCAATTCTTTTCAGGTGCCTAGTATGTACGCTAGTGGTACTGTAAAAAGGCCCAAAATCCTTTTGGAGAGAAGGGAGAAAAAAACACAAAAAGAGAGAGAAATGGTCGCATCACAGTCGAGAGATGGAGACCGTTGGGATCGGAGGCAGGCTGGCCGCCTATAGTTGTGCTCTAATCACTCACAGGTCCTAATCGCACAATAAATTAACCCACCCGCTTAAGGCACCACCACTAGCTCCGCAAGGCCACCCCAGGAAGCCCACCCCATGGATTGAGGCACCTTTTCCCTGTTACATCATGGTGGGACGCATCATGCATGGGCACTTGGTATTGGGCACCGATTCCCTATCCCCAGCTCCAACTAATCCCTCTCTTGCCTCTAGCTCCATTTTCTTTTGTGTGTTCTTTTCTCTCCTTTTATTCACAATCGATTGATTAGGCAGCTCATACAGAATTAGTTGAGTATGTTTATGTAAAACATAGTTGGGTATGAGAAATCAAAAGGGCTAAAATTTAGAAGCCATTTATTGGTGGTTTTGAGAGACCGTGGGTGGGGTTGGCTGCCACCAGACTCCGCGCCGCAGACGCGGCGAACAAAACGTTCGATGGACTATTGGCGGCGCGGCCTTGGCGCGCAGCGTTTTACACCGCCTATTGCGGCACGCATCAAAAACTGCTGCAACGTTTGGCTCGTGTGGTCGTGTTGGATGTTGGGTGCGGCGGCATGCGGGCGTGAGTTGGAAGCCATTCAACACATCTGCCCTGTGTGACACGGGAACACGGATGTTCCGTAGGAGAGCGAAATACGGACCACTTGGAATTGGGTACTCGTATCACAAGTCACATGATTTGTGATAGTGCCTAATTAAACGCCATTTTTTTGCTCCTAATCCCTTGCTTAAGTAAGACAACGCAACCCTCCCTCAGCCTCCTACCCCTCTCTCTCGTTGCTTTCTCCTCTCCAAGTTGCTCCTCCTCCCCTCCCTCCCCCACGCGTCTCGTCCCTTCCCTCTCCCTCTCTCTCCTACCGTCGTTAACCTTCCGTTACACCACCCGCTTCACGCCGTCACGTCAACTTCCGCCACAAAAGCACACGCGGCCCTGCCCATGTCCACCGCCGGCGACCCCGCCGGCGCAGCAGCAGCAGCTGCTGCCGCGGCGGCGGCGGCAGCCACCCCGTCGGGTCGCGCGCCGAGGCTGCCGCGGTGGACCCGGCAGGAGATACTGGTGCTCATCGAGGGCAAGCGCATGGTGGAGGGCCGCGGCGGACGCGGCGGGAGGGGCCGCGTGGCGGCGGCGGCGGCGGCCGCGGCCGCGTCGGCGTCGGGGAGGCCTCGGCCTCGGCGTCGGCGGCGGCGCTGGAGCCCAAGTGGGCCGCGGTGGCGGAGTACTGCCGCCGCCACGGCGTCGAGCGGGGCCCCGTGCAGTGCCGGAAGCGCTGGAGCAACCTCGCCGGCGACTACAAGAAGATCAAGGGTGGGAGCGGGCCGCGGCGGCCTCGCGCGAGCCGTCCTTCTGGGCTATGCGCAACGACGCGCGCAGGGAGCGCCGCCTCCCGGCTTCTTCGACCGCGAGGTGTACGACATACTCGAGGGCCGGGGCCGGGCCAGCCTCGACGACCGCTCCGCCCGGAATGCCGCCGCGGCGGAGGAGCCGGCGGCGGTGCGCGTCGAGGAGGACAAGGAGGCGGAGGCGCCGGAGGCCGTCTTTGACAGCGGCCGCCCGGCCACGGAGGAGGCCTTGTTCTCCGAGGAGGAGGAGGAGGAAGAAGAAGACGCACCGGCGGTGGCCCTCCTCCCCACCACCGCCGCCGGTCATCGCCGTGCCTGTATCTGGTGAGCTGCTCGTTGACTTCCGCTTCGCCTTTTTGCTTGCTTGCACTGTTTGATGGTTTCGACTTCTTCCTAATTTTTTGGTGCTATAAATAAAAAATTCAGAACCTTTAATTGCGAATTCGTTTTGCCGCTGTTTATGCTGGTTGGAGGCAAAGGTGGGAGGCTTTCTGGTTCTTGTCCATGCTAAAGTTGAGGTCTTCATGCTTATACAGCTCCTAAATTGTAATCCTATCAACTTTTTCAAATCGGATGCTCTTGATTGGACATCCTACTAGTGTCTTATTATGAGATGTATCTTGTGTTCTTCATTTTGGTGCTTTAACGGAGTGGAAAATTTCGAGTTCTTGGTGCTCCTTTTCTTTTCTGCAAGAGACATTCATCTCTTAATTCTGATTGTGTTCATTTGGTGTACTTTCTTCTTGTATTGTCGATTTCATTGGTAGGTCCACTGATTTCTCTTGATTAATGACTTGAATTCTCCATTTCAGAGAAGCCCGAGGCATCAAGGCAACAACAGAGCGCTGAGCAAGGTACATGGACTTTTTACTTCTTTTGCTGTTCTCTAGTTTACTTTATTCTCTCTTTTTGTTTAAAAAAAATGCAATTCCAGATCTTTTAGCATCGCATAAGAACTTTACTGTTCCATTGGGTTTATTGTATGCATATCACTAGTTTGGATGTTGCATTAGTGATGAATGTGGTATTTCAACCACAGTTATAGCATGCGTCAGATGCACAACTTTTCATTATTGAAATTCACTTTGCACTTGGAAGTTTTAAACTTCAGCAAGGCTTCAGTAAAAAGAGAACTGTAGAATGTCTTTGTCTGTTTGTCTGCATAACTAGTGTGAACTGTATCATCAACTATGAGCTATCCATTGTTGTAACTTGTAATAGGCATTATTAAGTCAGGTTGCTATACGGTTGTGGGATCGCTGAAACCAAACTGGCATTTTGCTAGATTGCCAGCTTATACGAAAGTGTAAGCAACCAGAAATGGCTCTCTTTGGTGGTTACCATTTCCATCAAACTTTTTCATATTGGCAGTTTTGGATTAATCACATTTAACAGTTCCTTTCTGTGTGATACTGTTTCAAAGTTTGGATCTTCCAAGTGATCAGTTTTAGTTTGTTTAATAATTGATTAGTACACATAATGAAATGTCTTTTGGTATAACTTATGTGAGATTGGCTTTAAGCTTTGTCATAGACTGTTGAGGAGTCTCATGATGTCATATTTTGGTCAATATATTTTCATTAGGCAGAACTAGTTACTGTATTTGCATCAACACTTTAATGGTCACCTTTATGTTGCACATACTTTGGCACTTGAACTAGATTCTTTCATTTTGGCTCACGGGAGAAAGTTTGCTTTTAGTAGCTATCTACTGACAACCTATGTAGCACGCCTTAAAATGGGTAAAGAGTTTCCATAATGGAAGTTAGAAAAAGAGTGAGCACCGAGTATAAGTGTAAAATAGTAATAAAAGTAGGGAAGAATGGAAAATCATAGGCCTATGCAGAAAACAGTTTGGAGTATTCTTTAAAGGTTTATAAATGCACAATGATGTTAAAATATGAACTTATTTTATAGTTCTGGTGGTATCTGTATTTTGACATGGTATATATCCAGGATTATTTTGAGAAAATATTAAATTATGGAAGTGCATGGATCAGAAATGGACGTGGCTTACCATTGTGCTGATTTCATTTTCTGGTTCTTTTTGTTTTTGATTTTGGCAAACTGGGATGATGTCTCGCCCTGGCACTGCAAATTTGAAATCATTTGAATGGGACTGACCAGTGTTACATCCCTTGGTGTCATATTAGCTAGTGATGAATTATGAAGCTGCCTTTTTTTTTTTTTGGCTGAGCAACTCTGGAATGTCCAGTGGCAACAGAGTATGTTTGACTGAAACTATCATTTCACTTGCAGATACTGTGCTTTCTTTGAACATAGTGATTAGGTTGGAATTTGGAAACCTCGCACTGCACTTAAAAAGAACTTGACTAATCTATGAGGAACTAGGTCTCATTTTAAATAAAAAGAAATAGGCATTATAATTCGAGTCGAAGAGGACTCAAACCTAGAAGATGGCGGTGTACACCCAGTTACCCAAACCACCTATCCCAGCTGAGCTAAGGCTAAGTTCCTTTTTTTTTAAAAAAAATGGAATATTGTTATCTGCATAGTGCTGCACAGTTTTTTTTTTTTTGACAAACAGTGCTGCACAGTTGGAAATTCTTAAACACACAAGAGATAATGATGCCATCTCTTAAGCAGGCACATCGAAAGACACACAGCCTGAGCAAAGCTCTGAGAGGGATGCACCGCTCAGCAGGGCGGACAGAAGAGACCGCGGACCGACGAAGGGCTGGAGAAGGCACAGCAGACCTGCAGAGCAAACTGATCGAGATCCTAGACAGGAACAGCCGGTTGGTAGCTGCACAGTTGGAGGCGCAGAACCAGAACTGCGAGCTCGACAGGGAGCAGAGGAAAGACCAAGCTAACAGTCTAGTTCTCGTGCTCGGTAGGCTGGCGGGGCGCCCTTGGCAGGATCGCCGATAAGCTATAGTCAGTCAGTCACCTAGGTGTATATGTGGACAGAAATAATTACAGCAGGAAGAAGATGACATTTGTAAGTGAATGTACAGATTGGTATAGGGCTATTGGCATTCGATTCTTTTTTTGGGCCGGTTCTGGAAATTCTGTATTGGGGGCGGTGTTATATAGGGAGGTCAGGTTTATAGCACTCAAAATGATGTGGACTAGCAGAATTCAGTTGTGTGGCTGCGGTGGATTCTGGGTCTGTGTTATATAGGGAGGCGAGTAATTATTCTCAGCAATGCAATTGTGTATAGTTGAGGTTTTTGTGATGGCTGTGCATGTGTGCGTTTGATACTTTGATATGTACTCGAAATCGAAAACAAAAGTTCTGGCTATAGCCTGAAGAGAGTAACTTCAGAGTATCAACAGTGATTTGAACATCATTGTTTTTTTTTTTTCCACCAGGAATCTGGACAGCGCTCTGCCCTCGCAAAATGGAAGCGACTTTGAAGTTTGAAAATACTAGCCGAGCATAGTTTGGCAAATTAATTTACTATCTTTGATTTTTTGCAAAAAACGACAAAAACGTGCCTCAACATTTTGGCATATCACTTGGCAAGTGGAGGTCCTCGACTCCCATATTTGGCAACTTGGCATATCACTTGGCATTCCTCATGGCCCACCTTCCTTCCCTTGCGCTGCCTACTTGAACCCGCGTGCACAGCTGCTCGTGGTGCGAAAGCGGACGACAAACAATGATGTGGCGGCGGTGGTGGCTTCACGCGGTGAAGGAGACCTCGTGCGTGAAACATTAACCACCGTGAAATAAAGTCTTGTGGGCCTTCTTTTTTCATTTTGTCAAAATCCAAAATAGCAAACTATTGGAGAGAGGGTGTTTTTTTACTTAGCATATAGATTTGGGAGTTGGTGAATCACAAGATTTACCAAATAGAATTTGACAAACTCTTGAAGATGCTCTAAGCACAAGCAAATCCGAGACCCCTTTGGGAGGTACAATTATTACTTTCCTTTTTGCAAAAATAGGATAGTGTAACAAGCGTGACCCGGGGTTGCCCTTGGGGGGCGGCCGCTTTGGGGAGGTGGCGGTGGCGGTGATGCTAGGGCAGGGAAGAAGGAGGGTGGCGGCACCACACGGGGAGAGGGGGAGAAAGGTGCGATGGAGGAGGAAGGGGAAAGACTGAAAGCCTTTTAGTTATTTATTTCTTAATAATCTCGTCTCTATAAAACTTGACTTCTGAGCAACTTAGGAGATACATATAAGATTGGATTCTCCTTTCCTACTAATAAAACTTTGATTCCTTAACTATCTAATCTCTTTCCAAATCTTCCTAGGACTCGATACAGTAACTAGATAACGATGACGACAGCGGCGGCGACCGCCCTACCTGCTATGCGACCCTCTTAGGGCACGAACCATACTATGTGTTAGAGCAAACCATACTGTGGAATATAGTTGCCATGCTGCAAACCATACTACGTGTTAGAGCCCCACTGGACCCGGCCTCTTGCCTTTTCCCACTGTTTTTTTAAACTTCTATGGGTGCGGCCACACCCACTGTCAACACTGTAGCTCCGCCCCTGCATAACACAATAGTTCATGGAAGTCTTAAAATTTTAATTGTGAGTTGTTTGGTTTAATTGTGAGCTATGAAAAAAAAAAGAGCTATGTGCTGCAAAAGTTATAACTTGAAACAACTAAACATATCCCTCTCTATGTACCTTGAACTGATGCAAGACATCTCTCTTTGTTCATCCATTTGGGAAAAGTTAAAAGACAAAAACATGGTCCAAGATGCTATGGAAATTGTACTACGTGGAATCAGCTGCTTGTTGAAAAAAAACACTTAAGTACAATTTCAAGGTGTGCTCTCAAGGTTTGCATATCTTGTATTCCCAACGCCTATTTCCTTCATCGCCATGCGAAGGCCAAAAAGAGGAAAGTCAACCCCCACACAAGCAACCAATGCATGTGATTTCTCCTTCCTTTCCTTTTCCACCACAAATCATTCAATCAATTAAAAAAGAAAGTAAGGCATCATTCAATCTCATACAACGTAAAAGAACAAAGAAAATCGCGACATGTAAGGAAACCGACGTGAATCATGCCCACGTACTTCCCGTGCCACAGCCCCGCGCATGCCATCCTCCTCCAATCACGCCACAAGAATTTCTCCCGCTTGTATCCACCGCGGTCGCGCATGTGATCCCTCCAATCATGGAATCTCCCAAGTTCAAATATAGCGTAGCCGAAAATCCTCCAATCACGGCCACGCTACAAATATAACTGACCTCCAATCACCTCACGAGTACAACATGTGTGACATTCTTTGATGCAAAAACGAGTTCCATAAAATGGTAGGGAGAGGCGGCGTTCATGAGTTCTTGTATCGACATGGTGATGCTCTTTTTAAATCGGTTGTGATGAGTTTCTTACAATCGGATGTTATTGCTTTGTAGAAAGAAAATACAAGCTTAACATGAAGGTGCTGGAGATGATTCTTTGATCGATTTGTGTTTTCTAGATGACACCGTAAGCGTTAGCACGGGCTGCTATTGAGATTGTGAGGATCCACCATCAGTTCAAGTACCCATGGAGGCCGAGTTCGAGTCGCAGTCGCTGTTGCATAAGTTGTATGCATGAGCATGTCTTGGCTTTTTCCTTAAAGATCAATCTTATTACTGTTGTTGTTGTCACATCAATCTAATGTTTTCATGTGTATATGTTAAGTTGAGCTAGGTGTCTTACAGGTCTTTTTACATTAGTTGAAAATCAGCAAATTGAAAGAAAAACCGCTCTCTAAACATGTGCTCATTTGCAGCTCTCTTTTGGAATAGTAGCCACTTAAACTCATACATATTTTCACGTTAAAAGGGTGTATCCTATGACTATTTATATGGACCCTCATCCAATGGGCAATTAGAATATAGTTTATTTTTAAACAAACATATTCACTAGCTGTCTTAGCATAGCTGTTTAGTTTGGATTATCACTTATGATAATATTTAATTTAAAAATTATATATTTTTCATTTTATCACATGTTGACCTATGATTGCACGCTTGTTGAATGTACTTTTTCTATCTTTTCGATTTTCTAAGAGTAAGCTTTGGAGAAAAACCTAACAAAACAAAGAAAACATCCAACACTTTTTTCCACCTCGGGAGCACTGACATTATCGACACTATTTACGTTGATTGACGATTGAGCTACGTGCCTACGCCTAGCATTTAACCATAGTCCAAGTGGGATCATAAACCGCTATAAAAAACCCACAAATGGCAACATTGCTAAAATGCATATGCCTAATGATGCTTGCACCTCGTGTATTCCATACCTCGACAAACATCATGCTGTCTATGAAGTGAGTTTGTGAGCTACAACATCACATTTTATAAACTTTGTTTTTTTGTACTTGTATCTTACCATGCATCCGAGTGTTTTATTATAAAAGCTTAATTATCCCGCAGTAACGCACGGGCGCGATACTAGTGTATCTAAAAACCAGAAATCATATAATTTGAATTTGGAATGGAGGTAGTACTATTTACTGCGGGCCCTATTTATACCGTGCAGTGTTAGAGCAAACCATACTGGGAATAATATAGTTGGCTATGCAGCTCGCGGGTCCGTGGGCCCGCCCGAGCACGGCACCTGGGGCGCCACCTCGGCAGTGGCACGCCCGCTAACAATGCATGGCACGGTGGTGGCCCGTTCGAAATTAACATCATTCCGGAATTTGGCCTAGCCTATAGCTTTCCTTTCCTAACCCTAAGCCCCCACACTACACTCACCGACTTCGCACCCGGTCGAGTACCCCGACCCCATCGCTCCGCCCGCAAAACCAGGTGCCCACTCGCAGATTCGCACTCACTGCGGCGGCGGACCCGACCACACCACTCCCCACTCGGCACTCACCGATGATGGTGGGACCGGCCACGCGTGCTCGCGCCCTCACCGGCTGGCGGTGCATCTCCATCACGCTGGCGGTGGCGGGTCGGGCGGTCCTTCAGCGGCGGCGGTGCTCCACCACACCTCTGCTCCTCCCTTCCCGACCCCTCTCCATCTCGCGGCTTGGCGGGTGGACCGCGCGGCCACGTCCCTACGCTCCGTGCTGAGTTGCTGCGACGGCAGACGCCAGCCTCACGGGCTCGGCTCCTTGGGCCAAGGCCAGGCACGCAGTACGGCTAAGGTATCGTACGGTCGACATGCGCGGCACGACGAGGCATGATGACGTGTTGCACGCAGAGAGCACGCCGGTCGTGCTACGGCCATGGCTATCTATACTGTGGAATCACTTTGTATTACTTCCCCTACATGTGGTGTAAAAAGAAATTTAGTGTTTTTGAGATCGTAAAGAAATTTAGTGTTTGAGTACTTCAATTTCGTTACCCTAGTTAGCTCATTCATCTCTCGGGTCCTGAAATGACTAGAGAAACTCATGTGTAAATTGGATCAAAGGCTAAAAATTCCGGTATTTTTAGTTTAATCTACTGCAAAAGTTTTAAAGTTTCAATTGCCTCTATTCGCCCTGTCTAGGCATATTATGATTCTTTCACATTTCAACAAAGAATGTTACAAACTACACACTTCGTCTAAGATATACTTAATGTACAATATATAACTTTATATGAAAATTGTGATTGTGATGAACACCTTGCGATTGTCTCGTACCCCTATTCTAACTATACATGATGCATCATCATATTCTCAACAAAATGACATTTTTCAACCTATTAACCTAAGTTCAAAAAGAATGCACTATACTGTGAATTTCTAAGGCCTTGTTTAATTGCACTCTGGTTCACCCAAAATATAATAGCTAAATAAGCACATTACCTTTATCCAAAATATTTTTCTTATTAAAAAAACTCAAACACATTACTTTTTTATCTTTCTTTAAACACTTTTTAAAACAATCCACATCGTCGACGTAGACTTTTAAAACACATCACTACTCAACCGCATTATCCTCGTGCTCCCGTCCCCAAATCCCCACCATCCGCCACAGTGCATGAACGCAGTCCACCGTATTCCCCAATACCATGGTCACTGACGCCAGGGCCCCGCATTTCTCTGCCCTCCTTATCACCCCACAAGTGGGTTGGTCCACGTGAGCCCGGCCTTGCCCGCCCAACGCCAGCGTCCGGCGCTCCTACCACGCATCGACCCGTATTAATCCGACGCCACCTTGTCCCTTTCCCCGCGCCACCGCCCTCTCCGTCGCCGCCGACCGACCGAGCGCCGCTCACCCACCCCACGAGCTCCCGCGCGGGTTCATGTCCATCTCCCCACGCGAACGCACCGGAGGACACTATTACCCGCGCCCGCACAACCCTAGACCTAGTCCCCAACATGGCAGCGACAGACGCCGCCACGGCCGCCGCTCCCCTCCGGCATCCGTCTCGCCACCCGGCGCCGCTGTGGCGGCCGGAGACAGTGGGGTCGGCTCCAGCTCCGGTGAGTTTGACTCGTTCTCCCCTGCGCCCGTAGATCGATTTAACGCGCCTAGTCTCGGTGAGGCTGGATCTAGGTTCTGTTGGTTGTTGCTTTTGAGAGCTACCTACCAGCTGCTGTGGTGTTGGTTTGATTACCTGCCCTTGTTTGGCGCCAGTTCGTGCCTTGGCTGAACAAAAGCTTGAGGGGATTTTGCTTCCCAGCAAGTTTACAGTGTTCTCTTTATGTATTAGGGGCTGAGATTTCAGCGGCTTAGATTGCGATTGGCCATGGATTCTAGTTTTATGCTGAGCTGAGAATGTTTTTCATAGCCTGGGGCCAAATTTCATGTGCATCAATGCTCGCGGGCTTAGGCTTTACAACGGGCCGGTTATAGTGTAGTTGCTGTTTATTCTGTTGAAGGACGAAATTATAGGATAGATTCAGACACCCAGGTGATGTTTTTTTCTGTTTTGACTCAGTTCTTATCCAGTGAAAAATATAGTAGCGATATAATTTAGATTTCATCATAATTGGTTGTTCCATGTATATTTGATGGCTACACCTTGTTTTAGTGTATACAAATAGTGGTCATAATCTGTATGCCTAACTTCTATGTATGACAATGGTTCAATATATTGTGAATAAGATTGTCTAGTGTACAGGTCACGATCTGATGTTTACATCTGACCATATTTATTGTATCAACACAACGTTGGCTGAAATTCATATTGATTGTTTACTGATTCAAGTTACAATTTTTCATAAAATGAGTGTCTTATAGTTAGAAGATCAGCAGTGACCTTTTAATTGATAAGTTTTTTAGCCCTACAGTTGGTTGTTTTAGAGCTAGTGAAGACATGCTACTGAAGCTCTAGTCATAGCTTTCTGAATTTTTGAACAATTGGTTTTCATATAGACACCTCCCAGTACAGTACTAATATTGGAAGTGAATATTCCAATGGCAATGGAGATACTTGCCTTGATTTGCTTGTCAATTTCCAATCAAGTCGTTTTATACATGCTGTTGTGTCATTATACTCATTATTTCACTTTTCACAACCTGGTTGTTATTAAGATCTTAAGCCAGATTTTTCATTATCTTCTCGTTAGACTAGTTGAATGCATAATTTCATGTTGCAGTCTCTGCTGCTGATGTCTCGCCATTTTTGGCCCTCCTGTTTTCAGAGTAATCTTTACAATGCAATGTATTTTTGCAGACCCAGTGGTTCCAGCTTATTGAGAATCTATTAATGCTCCTGAAAGGTGAAGTGCTTTGCGGAGCTTATTGCCATTTTCATCTTTTCTTTGCACATTAGCGTTAAATACTTTTATAACTGCCTTTAACATATTGATAAAATGCAATAACTTCCAGGTAGTTGATTTTGTAATATCTGGGAAGAGAATCATACATGTACTCAAGAGGTTGGCAATATTTCAGAATGCCACTCTTCAGAACAGGGAATTCATGTTTTCCTGTAGATAATTTTGGGTCATATCCTGAGAGGCCTAAATGACGGATCCCTCCAGGCTGACCATTTGGCTTCAGGTTCTACGGGACTTCAGGGTAATGGGACTCAGATAGCTGCCAGGAAGAATCAGGCCGTGAATGCCAATCACCTACTGAATTTCCAGTATGATCCACTTTCGGCCACAGCCCAGAGGCCCTAGAACATATCCTCCCAGAAGACAAAGGAAGATCAAACCTACAACAAGGATCTATTCTCCAAGCAAACTACAAGTTTGTTGTGTTGATACCGGAATTATGAGATTGAATCAATGGATCCTGATAAGATGCTTCATTGGGAAGATATTATCTGTGTAAGATACTATAGCCCTTCTGAGGTACAATGCCCTATTTGTTTGAAGCCCATTGTGCCCACAGATCACATCATGCGGACACATATATTGCTTTCTTGCATTTTGCTTATCTAATGATGGGCAAAGAGGATTATAGAGGTGAGTGCTGGAAGAAGTGTCCTCTGTGTTTCATGATGATATCAACAAAGGATTTGTATACAATACAAATTACCCAAGTCCGAATTTCTGTGCTGGTGATGTTGCCACATTTACACTTGAGCCGGCCAAGAAATTCACTCACTACCTTCCATTAAAATCTCCTCCAGTGAAAGTTGTACAGCAGATGAAGATCCATATAATGTTTTCTCAAAGTTTATTTTGACATCTGATGTGGAGTTGTCTGTTCGAGAGGCAAAATTGGATCTTAGTAACTGGTTGCATATGGCTGACTTAGCCTTGTTGACGACTTGGAGAAACTTCCATATGTTTGCTGCTCTGGAGCAACTGGAAGAAAAAGATGAAACATTGATTGAGTACAGAAATTATGGTAGCCCTCCATCAAAAGATAGCTTCTCTCCTGGATCTAGTTTCAAGTTCCTAGGAACTCTTTTGATGTGAATACTTCCTCACCAGATCAGTGGGCACAAGATCTCTGTTTCAGATAGAGATAGGTCGGTATTTCAGAACTTTCCATGTCTCCTGAGTTGAGTAAAAAGCTCTGGTAAAGGAACAATGTTTAACGTCAATGAGAAATCTACCACTCACCATTGGATTCAAATGAACATGACGCATACACATTTTACCAGGTTTGAGATTTTCAGGTTTTTGATAATGATGAATTTTCCAAATTGTGGTTTCACATATTAAGAGTTTCTCTGATGGCTTTGAATATTGTTGCAGGTGTCAGGATGGCCAACACCTAATTCTTCATCCACTAAATATGAGATGTCTTCTAAACCATTTCTCGAGGTTCTGATATGCTTCCCACCTAGGTAATATGATATTTGGTTATTCCTGAAAGTTTGACTTAGCATCCCTTTACTACCTTATTTTGTTGTTGCTGTGCAAGTGCAACTCTAGTATGGTAGTGTAACTTGAATTTATCTAAGGAATAAGGACTTCAAGATACTGACTTAAAAATGCCCTTATTTGCTTTTAGCACTATTAGAAATGCCCTTATTTGCTTTAGCACTACATTCACCTGAATGTCCAAGGGCACAGATAATTTACATGCGACGTGTGAGGCATGTTGTACCTCTGCAGACCTGTGACAATTAGGTTTAGTGAGAGGGATTTGATGTTTGCATATTTATTTGCTGTATCTAGTTCAGTCAAAGATTTTTGTGCTTTGGGGTTCACAAATGTTTGTGAATCGTAAAATTGAATGTGCGATTTTAGTTGCCTTTAAGCCAATTACTCCCTCCTGTCATAAAAACACGTTGCTTAGACAATATTTTGGTCAAAAGCTTAATAAAAACTACAAATATCCATGACTTTTGATTATTTGTTGAAACATTAAGTGGTGGTCCAGAATTTTTGAGCCTGATTGATCCTCACTATACAAGAGTACTTACCTGCAACATATTATGTTTTATCCTTTTAGACAAGAAACATCTCTTTTGCGCTGGGCGACTGACTCGGATTGCTGCACGGTGGATCTGGCGGGTGGAAACACTTAATATATATAGAATATTTTTTTGTAGATATAGAATAAATTTTTTAGATTAAGAACAAAAATTGAATGGAATTGATAATAGAGAAATTGCAAAAAAGGGGAAATAAAAGAAAACTCATTAGAATAAAACATTTTTTCTTTTCCCATTGGATGTAGTTTTGTTTTCAAGTAGACTTCCAAACTACCAGACTAAGATTTTTAAAATATTTACTAGAAGAAATTAGTGGCCAAAGATACGCGCATCAAAGGCCTTCCAAGGTCAAATGCAACAAGTATTCTTGACTGGAGGTAGTATCAGTAATCTCAGTCCATCATCCTGTTTCAAGTCAAATTTTCTGTAGCCATTGGTTACTATGTAGCTCTAGGATTAGTTTTTGCGCCACTCTTTTGTGGAAAATTATGTTTTTACTGTTGCAGCCCCATGATTGTTTTTTAATACAAACTAGTTTGAAATTCTACCAACAATGCCAGTATCTTTTGACACTACAATACTGTTGCTGTTTTTTGATTGGTGCTTGAATCACGATGATGTTATTAACTTTGCTAATTTGTACACAGAATAACCGCAAAAATACTGGAGCTGGAAACTGTAACACAGTCTGAGGCTATAAAGAAGCGCTATCGGTTTTGAGTCACTTCTCATTAACAACTACATTCCAGGTAAATTGGGCATTCTTATTAACAGGCACATGTAGGTCAAGTTGGTGTGAAGATCAAGTTTTGCTCTTGGCCAATGACCATGCCTCTCATCTGACACCTTATGCAGTTCTGTGAAATTGACCTGAGTGATATAGTATCTCCTAGCTCATTGACTCCATTCTTGGATGAAATCAAGAAGCGTGAGAAACAAAGAAAAACGAGCTGCCAAGAAGGTAACTAGTTTGTTGGCTGACATTAGGTTGTTCAGAACTCATCAGAACTATCATGTGCATCAGGGTAGTAGAGACTGGGGGTCAAAACCACCAGGTTATTACTAAGAAGCGGGTTTATCTGGTGGAGGACATCCAGTTGCAGATTCTGCACATATCCTACTTAGTTTCTGGGGTCTGAGATATGGATCGTCCTAGGAGTCATGATATAAATGACTTGGAACTGTTTAGTAGCGAAAAGCGGTTCAGGTTTTTGGAAAACTGGATCCGAAAAACCTGATGATCATTCTAAAGAATGTCACTTTGATTTACCTGTGCTATGTAACAGTCAACCCCTTGGATTTGCCAGATCTAGATTATGCTCTGAATTGGGTATCTGTTGAAGAGTTAGTTGATGAATATTAGGTGTTTGGATATTGGCTTTCTGCTTAACAATGATGTTTTTGTACAATGCCTAGATGCAAATTTTGTTCTTTTCCCAAAAAGTAGCATGACAACTCAATTAAAAAAAAAAGTAGCATGACAATTGCAACTGGGTCATATTGGGAAGGGATCCCATCTGGGGGGATGGTGAAGCCCTTTACGACTGGTTTTGGCTGCTGGTCTGTTTTTTTAAAGAGACACATGAAACCTAGTATAGCAAGGATATGTGCAGAATCATCAGGCATAATATAACTCGCAACTCTAATTCACAATGCTTATCACCTACAAATTGCTAACCGAATTGGTTAATTTGGATCTAGCCATTTCTGGAAATTTAGATGCAAATTGGAATCTAATACAGTATGAGTAGGCCATTAAATTTCATGATTTGCTTTCCATGTTGCTTGTGTGTGGCCTCTTTTTGCTCCTTCTCACATGTTTCCTTTTTGTAGGAAGAAAGTGAGAGAGCGAAGGCGGAAGTTGCTGCTGCTGTGCAGGCATCAGCTATGCGGTTTGAGTATGCAAATTCCTCTCAAAGTCACAACGATGTCATGTTCTCTCTGGATGACTTTGAAGGTAAATTTATTGGAGTTCCATAAGTAGTCTGGGCCCCCTGCTTGTTGATGATACCCTAAATATTGTAATTTTCTGTTTGCATTTGGCTGTTGCCCATTTTCTCATCTCCTTTATTATGCACATCGGCGATTGGGTTCATTCTTGTTGGTGCTGATTTTGGTGTCTCTTTTTCGACTGAAGCTCTGGGAAAACAATGCTGGGCCATCCACCAGTCCACCAGTCAGTGAAAGGAAGCTTTTCTCTGACGTAACACGCCTGGGTTTTGCATCTGCTCAAGACTCACCTCCCCTAAGACTCGAAACAGGGGATGCAAATGGCCAAAGTGAAAACTCGAGAGACCAAGGTACGAGATACCTGGTCTGTTTATGAATTTGGACATTCTTTATCAGTGTATTGGAACCTTTGATTTCCAATGAAGTACTGGCGGTAACAATATATTTCTGTTATCCAGGGCAATTAGGGACACCTGCATTATCATTTGCCAGCATCATATCTTCCAGTAGAGCTGTAGCTGCAGCTGACAACAACTCGGAGATGCAGAAGAAAGCAAATGGCGCTGGGAAGAAGCGGTAAGAAAGCAACTAGAGTGCTCTTGTCGACTGGTGGTGGCCGTCGATACTGAAGGACTAGATACACTGGAAACGAACAGTTTGGTTGTTTCCATGTAGTACCGTAGCTCGAAGCAATGTGTATAGTGCATGACCTTGGAATACGCTTGTAACTAGTTGCTGTGTGTCTTTTTGCCCCTCTTTTGTAAGTGTGGTCGCGTTGTACCCACATCCTGTCCCATGCTTACTGGCCTGAAACGAGCGTAGAGCGCCATGTACTGTAATTAATAATAATGGTGCAACACTGTTTACTACTCATTCCTAAAATTTGATAGGTATTGTTTTTTTCGGTTTTATTGAAACTATTAATGGAGGCAAGCGTCAATTTTTCAAAGCTCAAAGCCAGACTCTTATTATGCCTGCCTCCATTAATCAATTTTACAGGCGAGCATTATGTCCGGCTCAAGGGCATTTTATAAGTGTTCTGCATCAGCAGGCCTGAAACAAGCCTGCACCAGCTCCTCCTTCCATTGCCTGTTTACTTCATCAATTAAGAAGTCTACTGTCTCTTTGAGGCTGGGGTACTAGTGGCACAATTGGGTGGCATGGGCCCTCATTGACCCATCTATCTTTTGTAGATCTCAATTTTCTTTTCACCCCCACCCGTCAAAACAAACCTTTTTTTTTTTTTTTTTTTCGAATACACAAAAGATTTGCGTATATTTGTATTTAAGAAGAAGAGTTTTTACAATCGCGCACCGACGTGTTTTGGGAGGGTAAGATTTACAATAGGCACCCTCCCTTCGTTTTCGTTTTACACATCAAGTTGCGCCAAGTGAATGAACAAGATATAATTAGGATGATATATTTCCTTTTTGGACCTTTTGCACAAAGGATTCTGGATCTGTCAGTAGCCGCCAACACTGTCGCCCAAGCATGGCTTGGTTGAAGACTTTCATATCTCCAAAGTCCATGGCTCCCATGAATTTGAGGGTAGTGAGCCAATCCCATGACCGCCAATGCATCTTCTTTTTTACCTGCTTCCAGTCCCCCACCAATGGTTAGAAACAACTCATAGTATAGGTTGGTATTGTTTGTGCCACAAAATTAAGCAAAATTTCCTTTCCAGCTCTAGACATTGGTCTATTGCTCAACCATAAAACCCTTTTCCAGACATGTTCAGTTATTAACTTAAAAGTACTCATTTTTGATCGACCAACATAAGTGGGCATACCAAGATAATTTGATTGTAAACTTTCATTGTGTACCTGTAAGGAATCCACCACCATTTGTTTGATGTTTCATGGTTAGTGGCATCCAAAAAATAGAGCGGATTTCTGTAAATTTATCATTTGGCCCGAACCTTAGCTGTAGGTCTGCAAAACAGAAGCATTAATACATTTTTTCTGGGCCCTTTAAAGAAAATGGTATCATCCGCAAATAAAAGATGTGAAATAGCTGGTCCTGATGCTCCATTTTTTTTTTACCCCTTTAACTACCCAACATTTTTTTTTTTTTTTTAAGCCCTCCGAGCATGAAAATGTAAGGGATGATGGGATCACCCTGTCTTAGACTGCTCAGACTCCGAGTCCGCATCGAACCCGTAAGCCAGATGCCGTAAAAGTTGCCGCTGCGGTGTGCGGTAATGGTCTCGGTATCCATGGTGGTGGGCGCCCCCCGGTATTCGTGGGCGCCTGCCCGGGAGGCTGACGCGCCACATCGGAGCCACGCACGCCAAGAGGGCGAGAGAGAGGTGTGAGCGACGAGCCCCACTATTTTAAGCAACTAAAAAATGTTATAACTCGCAAAACCAAAAAACCCAAATTAAATTAAAGATTACATCATTAAATTTATTTCAATAAATCCTTCAAAAAATAAATCTCATATGGATATATTTAGACAAAATTATAGGTAGGTGTTGATATTTCTTACACGATCCAAATTAGGAAGGCTAAAGAAATATATATGGGATATCTATCTAATCATGTTAGCTTGGATATGGAATTAATCTCATGATCCAACAAAGCGAAGTTAGGCGGTGTTAATAGTGAGATATAAACTTAGCATCATTATCCATAGTGGAGTTAATCTCACCAGGATATGTACTCAAGGTATACCACTCATTTCTAGGCATTACCTACACACTAGTCTCATTACCCTAGCAATAACGCCAAAGAAATGCGGTATGGTATTTTGATAGGCCTTGATAAAAGAATGAACATGATATCCGCAAGCGCATAGATAGAAATACCATCGTAACACTTCACCGGAGTAATCCGTATCGTATTTATATTTTTTTACCACAGGGAAAGGGAGTCTATGGAAAGTAGAGAGAAAGGGTAATGCTTTAGATTGTGATTTACTTATGAGATCCACTTGCGTTGTATAATGCAAGTAGCCATATGCATCTAACATTACTCAACAGGATAAGTCACAAGATAAAGATAATTGAATAAATGATAACTACCAAGTCTAAGATCATCATATGCCACTAGTATCATACGAGCTATTAGCATGTTATAGAAAGAATAGAAAGAATATTCTTATGATACTCCTAATAATATGTCAATGAATACTAAAATTAGTGCAATACATCTAGCTATCATGGCAATGTTGCATTACATCTATACATGGTAAGCATTACCAATGTCAACCAAGGACAAAACTTGATCATCACCGTAATTAAAGCTCAACTAGTCCTACATTCGGAGGGTGGATTCCAAGGACTCAACACGATCACCACCCCGCGATCTACCACACGGCCCGAATGTAGGGTGCAATTGCGTATAAACGTTGTATAAACACCACGTTTACATTGCTTATCACCCACATAGTGATCATCTACGTGGATGCTATACAATTCCATGCATAAGATATAAGACAAACTTACTAAACTAAACATATAATCATAGCATGCATGGATACATATCAATAAGAATATAATCATAATATAGATCAAAGTCATAACAATAGTGTATCGATAATAATACTTTACGTATCGAATACAAGAGCGAAGTCACAAGAACCATGCTCCTTCTACTTCTTGACTATCAGGAACTCAAGATGAACTTGATCTTCCTCTAGAACTAGCTAGATAGCTAACTACTTCTAATATGATGAACTATGGCTTAGGTCTAGACTTGGTTGGATGAGAATTGATAATGACTTGGTATGAATTAGTAATGACTTAGGGTTTTCACCCCTGGGTCGTGTGGTCTTCTTATATAGGACTTGGCGATGAACATGGACCCTTAGATCAAACCGACCTTCAATAACGGTGTGTAGATACAACCTCAAGGTCGGGGGTAAACCGACATAAAAAATGTGAGGCTGATAGGGAGGGACCCACCCCGGGCGGCCGGCCTAGTTGGCACCGGGCGGCCGCCCGAGGGTGGCATGCCACCTCGCCTTCCTCGTTTCTTCCGGTGTCCTCTGGTACCTTCTAGAGTGTTTTAGTCCACTTTTCGGGTTGAGTTACTTAACAAGCTTAAGTCTTGTCATCATATGTGATGTATATTCCTAACTTTCTCCATTCTTCTCTCGCATTTATCTCATAAGTCCCTCGAAAGTCACGTAATACCAAAACTGTGGAAATATATTAGTTAGACCCCTAGACTTATGTTGACATCTAACTTAAGCCCTTATTTCATGTCAATTGACTTATAATATTATGCTATAACAAAAAGTTAACAAAGAGGCTCCACTAATGATAGTTGGTATATAGAGTAAAGATATAAAGAAGAGATGTGTGCGGGAGATAGTGTCTAAAGGAGGGAATTTTGATGACTAGGATGTATAGAGGAAATATATAGAGAAATAGTAAATAGAGAAACATGAGTGCGATACTCTTAGACCTCTTGTGGCGATGTAAGGCACATGGAGATCCCCATTAATTTTTCACTAACACCGAATAAGGTCACACAACGCATGACGCCAAGGAGATCCAAAGCTTGTGCAAAGCCAAGCTTTTGTAGCACCTCTCCAAATAGCTCCAGTCTACCTGACGCTTCATCATGTCGGGCTTTATCGCAAAAAGGGGTCTTAGCCTAAATTTTACATGCATGCATGCGGGGTATTTTAGCCCCGCTCGATCAAAAACAAGGAAATAACATTTTTTTTGGCTACTTTGCCTTCTACCGGAGCAGAGGTAGAGCCAGGAAATGGCTATGAGGGCCAAGCACTAAGTGATAAATTATAGGAGGAGCAATTATAAAAAAATACATCAAATACATAGTAGAATCTTATGTACATAAGAGATTTCACCAAACATAGGAGGTGCCAAAGCCCCCTTAGCCCCCTCCCTCCGCCTGCACCGGAGGGAGTATAATCTAAAAGATTGTGTCATTCTAGCTTATTATGCCACATAAAATGGAACGGGAGAGTATCAAAGATGCCGCCATTCGCCAATGGTGGGGACGGTGGAGATCTGGAGGGCGTCGGTGCCGCGAAGGTCAAGTTCTTCGCGTGGCTGTGTTGCATGCCGCCCATGGACGATCGAGACGCTTCCGCCATGGGCTCGGCCCAAGCGCCAGCGTGTGCTTTGTGCGACGGGAAGACGAGTCCATCGACCGCTGGCATCGTCTTGGTATGGCATTAAGCGCATGCCCCAGGTCGGCCTCGCCCACCTGCTGCCGTCCACGAGACTCCTCGCTTGGCGGAGTGGTGGCCGCGGTGCGTGCTTTTTTTCTGGGGGCTCGGTTCACGCCTTTCTACTCCGTCGTGCTCCCTCGTGGTCGTGGATCATCCGAAGGAGAGGAACAGACGCACCTTTCGACCCCAGCCAGCCGGCCGGCTGTCCCACCACGCCCGCGCCTTAGATGCTATCACGCTGGAGTCTTGGGTGGACCAGCGGGATTCCGTGGAGTGGGCACCTTTGTCGCCTGCCGTGAGCTAGCCGCGTCTTCCCGGTTCTTTGCTCTTGTCGCACATTTCTTTTTATCTCTCGGTATAACCTTTATGCACCACTTGTTCAGGCCCGGCGCCGTTTGTTATGTGTTTTCGCCTAGCTCCCGGCATTTCGCTAAGGGTCTTTACTAGATAATCGTCGGCCACCACTTTTAGTGCAGTACGGGTAAAACTTTTTATGGCAAAAAAAAATACTGTCATTCTATTTTGCGTCTTGCTATTGAAAGGACGTCTTCGCGAGGTCAGGCGACAGGGCAGTCGCGGCCGCAGCCCGACCACGGTCGCCGGGAGCAACTCGATGGGAGAAGCGCAAGATGAGCGCTTCCGAATCCGTCTCCAAAGTCAAACTGCCCCAAGAACCGTTGCCAGCTGCGGGCGTCGTGCGTGCCTCTCACCCATTTTGGCCGGCCCCGCGACGAGCGCGCCACCACCCCCGCCTCTATTTCTTTAGCCGCCCGGCCATTTGTCTCCAGCATCGCCCTCCCTCTCCGCCTCAAGGCTCTCCTCTCGGAGGTACGTACGTGCGCGCTGCTCCTTTTGCCTCACCTCCTCCTCCATCCCTAGCTGCGCATCCTTCCGATCTAGCCATTCTAGGTGCTTGCTCGCCGAAGGAATCACGAGCGTTTTGTTGGTGGTGGTGGTACATTGGCCTCACTGCGTGTTCATCGTTCTTGTGCTCTGTTCTATGTATGCACACGTTTTAGGTATTAATTGGTGACATCATTGCTAATCATCAGGTATCCGATTATTTATCTCCTTAATACGAGGGAATATATGTTTTGAAACATACTAGTTATCTAACTGCACACAAAGAGAAAAGTCACCCTAAAAGTTAATGTTTCTAATCCTACCACCTGGCATCGAATCAGATTATATCTGCTGTATTATTACCACAATGAAATATTCAGCACATTATTCCTCAAAAATTGATCATGTGTGATAGCATAGCATTTGATTGGTGCAATGGTGATGGTGTTTTTTTTGAAAGTTAATTGTCCATTTTCCCCATCACTTTAATCTTTCCGGTTAACCTTGTCGGCGCGTGGAACTCAATACGATCTCTTCTTTCTTTTATCAGGTCCGATAGGGCAATAATGGCAGAAGTCCTATCAGGATCTCATGAACACCATCTGAGCTCTGGTGAGTATGGATGTAATTAAATGTCGTAACTATTATATTGTTGACTGAGATAGATAATACTTATCTTGCAACAGCACTTTCTTTCTTTTGTCCTCATCAAAAAAAAAAAAAAATAAATAATAATAATAAAAAAACTTGTGATATTCCTGTAATGTCTGAATGAGTACACAGTGGGGTTTTATTGAAAAGTTGCACTAACACACTTTTCCTTTGCTTGCCTAATCAGGGACAATTCAACATAATCCTTACAATTCAAATTTAGTCCCTAAAATTGAAACTTCGCAGAATTGACTTATCTAGAAATGTTATCTGCAGCCTTAGATGGACACTATGACGAGAAGAGAAAAATCCAATGTGGAATACTCAGAGGATGAAAAGAAAGCTGTGATCGCATCTCTGAAAAAAAGAAGGCTTTAAGCGCCTCACAGAAGTTTAGGCATTCCATGAAGAGGGGGGGAAGAGCAGCAAGGTCATGTCCGTCTCAATTTTGGATGACCGTGAACCTGAGGAGGTGCAGGCTGTGGATGCCTTCCGCCAGCTTGTACTTGAAGAGCTCCTACCATCACAGCATGATGACTACCACATGATGCTAAGGTGTGTGATGTAGTAATTATTGTATGGTTGCATTTTCATGTGTGGCAGCATTGCTGAAACTTGGAATGATGAAGATTTCTGAAGGCAAGAAAGTTTGATATTGAGAAGGCAAAGCAAATGTGGTCTGATATGCTCAAGTGGAGAAAGGAGTTTGGCGCAGATTCCATTTCTCGAGGTAACTATAACTGCCAGAGTTTGCTAAAATCAACTTCATTTCCATCATCAATATTTACAGGCTACTTGTTCATAAACTTTTCTAACATTTTTCTTTTCTCTAATGCAATCTTAGGAATTCGAATTCGAAGAAGCTGACAAGGTTGCAGAATGCTACCTCAAGGTTACCATGGGGTTGATAAGGAAGGCAGGCCTGTCTACATTGAACGGCTTGGACAGATCGATGAATAGGCTAATGCAGGTCACTACAATGGATCGCTTTGTCAAGAACCATGTCAAGGAATTCGAGAAGAACTTTTCTGTCAAGTTTCCTGCTTGCTCAATCGCTGCGGCGCCATATTGATCAGAGCACAACAATTCTTGATGTGCAAGGAGTGGTATGTATGTATTTACAAATTGGTCACTACTCAGCGGTTTCAATTTTTTCAATGAGTAACCAAAGACACATTTTCAGGGGATGAAGCAATTCAGCAAAGCTGCAAGGGACCTCATTGGTATGCTTCAGAAGATTGATGGTGATAACTATCCAGAGGTAATCCCTTTGATATGTGTTTTGTATTTAGACATTTTATCTGAATTTTGTAAACAATAATGTTCTTACCATGCTAGTTATCTTCTCTTTTGGTGCTAGACCTTGTGCCGGATGTTCATCATTAATGCAGGCCAGGGATTCCGGCTTCTATGGGGCACAGTGAAGAGCTTTCTTGACCCAAAGACCACTGCAAAGATTCATGTATTTTTTCATCTTTTTTAGTTTTATTCTTTAGCTATGATTCCAGTACTCAATTAGAATATCATCCTCATATTTCTACAGGTTCTGGGTAACAAGTATCAGAGCAAGCTTCTTGAGGTGATTGATGCTAGGTAGGAAACCAGTTCTCTAATTTATAGTTATTAGCTCTACTGAACTCGACAACTAACTTCTATGGAACATTTGCCCACTGAAATATACACGTTTCTGTTATTCAGTGAGTTGCCAGAAATTTTTTTGGTGGAACTTGCCAGTGTGAAGGTGGTTGCATGAAGGCTGACAAAGGCCCTTGGAAGGATCCCGAAATCATGAAGGTGAGGACTTGTCTAGTCTGGTCCTTTGACCTCAACTTTGTCGCCTTGGATATAAATCACGAAGTTTTTAAGAAGGCACTAACTCAATATTCCTAACGTCACTTTGATATGAAGATGGTTCAAAGTGGTGCTGGGAGGTGTGGATCACTCAGTACGGCCTCTTTTGAGGCTCAGGAGAAATGATTTGTGAAGATGACATGTATCCTAAGGTACGGAAAGACAAAGAAAACAACTTTCATGTTTGCAATGGTTGTATTTATTCCTATCTTTTTTTAATGTTTTTAAATGAAGAAACAAGCTTTATTTGATGGGGAGACACAACTAGCTGGAGATGGTCAGCGTTCTCAGCCACAGAAAATTTGCCGCAGCCTAATTGAACATCCTCAGTTATCACCTGTTCACGAGGATCTTATCCCCACTTTACTTCCTGTAAAAGTCATTCTTGTTATGATTGTTGATCTTTGGATAATGAACAAAGACATTAATAGTGCAAAGTTTATAGTTAGAAACTTGGTGTTGAACCTCAACATCCAACTTAAACGGATTGCTAGCTGAGAACTCAACTTAATCTCAATAATCTACACTTGCGACGTACTCATTTTTTAATTTCTGGTGAACTGTTTCAGAGCCCTGATCACCCTATTCTTGTGATGTCCCAATGGTTGAAAAGGCCATAGACGCTATCTGCAAGAGCCAGGAACACCACCAGATGAGAAGCTTGCCATCACCAAAGGTTAGCACCACCACTACAAGTTTATGAATGAAGAAACTTTTGACAAATTAGTGATACTCCCAGTTTCCTTTCACTGAGAGACTGACTAAACATTATTCTTTTATCAGCTATTATAAATGCCTCTGGATGGATCCAAGCCCCCACTCTATGCTGGCATCATAGCACTTTATGATGAGCATTGCAGCGATGGTCCGTGTGACTCGCAACATGCCTGCGAAAGGTACTTGGTGCTGCCATAGGTGGAGCCAAGCCTGCTACCCTCTCAGAAAGTAAATCAAAAATACAAGAGCGGCAGCGATCCAAGCTATCAGAAGAGGATGTGAAGGATGCCGCCTCTGCAAAGCCCCCGCCGAAGCTTGAGGAGAAGGTCATCGCACTCCTAACAAAACCTGGATCAATGCCTGTTGATAAGGGAGGAGATTCTGCAGGCTGCTGTCACCCGCGTTAGTGCACTGGAAGAAGAGCTTGCAGCTACAAAGAAGGTATCATCTGCACCTTGCTGGAAAACCATGTTTTACCACACCATAACCACATACTATGTAATTACTAATTTTAGTTATTATGTTAGTTTCGTGAACTTTCTGTATCAAAAACAATAACCCTGAAACACTACGAAAGTATACGATTACAGCATATTTGTGAACTAACTAACCTTGTTTACAAACTTGCTTTGGCTTGAGTTTTTTGCAGACCTTGCAGGAGACTCTTGAGCGTCAAATGGAGATCGTTGCATACATTGAGAATAAAAAAGAAGAAGAGAAGCAAGGTAATCAAATCTCATGACATAGCATTTTGAGCCCAAAAGCACTTACAGCTGTGATGAGTTTTCCTGAATACAAAACAACGTTTTCACTTAACCATAATTTACATGCAAATCAATCTGGATTGAAGACACTTCACACTTGATTTATGTTCTCTGAAACTATATATGATTCCTGCGCTTACCAAGAAGTTTCATTATCTCATTTCATCAAACTAACATTGCCTTTGAATTGTGCCTGCAGCGTTTGTTTCGTTGGTAGAAGCAAACAAACACTAAACTGTGATGAGAAAAGGTTTTGCGTGTGATGGAAGTCAGCTGGTGTTTGCATATGCCGGCATAACTGCGATTCTGTGTAACATATAATGTTCTTTTATTCTTCTTTTTATTCCCTTGTTGCATCAAATTGTGCCTTTACCACGTCGATGTGCTGCCAAATTGTCAGTCCCTGATATGATCAAATCATAGATGGACGGACTGCTGATTATTTGCAATATAAATATATCACCATAAACTACGTGCGAACGTGCGGCCTTTGCTGCTAACGTGCTGCCTCTGTTCTTTTAATCTCTACTGACTTTTTCAAGACAACAACGGAGGGGGTGAGAGCCCCACATGAATTCATTCCATTGATGCCAGCAAGCCGGTACATGGAAATTGCCAAAGGCAAATAGTTTTACAACACAGTAGGAATGGGAGATTACAACATCATAAAACATAAATCACAGCACAAGACAACAGCTAGGGTAATCTTAGACCAAGCTGAAAGTCACCAATGGATCGTCGATTTGAGCCACCGCTGAACTACATACTTGTTGGTTTCACCCCATGCCCTTGTGCCCTGCACCATTCATAGCTACGCCGCCGCTGCTGCCCTCCCTCTGAGAACCAAACAATGAAATGGGGCTAAGAGTGGTGTCTAAATCTGTAGAACCGCAGGATTGCCTTGACACGGGAGACCACTCTTCCAGGGCATGAGGATCCCAAAGACAACGGATCCTCCAAAGACAACTAGGCACGTACCACCGTCCAAACGCCATCGATGGGGAGGAAAACTTGGAGGAATGGCGGCCGGCGTGGAAACACCACCCGAAATTTAATTTTTTAACCAATCAAGGAAAGTGTTGACGGAGCGAGAGGCGGAGGAGGAGGACACTTTCGTCAAAACATCGAAATCGACCAGCCACTAGGGCGGACTCGCCCGGGACGGGAGCAAGAGCAAGGTAGGCACTCACAATAACAAGATAGGGTGGGAGATGCACCCGAGAGAACACAAGGTGCAGTTAAGCCACAAGTAGGTATGTTTGCACGATGCCTTCAAGAAGGGAAGTGACGCCACCGCCACCATCGATTATTTCAGCACCATGCTCATTAGGGATTTTGTCACAGAGTTGCCCAACGGGCATACAATGGTTCCACGGGAAATGACGAAGGTGCGCCATCATCGCCCGGCCTAAGAACAATCCGCATTGTGGTTTTCACCCGCATTTCCTATGTATGGAAGAGGCCAAAACCAAGTAGACGCATTTACTCTAGGAGCCAAAGAGGAGCAGCGGCCACATCCCCCTCGATCCGACGACATGGAAGGTCCTTCGCGGAGCGTACTCGCCGTCCCCGCGGACAAACGCCGTGGCCACCCCGCTAGCCTAGGCAATCGAAGCATCCGGAAGCCAAATCCAGTGGCATCACCGAATTTGGGCCCTGTGGGGCAAGGGGTTGCCTCCCACGCATGACAAATGTTCCCTGTGGGTGACGGGAAGTACGTGGCCATCATCTCTAATATGGATTGATAGTGCTGCGCTCTAATGTTTAGTAGCATGTAGCTTGATTGTAGGACAAATATAAGGCCTCGGCGGCAGAGCTTTGGCTCACACCTCATCTACGAGAATGCACCCGCTTTTTTTAAAATATCTTAGACTTCTAATTTTAGAGTTTTTCATGAGTTTTTCAAAAGAAACCACAATGTTCACTGTTACTTCTCAAATAACACCCTTGAATCACTCAAAAAGGTGTATGATTACCCACCAAGGTGTAGCATGAGGTTGCCTTCTTTTGTTTCATCCTACATTTATCATGTGGAGCTCAAGCAAGGTTGCATAGTTTGTATAGTCAAAACAAGGATTCAAGGAGAAAATGTCATAGACCTAAATCAAAATGCAAGTGTGTGAATCATGATACATGGGGATATAATGCTCTTTTATTTGGTATGAGCACCCTCTCTAGCTTATTCCCTTGAGACATGGTTATCACTTTTCGGAGATGTGGTTTGTTTGGCCATATCCTGACGCCAAAAAGTAGTCATGGGGCCTGAATTTGTCGTCTGCAAACGCGTTTGCCGAGAACCATTGCTGAGGTGTGTCCAGAATGCTTGCATGATGATATTGTGGGGTCATTCCACCCCTCCCACTACCACTTGGTCTTTGTCTTGAATCAAAAAAAAGGCATACACTGAAGTGCAAGGGTTCTTGGTGGCAATACACCAGCGTAACCAAAATTTTTGTTCATTCTCATTAACTAATCATATGCACAAATTACATTGATGAAATAATAAAATAAGTGAAATATACATAAGTGCCTAAGTTATTATGAAAAGGGGCCTAAGATGCATAAGGAGATGGTGGAAGGAGGGAGGTCCTCCCTCCCTATGGCTTTTGGCGAGACACTTCATTTTTGCATCGACACGATCTTCATCTTGAAACGCCTCGTCAAAGGTCTTAGAGTACCTTATGGAGTGCGGTGGCTCGAAGATTCTTTGCTCCTCAAAGGTGAGCGGAGGGACCCCTTGCGCCCTGGCCTACCGCCAATGATCTTGTGGTTTTTCGTGAAGGTGTGTGTCGGAGGTGTAGGAGTTGGTATATACCTTCACTAGACACATCCCCTAATAGATGGTGATTCTCCACCTTGGGACCCTTCTCCTTGAGCCCAATCGATCCTTAGTGGTCCCTTCTTTGGGCATTGCTGCCCCGAGATGATGGCTTCTAGAGGTCTCTCCATGGCGCTAGTGATATCATAGTAGTGCCCGCTACAAGTAACTTGGGCAAAAAAAATTAGCCAAGATTATTCACAAAATCAAAAATTAACAAGCATGTCTCTTTATGGGAAGCATAATTAATCAAAATGGATGTATCAAGAGGGTTTTAAAATACATTTGATGGCATAATCTTTTACCTCTTAAAGCCAAAATGTTTTAAAATGCATAATCTTGCCTCCAAGTAAGTAGTTTGCCCCAAGTAAGCTCCCAACGTGATACATGCATATAGTTGTCACATGGAAAAAGAAGGCTTTATAAGAAGTCGGTTTTAGGGGCGGTTCCATTCACTAAGAGGATTGGACCTGCAATTTTTTATGCTTGTTTCTATTAAGATTAAGAAATCTAACCGGCCAGAGAAACATCGGATTTGTAGAGTCATAAGACTGATAAAACCACACTTTCGCAGGTAGTTCTTTGTAATAGAACCATCCACAAACAGATATATTTTTTAGAGTGATTTTCTAACAACAGTAACTTCATCCCCTAAAATTGCTTTCTGCTAGGGGTAGTTGGTGACCTACATGCTATTTGTCCTAGTTAGAGGTCGCTTCTACGGTTCCGCCTCTAGAAATAATTGAGTTAGGGTCAACACAAGAAATTCAAGTATGAGGAAAAAAACATGTTTTTACCCCCGCCATGCTTGTGCCATCCGTGAATTCAAACATGGAAGAAACTTGTCTACCTATTCTTCGAATGCCGCTTTAGTCGTGGGTGCCGGAGTCAATTGAATCATCCGAATCTCAATCTTCCACCACTCTTGATATGGTAATTCAACATATTGGATTTTTAGCTCTGCAATTTTCTTGTGGAAATTTTGATAGCTGCTTGTTGGTCAATTTGGAATTCTTAAATGATCTCATTTTTGAAAACAAGCCATGCTCAGGTTACGCCGATGATCCACTTCATGAACAAGTTGGCTTTGATTTGTATCAAGGCCAAAACCTAGCCGCAAGGGCCCCCTAAAAACAGTGGTTAGAGAATATCCATTAATGTATTTTGCTTTTCTTCTGAGCTTGATAGCTCTTTTGCACAGCTTGTGCACTTATAAAAAGTACTTTTATTATCAATGAATAAAGATCGTGGTTACCGACTGATTCCTAAAAAAAAAAAGAAATAATTGAGAGTCGGCTGTAAAAAAGATTTGTGTAGTAGTGTCAATTTGAAAAATAAATGCACAATGCGAGCACGTCTTAGGATTCAAATCCATGTCACTTGGGACTTTGTTGTACAATTTGTCCACGCCAAAATGTGAACTGTAGTCCTGGTGTATGTATGTATATCCCTGTGTCCAAATACTTTGTTATGTGTTAACAGCTGAGAAAGCAAATAAATGCAGGACCAGTTCACATAAGGTGGCTGGTGGGAGACTCGCTTTGTCCGCCACAAATAATTCCAGACAACACACATGTACGTAGTGTACGTACAAATTGCCATGGAGCAGGCGGACAGTGATCTCAAAACGAGAGAGAGAGAGAGGGAGGGGTTCGTTAAGGTCCAAACCCTGACGCTACAAAATCTCGGGCTGTAAAGTGTAGCTTGTGGGAGTGTTCTCTCTCTCTCTGTGTGTGTGTGTGAGAGGAGAGAGAGCCTGTAGGAGCAGGTGAGCGTTTCCGGGCTATGGCCATGGAGACATGCATGGTCCATGCACGCAAGACACAGCGAGAAGGGATTCCTTCCTACAGAAGCTTTTCGAGAGACAAAAAGACAGGACAGTGAGAGAAGATGGCAAACAGTGATGAAGGGGGCGTCCACCCTTTAGAGCTCGATCGAATCATAAGGCCATCATGCATAGATCCCTTATCTCGCGCGCGCCCCCCCTTGTTGAAAGTTTTCGCCCGCAACCTAATCTCTCAAAAAGTGGATTCTATCATGCTATTACAGTTTTGCTGTGTATTGCATGCTGGTATTGAGCTAAGCGGTCACCCATCTTGTAGCTTTTTCTTCAGCTTCCGGGTGATTAGGCATGGACCGCTTTCCCTTTTTAACCCCTTCTGTTCCTTTAGTACTTCTAAAGCTGAATGCTCTTTCGAGGTAAGGATGAAAACGGAATGGAAATATTCAACTGAACCGTAGACATCGCTTTTCTCGCATTTAACTGACCAATTCGTATTTCTTATCCTACTTTTCCGTTTCTGTTTGTGAGTATTTCAAAATGTAAAATATAGAGCAGCTGAGGAGTTTTTCACTGAGTTTGGCAGTTTTCTCATCTACTTTTAGCTCCGAATATTCCGAATTCAAAATTTTCGAGTGTCTGATCTCGTATCGTTTGTCTAGGCAATTACGCAAAAGGCACATTGGAGCACGCGATGGTCGGAGTCACATTATATAGGCAGACACTATCGGCGCTCTCTAGAGAGTCGCTAGGTGGGACTATCTCTGCTCGTCAGGCCGTGCTGTGGCTGCATCTCGCTTCATGCTCGTGTTGTGTGTTGCATATGATTGAAGCCGGCAAGAAAGAAAGAGTGCTAGATGGACCAAAATGATAAGTTTGCTCTCTTACACTCAAAAATTGCGAAATAGACACTTATTAATTTTTATGCATTGCGGTCGATATTCCTCATTGAATTTTCTTATATCGTGCACGCGTGTTCGGTAAGTCCACTACGAATTGTAGTTTGTTTTCAAATTCCACAATTCGTAAGTTCACGTTCGTTTTGCGTCAATCGGATGTACCGTTTTCGCTTTTAGTTTTCATATTCAAATGTAAAAGTAGAAAAAACGCGGTTATGAGAGACTTTTTCACAGGTCGACCGTTTTTCATCCTTAGGTCTGGAGGCAACAAAGAACAGGCAAGTAGCATCACATTACATCAAGCCGAAATAAACTGACTCCACCCACGATCGAGCCACCTCGATCCTGTCTATTATCATATATAAATAATCTAGAATTATCATGGAATAAATGCTTTTTATGATCTGACTATTGGACCGTTCACCTCCTTCCTCTTTAATCCAGCCACCTTATCTATCTCTATTTATATCCTTATAAAGCTCATTTTATTATTATGAGTTCTATCTCAACATGCATGTCATCCACGTCATCTCTCTACATAGTGCCATATCATACCACTAACTTTTCATTTTTGTTACTAGCAGTTATCCACTCACCTCTTCTTAACTTTTCCAATCAATCTCCCTACCCATGAGGTATCTTTTAGCTATATATTACCAAAACACATACATGTCACGTGCTGGAATTGGGCCAGCCATGAGCGGGCAGGGGCCCAGCACCGCCGTCTAGCCCCCGAAGAGGGAGGGTGCGACGCTGGGCAAGCAGCGCCGCCCGGCTCTCACCAGCTTCCATCTCATGCTCGGTTCGTCATCAAGTTAGGATTAAATAAGACTTTTTGGTGTGCAAGGGATATTCCAACTCTATAAAAAGAAATCCTTATTAAGAAATCAAATATGATTGCTGAAAAGGTATTCCAACTCTATAAGGAAACCTTTAGAGATATTGCTTAGATTACAAGTCTCTACGGTAGGGGGCTATATAAGTAAAGTGGTCGTAATCTCTTGGAAAAGCAAGCAATAAAGAATACTTTTTGTGCCCCTCTCTCTCTCAACCCGCCGCCGCCGCCCCCTCCCTCAGTGCGCGCCCGCCTTCGCCCGCCCTGCCCTACCGCCGCCCTCCTCTCTCCTCCCTCCTTCCCCAACCGGCCCCCAGGCCACCACCGCCGCCACCATCCGTCGTCACCGCCAAGTCGCCGCCTGACGTGTCACTTCCGGTTTCAATCCTTCGGGTTTGGGACACCATCACAAATTCAATTGCCCATTCCTTGGGCATCATGCACGATGTAGCACCTCTCTATAATCCATGTCTCGTATTATATATGTCCGTTTAGCTCATGTTGTCCACAAAATTCAGCAAATGCAATGCAAGACAATGAATTATGTTTCTTTCTATTTCTTGACAGTCAGCATTCTTTGAGACTCCACGGAAATTGTCCTCCTCCCATCGGGTTCTCCCACATTCTTATATGTTGTAATCTTCTTTTTGTGAAGAAATCTACCCACCATGCAAAAATTTGCCAATCCTGATTTTTACCATCACCACGACCTCCAAAACAACATCGAATCATACAGGATATATAATGTACTTCCTCTCAACTATTTCACCCACATCGTTCGGTGGCTTCTATGCATGGGAATGCAGCCTTTTTGCATATATAAATCGGTCTCCAGATTAAAGTTTCATATTGAAAAGTTTGTAACCTCATAATTTATAGCTCCCTATGAGATGGTTGCGCTAAGTACAGTCCTATAGCTGCGATATACGGAGTATGCAATTGTTCAGCTAGCGCATGATTCATGCAGCTGCAGACGAAGTCATCTGTGAAACACTGTTCCTCCTCCCTGTAGCCTGCGTGATCTCTGGCTCCCTCGTCTCGACCAGGCCAACAGCATGTACGCTGGCCCTACCGGCGGAGCCTCTCCAAAAGTTTGTGGGGCCACCATTGCATGCTGGGCCCACACCTGATCTGTGCACGGCAGGGACAAGGCGGTGAGGGCGTGATGAGGCCGTCCCGTTTCTTCCCCGGCCAGTCTCGATCGCCACTAACAAAGGACGTTTTTCTCACGAAAGAAACAACCTTACGTCCCTTCCATGCAAGCTGTAATGTCCAATGTTTCGTCGTACGTACCTCCTGTCCGTCCCAACATGCCGTTTGCAGCTGAGAGAGAGACGATGCCACTTTATTTTGGGATGATGTACATGATGTAACTGTATATTCACAGAAGACATGCAGTACATCTTAATAATGTTTTGCATACAATTAATGGCGGATCTACATCTTCTCATCAGGTCCGCCGAGCCCAGTGGATTTTTGGCGATTTGGGTGCTTCTACTACTTTTGTTTGGGTGCCTCAGCGTAGCATTCAAATTTGCAAAACCAATTCTAATTTGGGTGCTCCTAATACTTTTGTTTGTATCTACTCCCAACAAAAGCGGCTCCTAAACCGAGCAGCCTCTATAGTATAGCAATAATCTTGTACTCTGGAAGGAATTGAGACCTCGTGTCATTTGAGGCCTTCGGTTCCTCCTAGCTTGTCCATCATCTTCCTCCTCGCGCTGCCTCTTGCCCATCCTCTTCCTCCTGCTCTCATTTGTAGCCCTCAGCTAGGAAGGGAGCCACATAGTAGATCCACCCATTGTTGAGCCCATGTTTGTCACTACTACAGAATTGATTTGTGTAGAAGCCTATCTTGTATAGTTGTGGTGTCTCACTTATCAGCCACCTTTATAGTGTCCGTGCTCAGGCCCCAATAAGCTAACTACCTCTATAAATGTAGTAGTAGAGGCACCCGATATCATCAGCCACCCCTAGAAATAAACCCATTGCCAGCGATGGTTAGTAATACCATCATCTGCCCCTATAAAAACATATTTATAGAGACAGGTGGGCAGCGCCCCTAGAATCTATGATTTTTTTAGAGGTAGGTTTGGTAGGGGTGGGTGAGAATTGTCAGCCGCCTCTACAAATTTGTTTTTCTAGGTGTGGCTGAACAACGCCCCCACCTAAAAAGACATGATTTGTGGAGTTAGTTTAGTTAAGGTCTCTTGCTTAGTCGTCTATATAGACTCGCCCGGCCGCAATTGCAGATCTAGATATATTGGTGTGCTCCCTTCACA
>JADLZK010005585.1:0-173233 GCA_015847255.1 Hyparrhenia diplandra | reverse complement strand
CGAACAAAGCCCGTAGGTTGTGTGTTTAGTTCACTCCGAAATGGCACTCTAGCTAAAAATTTGGCACTATAATACTTTTCGTTTTTGTGATAATTGTTGTTCTACCATGAGCTAATTAGGCTCAAAAAAAATTCCTCACGCAAAGTACATTCAAAGTCCAAAGCGTACAATTAGTTATTTCTTTTGCCTACATTTGATGCTCAAGAAAAAAAAAATGAGCCTTTTCATGGATGCCATTATAAAAGTGCACTACTCACCAATACCCACGAAAAATGTTTGTTTTCATAGATGACATCCACACTTTGAAGTCTTTTAAATGGCGCCCTTCCGTCGCCTGTCTTTGTTTGTTTTCCTCGCGTTTGGGCTCTCGACACGCCCGGACGCCGAAATGACCACGATGCCCTCCTCTTTCTTTCTCCTCCTCCCCTCCCCCCTCACCGGCAAGCTGGACCCACCCGTCGCTCCCTTCGCAGCCTTCCAATCCACGCCGCGGCCCCCCTCACGAGCACGAGGCACGCGGCCCCCACACCTCGTCGCAGAAATCACCCGACGGTCCTCTAAGCGCAAGCACACGAAGACCGAGGGAACTAAATGTTTTCCAATCACAATTCACAAAAATTACCGCTCACATGTCAGAGCTCCTCGCCCCTGCCGAAGCGAACGGGCGCTGCGGACGACGGCAAAGGAGCGACTATCCGCAGACGTCGCGGGCGTGGTGGCGAAGCGCCGCATGGCGCGATGCAATCGCCAGACAAGGAGCAATAGCCGGGCGGGCGCTTCGCCATGTTCGCCGCGGGCGCTTCGCCAAGGGCGCTGGCGTGCCGCTCGCTCGCTGGGGCGAGGGCGCGTGGACGGGCCGCAGCGAAGCGACAAGGGCGTTAAGACGAAGCGCCGAGGGCGACAAGGGGCAGGCACGGAAGTTGCCGCGATCCTCGCTGAGCGGGAACGGGGCACGCTGCTCGAAGGAACGTAAGGGGCGTAGTTTGGCGACGCCATGCGCGCGGCGCTACGACGGACGCGCTGCTGCGCCGACAAAGGCGCTGGCAAGATTTGATGGGTTACGACACGCCGACGCTGTCGGCGCGGACCGCCACTGCCGCCAAGACGGCTCACCAGCTCGGGCAAGACGGCCTACCGGCGCGCCAAGAAGCGCAGCCCCGCCGCCGGCCGCCCGGCCGACGCCACTCGACGCATGTGCTCGCGCCGCGGGCGGATGCTCTCCCCCCCGCTCGGGCGCACGCCAAGAGGTGCCGCGACATGCGCCGCCCCGGGCCGCGCGGTCCTTCCGTGCCGCTTGAACTGATGTCGCGACGGCACGCGCTCGCGCGCGCTGAGAAGATGGCCGTGGCACCCTTCTGGACGGCACGACGCACGCGGCATGCATGCGGTCGCGCGCCGATTCGAGCCGGAGACATCGATTTGAACGCCGTGAGAGTAGGGCACGTGAGGGCAAATGAGGTAGCACCGACCGCATGCAGATCGCGCCGCAGCCTTTGGGAGGATGGGGGGTGAATCCCGCCCCCGAGCGCATCTCAGCCTACATCGTGGTCCCGCTGCCGAGAGAGAGGAGGGGAGGAGAAAGAAGAGGAGGGCAAACCAGTCATTTTGGCGCCCCGCCCGCGTGTCGTGAGCCTCCAAACGGAGGAAAACAAATGCCACACGCATGTATGGGCACGCACGAAAGACTTCAAAGTGTGGATGTCATCTCAGAAAAACAAACATTTTTCGTGGGTATTGGTGAGTAGTGCACTTTTTATAATGGCATCCATGAAAAGGCTCAAAAAAATGATGTGACGGAAAATCTCAAAATTGAATCTAAAACACACCCATAGTATAGCCGCACCCACTTACCTTTTGGGAAGTTACCTCCCGCATGTGATACATGGACGTGAGCGCTAATGTTTTTTTAACAATCTCATTTGTTATGAGGCCAGGATTAGGTCACGCCATACCATCTCCGAAAGTGTAACCGCCCGTGCTCCACCATAACCGGTGGTATTTTGTAATTATACCGTTCAAACCGCCGATTCGACCAGATTGGGCCGAATTGACACGAGTTCGTCGACCTTGAAGCTTCGAGATGGCGCACGGGCTGCAGCCTTTTCGCGGCGACACGCGTGCAGCAAAAATGAAAGCAACTGGGAGGAGGGAGGAGCCACGGGGAGGGCTGCGGCGCCGGAAATGGAGGCGCCACGGTGCGCGGTGGCGGCGCGGCCGGGGCGGCGCACAAGCGGGGCAGGGCGGTGGCGGCGGCGGAGAGCTAGAAAGAGAAAAAGATATTTTTTATTTGCTTGCTTGTCCCTAAAGATTACATGCCTCTTGCTTATATAGCCCGACTAGTGGGACTTGTAATCTAAGCAATCTCTATAATGTTTCTTATAATGATCGAATACCTTTTACAAGCATATCCTAATTTATTCTTTCCTAATAAGGGTCTCGCTTATAGATGAGATATCCCTTGCACACCAAAAATTACCTAAGATAATCCTAACTTGAATATGAAGCAAACCCCGAGTCGCGGAAGAGGGAAGAGGGCGGCGGCAGGCCCCCCTCCCCCGCCCCGCGCCCCCTCCCTCCCGCCGACGCCGCCGCGCTTTGGCCCAATTAGTCACTCCCGGGATGGCCCAATTCTGTTCATGACATCTCCCCACCGCTCGACGAGTGAAGGGTCGAGATGGGGACTAGAGGGGGTGAATAGTCCCTTTTAAAAAACTAATCGCAACGGCTAACCGAAACAAATGCGGAATTAAACTTATCGGTCTAGCCAAGACTTCACCCCTCTAACTAAGACTCTAAATCACCTCACAAAAAGATCCTACATAAGAAAAGTGAGGTGACAAGCCTAGCTTGAGCTCCTAATCAATTCTAATGCAAGGTTACACAAACCTAAGCACTAGTACTCTAAGCAAGGGTGAGCTCCTACACAATTCTAGTAAGCAAAAACACAAAGCCCCTAAGCTCACTAGATGCACAATGGATAAGGCAACACACGCCTAACCTAAAGGCTCAAATTACCTAGCTACACAAGCTAAGCTAAGCAAAGTAACTAAACAAGCTACACAAGCTAGATAATTACAACTACTCTACTCAAGCACAAACACAAAGTATATATGAATGTAAGAACAAGGCTTGAGATGAAGAGATTGCAAACCACCGCGAAGTGTGGACACAAGATGACACCGGTGATTTTTTACCGAGGTCTCGGGGAAGCTTGCCAACTTCCCCTACTCCTCGTTGTGTCGACCAACACTTTAGTGGTTCCACGGTTTGGCGAATCACCCGCGGTGATGATTCTCAAGCTTAATGGCCGCCAAAATCCCACGGTGGGAGCTCGATCGAGACCCTCACACGCGATGTGAGTTCTCTAGCCAATCCCTCGAGGGCACCGTGTGAACCCACACACAAGTGTGGTAGCTCAATGACACGCTCCACTAGAGTTGCTCTTCACGATCCCCCGCGCGAGGTGAGCACGAACCTCTCACAATCTCTTCTTCGAGCACCGCACAAAGCTTCCCTTTGCGTGCTTCACGAAGTCTCTTGCCACCAAGCCGTCTAGGGAGGTGGCAACCTCCAAGAGAAACAAGCACACCGGCTTGCAACACGATCACCTAGTGCCACGAATGCGATCTCTCAACGCAACGCACTAGAACTCGATCTCTCACTCAATCGGATGAACGATATCAAGCATATGTGAGTGGGAGGGCTCTCAAGCACCACAATACAAGCCACCAAGGCTAGAATGTGCTCAACAACCGATCAAAGCCGGCCACCCCATCTATTTATAGCCACAAGCCAAAATAGAGCCGTTGGGGTGTTACTTCCGACCGGACGGCCTTACCGACCGGACTCACCAACAGTCCGATCGTGAGTCCTGGTCACAACCGACACGCTTTTGGGCCCACACCGGGCACCCACCTCCATGTGTCCTGGCCGACGCTTCCGGCCGAGCACCGGAAGCTTCGGCCCGGTCCGGTCCCCCGCGTCCCGCGAAATCCGACCGCGGGGCTCCCTCTCAGACGCACCCACCGGAGCGTCCGGTCAGAAGCAACGTGCTTCCGGTCGGTGCGTCCGGTCACCATTTTCCAGCGAAAACTTCACCGAAACACCGACACCTTCGCTTCGACATGCTACCCATCAAGTATACCAAACTTGAGTACGAGGGATAGCATGTTTTCACCACCAACTTGCATCCGGCGCAATAGAAAATATGCAACTCATTTTCTCGAAAGCGCCGACCAAACCCAACTCATCCCTGCAATCACCGCCGCCTTTGCAAATGTGCCAACACCACCAAGTGTACATCACCATGTGCAAGTGTGTTAGCATTTTCACAATCATTTCAAAGGCCGGGTTAGCTCTTAGCACGCCACTCGATCCTAACACGTCGCAAAGTTAGATCGCACAAGTGGCACTAGATGACCGATATGCAAACAAGTTTGCCCCTCTTGATAGTACGGCCATCTATCCTAAACCCGGTCATAAACTTCTCTAAGCTCCAATGACCGGCGAAATGAAATGCCCTATAGGTTATACCTTTACCTTGCGCATTTTCATTTCGCTCCATCTTCAAGTGCCGATGCAACCAATGCACCAACACGATCAAGAATGATATGATCCATTTCATATCATCACATGACCTTCTTGGTCCATCGATCTTGACCTTACTTGCTCTTCACCGTTGCGTCGGTCCTTCGGCGCCAAGTCCCTCGACTTGCCCTTCACACTTGCAACCGGTCCATCAAGCCAAGCCTCGTCTTGATCTTCACCACCTTGGTCACATGACTCCATGTCATGTTTCATATGCAATAAGCTCCTTCATTGCATCATCACGTGTGAACTAATTTCCCCGTATAATCTCAATCACACATATTAGTTCACCTAATATTGACACTCAATTACCAAAACCACAAGGGACCTTTCAACGAGGCGAAAGGCCCACGCGTCGCCCAACCCACCACGAGGGGGCGAAGGGCAGCCCGATCGGGGAGGTGACCACCCGCCCCCCGGGCAGAAGACAAGGGGGCCGCACTTGTCGCTGTCGCCGCTGCGCATTAATCGGGCGCCCTTGTCGGGCCAAGGCGAAGTCGAGGTGTAGGTTGCAGCAAATGCTAAACTTGAAGCTCGGGGGGCAGACGAAGGGACGTTCCGCCCATGCACGACGCATGACGGAGGGGCGCCGAGGGTCCCGCATACCGATCATCCGACGGTCGGGCGAGGAGACGCGTAGGTGTAGGTCGTCGGTACCGCCACCTTAGCATGGAGCCGCCGCAAGATGTGATGGATCGACGTGGGCGGCGAGGGAGGTGAAGTCGAGAGGCAAACAGAGGAGGTCGCCGGGCGTGCTCACGGGCGGTCCCAACCTGATCTCCTCGTGTCCATCTTTGCACCGACGGTGACGCCCCAATGCGGAAGAAGACGCCGCCGTTGTTGTCAAAGAGGAGGACGGTGGCACCCCCGATCCGCCGTCGGGCGCGGCTCAAGGAGGAGGACTTACGCCGAACGCCCGATCCTCCCGGGGCGATTGGGGAGATGGAAGCCCATCGCTACGCCATGCAAATGAACGTTCTCCCCATCATGAAGTCCCGAGAAGCTCAAGCGCCGGGGATGTAGTAGCGATGGAAGTACCTCACGATGCCATAGTGGAGACTCCACTGGGCGCCAGAGCCCGCAGCCGATAGCGTTGAGATGATCCCGAGCTCCTTGTTGGTCGCCGCGGGCCGTGCGGCTCCATGATCATGTCGTTGACGCCGCCGCCGATGTCGCCCATAGCAATAGCGAGACGCCGCCGGCCCGGTATGCGATCAACCAGGGCGGCCATGATGTCGTTGTCGATGTTGTCGGTGCAGCCGTGGTGGTTTGGCGTTGCCCGGCCGCCACTTCCGCCGCCCGTGGTCGGTGTCCCGGCGCCGTTGTTGTACCGGCGGCGAGGTCGATGGCCTCCTCCATCGAACAGGGCTCGAACCACTCGAAAAGCCGCCCGCAGCCAGGTGCGCAAGCCTTTGACGAAGAGGTCGACGCTGGGCGGCGCCCTCAAAATCCATGCATGATGCATAGACCTCGGCGGCGTCGATGTAGTCGCCCGCCTTGCTCCCCCGGGAGGGCGGCGCTGCATGCCGCCATGGCGCCGAGGTGTCGGGGCGGTCCGGTGATGTCGCAGCGCCGGTGAACTCGGCCCCACTCAAGCGGGGACTTCTTCTTGACAGTCGATGTACCCGCATCGTAGCAAGACCGGTGAGGTGGAAGGCGCCAGAACTCACGTAGTAGTCCGTGTCGATGTCCAAGTTGAGCTCGAAGAAGAGCTCCAAATTTGCGAATCCAGAGGTCGGGGTCGCCGGTGCCGCCGAACTCCCCGGACTTGTAGGCGCCGGACGAGCGGGAGGGTGCAATGCCGCTGGTGGCGACGGCAGGCCGGGCGCCGCGGTGGCGCGGATGTGGGACAGAGCAGGGGCGCCGCTGGTGGCGCCCTCGGTCGGGGCAGGGGGCGCCGCGGGTGACGCCGTCGCCGGAGTCCGCGCTGTCGCAGTGCCTGAGGAGAGGAGATGGCAGCCGGTGCTCGCGGTGTCATCGAAGATGACGCCGATGACGGCCGGCGGCCCACGCATACCGCCATCCGCCTCCTCGCCGGAGGACAGCGGGCTCGAGCCGACGCCGAGGTCCGAGGCGGAGGGGGCCGGGCGCCGGGTCGCGGCTCGGGTCGCCTCGTGCCAGCGCGGCGGCCGCCGCCGGGCCGCCCCTTCTAGCGGGGGTCGCCGTGACGCGGCCGGGATCCTCGAGGCGGGTAGGCGTGTCCATACGACGGAGGCGGTCCTCCATGTCGCCGGCTGTCCGATCCGGCGCAAATGACGCCGAGGAGCTCCTTCAAAGACCGTTGAACTCCTCGGATCTCGGAAGCCATGGGTGGTGGGAATCGCCCCGGTCTCCGATACCAGCCGCGCCGATTCCGGCTAGATTGGATCGAATTGACACGAGTTCGCCGACCTTCTGAGCTTCCGAGATGGCGCACGGGCCGCAGCCAAGCCGGCGGTGACGCAGCAGCAGCCGAGCAACGGGATGAGGGGAGGAGCCGCCGGAGGGGCGGGCGGCCAGCCAGGCGCGCCACCTGGCGCGCGGCGGCGGGCCGGGGTGGCGGCGCGGCCGCGGCCAGGCGGGTGGGGCGGGGTGGCGCGCTGGAGAGCTAGAAAGAGAAAGATATTTTTTATTTGCTTGCTTGTCCCCCTAGAGATTACATGCCTCTTGCTTATATAGCCCGACTAGTGGGACTTGTAATCTAAGCAATCTCTATAAGGTTTCCTTATACGATCGAATACCTTTTACAAGTATATCCTAATTTATTCTTTCCTAATAAGGGTCTCCCTTATAGATGAGATATCCCCCTTGCACACCAAAAATTACCTAAGATAATCCTAACTTGAATATGAAGCAAACCCGAGTCGTGCGGAAGAGGGAAGGCGGTGGCGGCAGGGGCCGCCCCCCCCTTGCGCCCCCCCGCCCTCCCCGGGCCGGCCGTCGCGTTTTGGCCCAATTAGCCACTCCCTGGGATGGTCCACTCGTTCATGACACAAACATTGTTGCTATATGAAACCAAGTTCTACATTTGCTGAAGTTTGATTTGGAGACCGATCTTCTTTTGATTGTTGTAACCACGAGCTCACACCTAACCCTTCTCGCAATCCTTAGTAGCATGATTAAAGAGACCATAGTTTTCACAAGGCAATTCTATTACCAATATTCTCATCGACCTATCCTTCTCACTAGTAGTTCCCCCTTCATAGTTTAGAACCGCTTGTACCAAAGGTTTGGTGACTACTCGATCGTGGGATTGCTTCGTCTTACGAGTTGAAGTTGACCCTTCAATTGCTTTCTCCCACTTTTCGTTTCCCCGCCCTTGAGATGGAGCGGTTTCTTGACTTTCTCGCTTTTGTTGGATCAACAACTTGTTCTTGTCTTTCCTATGTGGATCTACCTCTGCCATAACCGCCGCCACCACCCCCACCGAGTTCCTAAGCCCACCACCACCCCAGCCCTTCGGTATCCACGGCCACCATCACGCCTCTTCCTCCCCAACCACCCCACCCACGACCTCCACCACGATTCATGGGAACAACCACGACCGGAGCAAATCTCGACTTCACCGCCACAAAAGGATTTGTTATTGGAAATACAAAAGTGTCCCACAAATCTGGAGAGGTTATGCTTGGATTTAGGATTAGGTTTTGGGGAAGAGGGGGGGATAGGTAGGGGTTAGGGTTTCGTGGCCGGTTGAGGCTCCTCCCAAAGGTTGTGGCATTATTCGAACCCGCCCATGTCTTCTCCTTCCTGTTGTGTTGCCTCCCGGATTCCCGGCGTGGATCAATCCACGGTGCCTGCCCTAGAATACCAGGGATAATTTGGACCTTCGGCGGTGGCCTGAACCACGGTCGCTGACGAGTAGGTCCATTCCGCCCAACCTTCAAATTTTCTCCCGCCTTCCTCTGCTTCTGCTCTGTTCCCTGACCGCCATTGGAGCACCACCGAAGAGAGATGGGTAGAGTCTTAAGCTTGACTTCTTCCCTTCTGATGGCCTCGAAGGGGATCGAATTCCGATCAACTCGACTGTTGTATCTCCTCTCGGACACATCCACGGGGAAACTCATACTCTTCGCTTTCCGCTTCAACCGCAAGCTCTCATCAATGGTTGGGAAAACCAACTCGTACTCCGGTTGCTTGTCGTCCCCGATCCTCGGCGATTGAGGAATTAGGTTCGCTAGATGATGCGGAGAGGTGGGAGAGAGGGATGGGGTGTGTGGAGGAGAGGGGTGGTGGAGATTGACGGTGGAGGGATCGCCCGAGTTGAGGACGAAGGCGAGAGCCCTAGGAGCGGAAGAGGTGGTAACCGCCATCTTCTCCCTTAATTAACCATGAATAACAATTACTGAAATATAAAAACTAGATCCAACTCACACTAATCTACTTCAACCCATGAACCATACACAAGGCTTCTCTTGTCAAAACACTAGAGCACGACCGTCCCATTCCATACCAAGCCCTTATTAGGACCAAACAATTGCACCTGTCCCGCATTGCAATTATGCCGTTCCTTATACTAGTATTATTTTCTGATTTCTACTAGCAATACAAGACTACAAGAGCGTATATATTACCTAATAGCAAAGCTAAACCTAAGCACTAGATAGCGAATCGATCACAAGCATATGTGATGCCTACGGCACGTACTCCACGCTTGCTTTCAAGCAAGCACGTCTGTACAGTACACGGACCGGACACATACATGGTGGCTTGCTTGGAAGCAACCGCTGTACCTGTCTCTATGCAGCTAGCTGCTGCTGAGAACTACTGCTGCCGCCGTCGTCTTCTGACAGGCAGCAGCTGTGCAGCCTTGGACCGGCGGCAGCAGGAGGGGGACCCTCCAGCTCCAGGTATAGCATGTCGGCCCGGAGGACCGCGCAGTAGTGCCCGAACGTCTCCGGCGACACGTTGAGGTCGAAACCGACGGCGAAGAGGAAGTCCACCTCCAGGTAGTTCATCTCCACCAGGCTGATGCCGCCGACCCTGGCGAAGTAGGCGTTGTTGTAGCACCTGCAAGGTAACGCGTAGCCGTCAGTACAGTACACGCTTGGTACTACTCATGTGAGTCCAACAAAATTAGATTTTCTATTTTATGAATTTTCTGTGATTTACTATGATTTTTGAAAGATTCAAATTTAAATAAATAAGAAAAAGGAAAAAAAAACGAAACCAGAGTCACTGTAGCAAAAACCGGTTACTGTAGCGAAACCACCGTCCAAACCCGCCGAGGGACGAAATCTGCACGGTTTGAAAAGTTGAGGATCCCGTTTTGTCCGGTTTTGGAGTTAAGGGACCAAAATCGGACTTTCGCAAAAGTTGAGGGACCAAAAATAGACTTTTTTCCTTTCAGAATTCAGAAATCAGGCTAGTGCCTGTCAGCAGTGGGCTGCCAGTCAGACATGCACGCCAAAGCAGATGGGCCAAACAGCTGCATCACCAAACCAATTCTTTTAGAATTTGTCAAATGACAAGTTGAGTATTCATTTGAGAGAAGAGACTCAAACGAAGATGTCACTCCAAGTGGACGACTGGGTAATTTGTCTATGAAAAAGACAGTAAGGTTCAGTTCTTCAGATATGATGCTCTTGGCAGCAGAGAATTGTGCCAGTGAGCATCAGCATGGGGCAAGTTGCCACCCAGTCTAATTCTTTCGCAACTTGGCCATGGATTAAATTCCAAAGGGAGGAAAGGTGGTGACAGGGACGGAGAGGGTGAGGAACTTTATCCTATGTTTTAGGGTCCCCAGCGCATGTGTGGCTGTATGGAAGGAACTGGATCAGCATACCCTTTTTTTTTTTTTTGGGCAAGCACGATTTTCTCCGGATATTATAGCCCCAAAAATGGCCAACTCAACCTCGAGACGAGACAATTAGATACCAATTGGTGTACAAGCACAATACATATAATACCTGTCTGCATTTGTCAATGGTATATAATGAAATGTAACGTGTGGTCTTGTCATATGGTTGCTGCATTTTTCAATTGCCAGTGCATACAATTTAGGTACAGCAAGTACCTGTTAGAATTTAGGCAGCAAGTTGGTGAACTCTGTTCCTTGAAGAACTTGCTCTGCTTATGCATCCTACGTGACTCTGGATTTCAGAATCTGATTGGTCATTTATTTTATCAGAGATTCAGAGGCTCCTATATCCAAAATACCACAATTTACCAAGCTTGTTTAATATGGCTATATAGAAGCCACCAGTGTTTACTACGTAAGTACTCAGTGATACCATTAACACCAATTCCGACAGTGGAATAGAAACTGTAAGCACACACCTTACAATGGCTCGTACTGTATTGCAAAAGGGAAGCAAATATGATATTTTTGGCAAATATACGATTGGTCCCAAAAGGAAACTAGATAGGTAAAATAGTGATCCAATTTATCACAAAAGAACATGGATCACATGAGATCAAGCTATCGCGCCGCGGTCTACGTATTTCTTAGTAGTTTGTCTCTGAATTTCTCTAGTTTGTAGTATATCCAACGCCTTGCTGCTGAGCTCCTACATTTGTGCTCGTTGATCCAACTGTTGCTCTAGGGTGAAAATTCAGGCCAGGAACAAGAAACCGAACGCAACAACGCAAAGAAACCGAACGTAATACCACAAAGAAATGGACAATTCGATTGCGCGCGTGGAACGATCGTACTAGGAATTGAATGAACTGTGACAAGGGGCGATCAGGCGTGAAGCAGGCACACTCACACGTCATCCATGAACTTGACAGCCGCGAGCACGGCGGTGATGAGGAGGCGGTGCACGCTGTACGAGTCCACGGCGAGCGCGCCGCGGCCGCGGCGCAGGAGGCGGTCGAGATAGACGTACGCCACGACGTAGCACGCGGGGCTGCACCCCGCGAACCGCGCGATGCGCGCCATGTACGAGCGCACCGAGATGTCGGGCCTCGCCGTCGCCCGGAACGCCGACGGCGGTGCCAGCGACGCCGCGGACGCGGTTCCGGCGGTGAGCTCGTCAGCCACCGCGTCGTTGCGCTCCACGACCCGTTCCAGGAGCGCGGAGAGGACGTCCACCACCCGCGGTGCGTCTGCCAGGTCCTCCTCATGGGCCATGGCCGCCTCTTGCCGCTCGTGGGCTCGTGGCCAAGAGCTTGTGTTGTGGAGACTTGGAGTTGGAGAGGGGGGAGCTGAAGACTTGATGTGCGAGCTGAAGAGGTCGTTATATAAAATGGAGGGAAGAGTCGAAGGTAGTTTAGAAAAAACAATTGTGTTAATACTTAGGATATACAAAAATTTTGAGGTGATTTTACTTGAATTCTGTACTGAACATATCCATGTCGAAAGAAGGTAGTAGAAGAGTCAGTGTCAAGGTTTGGCAACCTCATTTTCCAGCATTTCAGTTCTCCATGTAATGTTATTTCAGTCATAATTCTAAATAGGATCTTACAATTTTTGGGACCCAGATTGTACAGCAAAATAGACACAAATTTTAGCAAGTCATTTTTACGACACTCTTCAGATATTTTTTTCTGGTTCATGTTATCCAAAGAGTCAATTATCTGCCTTTATGGTCGTTCTCTTCTTTTATTTCTTTGGTCGCTTTCATTTTTCAGAAAGGATTATCCCTTGCACATCTTACATGATTGGCGCCTGTGGCTGGTTGTTGATTGGTTGGGTAGTAGCTTGGTGCGGTAAAGAGACCAAAACTCTTTCTTTACTGTCTGATGAGTTGCACGCTCAGTTGTTCTTACTTGAGATTGGTTCATTAGGGGGTGTCACAGTCACAACCGTGTCAAAATGGTGAGATGTTTTTTTGATGAAAAAAATGGTGAGATGTGAGTGATGCTCAAGGAGTGCCAAAATGGACAAGTGCACCTGAATCAAAGACCGAGCTATGGGGAGTGGAGTGTGTATAAAAACGCCTTTTTCATATGATTCCAGTCGTCAGTTGAAGTACTCTTTCATAATTCCATGTTTCTTTTTTTATTTTTGAAAATTTCTTCCATGCTTATTTTTCAAGGAAAAAAAACATTTAAGGAGCCAAAATCAGGTGGACGTCTCAATCACATGCCCGCAGTTTTCTTTCTCTGCAGAAATTGTTACAAATGCAAGTGGCGATCACGTCTTAGTAAGGTCAAACACTGGAACCACCAATTGGATGGCAACAGAGCGCATCACAACATGGCTAGGTTTATATTAAAACCAGTGGTATTTCGCTTTTAGCGTGCGCCTCCAGTCACGGCAGAACGCCTTTTCTAATGTGGCCAGAAGCTGATTTGTCACTGATGATTTGAAGCAAATTATCCAGTACCAATACACAGTTGTTATATATATGCTTAGTATTGATAAATAAATACTACTAGTACTAGTTAGGTTGCATGCTCTTATTGTTGTATCCCTTTTATATATGTTAGTTTTGATGCCAACCACTCCTATTACTAAAGATTAGATCGAGAGAGTCAGATCTGTCCTAATGTCCTTGTCTGTATTATTGTCCAGGACACAGATTCAGTAGACTCAAGCTCAACTGTGTGTAATTTGCAACTAGAACCACAGCTTTATTCAAGGGGATATGGACAAGTAACCGATTCTGTTTCTTACCTTGTATCGCCACTGTTCGTTTACCACCCATCTCTGATGGAATCTGACCATTACGTGTCACACCTTAATTTTAAATTAGATGCAGCAAACGCGCCCATGAGGTGACTGCCAACTACCATTGTGTAGTCTCTCTACTCTCTACTCTATAGTGACCCCCCGCACACTTTATTTCACATTGCTGTGAACAATCTTCTGACAAATAAGCTGCCTTTTTGAAGGATAGAGATTGCTCAGCAAAGTAGCACCACCTACTAGAGCGAACACCGGGTGGTCCTCCTGAGACTTGTGAGTTGTGACAAATTTGACTAGCATTTACCAGATATAAAGACATATACAACACAAATGTAGCAATCAAAGTAAAAAACATGCAAATCATACAACTGCATATATGTAATTATGCGCTATGAAGTTCACAAGCCCATGGAGTAAGTGTGAAGCAAAGGGCCAGAGTAAAACTAAGTAGTGTCAAGTCAAAGAGTGACAACATGTGAGCATTGAAGTACCCCTTCAATCCCAAGAACAAGAAGTGACTGCGAGGAGAAAAAGCTTCTAGTCCACCGATTGACTTCAAAGGTAATCAAGCAAAGCCATCGAATCTAGTTTATGTACAAATTAAGAAACTGAAATGATTTCTGGACAGAAAGTAAACAAACCAAACCAGTTGCTGATAAATAACTACTTTTTTTGACCGAAGATAAATAACTACTTTCACTGAGAAGGTTTGATTAATCCTCAAAAATAATGTAAATATACACTCAAAAATACAAAGAAGGCATCTGAATGTCCTCTTGTTACAGAGGAGTTCTTTTAAGAGACGTTTTGAGGATTTCTATCTAAGCCAAGTGATCGGAAAGATCTATGTACCCCATTTTTCTGATTTCGTCCAGGGGGGCAAGTGATGGGATACATTTTATCTAACCTCTCTGATGGATGTAAATGTACCAGATGAACTCACGTGGGCAATAGGTTCTCATGGTACTTTAGGAATAGTATGGACAAGTAATGTGATTGTTCTACTCATCATATCATTGATTCAATGGTATGATGTACTCTTTTCAATGCTATGTGCCCGCAAAAGCATAGGTGTTAATCAGTGACTTGTATTCTTCGTCCTCAGCACATCCTCTACTTGTAAGTACACTCACCAACCTGTCTGCACCTTCTGCGTCATTCTTCTCCTTAAAACTTGCCAGGAGACTCTCAACATTGGTGGGTCTTGGTTTCCATTTATTTGCACTTTTAATTGCTGTGGCTTTTTCCATACATGACAAAGCTTCAGATATTTTATCATCCTTCATGTAGGCTGTGGCAAGGATTTCCCAGGTGTTTGGCTTGGGATTTCCACCTTTCTCAACAAATCGATTCAGAGTTTGCTCAGCCTTTGTAATCAAACCTTCTTTAGCATACCATGCTAATAAAATGTTCATGGTCTTAGGATCGAAACTAGAGCTTTTGGATGCCCATTCTTCATATAGAAGCTCGGCTCCCTCGATATCCCCTATCCTTACAAGAGCAGACAGTAACTCCTGGTAACCCAGGTTATGAATCATAGGGAAAGTTGCCTTATACCAGTTCCAAATACGGTAAACTTCTTCCTTCTTGCCAAGATGACTATAGAGCGTCATGAGATAGTGAAAACACTTTTTCTCCCGGCCAGTTGTTCTCTTTTCAGCATCTTTCAAGCATTCTTCTGCCTTCTCAGAGTTTCCTAACTTAATATACATGCTAGCCAGAGTAGTATAAGTAGTCCAATTGGCAACAACAGACTCATCAGCAATCATCTGGCTAAAAACTCTCCATTTCTTCAGCATCTTGTTTAGCCGCACAACTCTTTATCCAAATGTTGTAAGTGCAGACATCAAAAGAAACATTTCTTTCCTTCATTCCATCAATAATTGCCAACACTTTATTAGGTTCCCCGGAGTCCACATAGAAATTCATTAGCACATTACAAGGTAATGTATCAGATGCAAATCCTTTTTTCCTCATTTGGTCAAATGTGTCTTCTGTTTTCTCTTTCATCATAGCTTGGGCGTAGACATTGAGAAGGGAACCATAAGTCCGCTTGTCCTTCATGGCATCAGGGAGCTCATCAAAGAATTTCTCAGCATGTGAGACACCGCGTACTTTAGCAATCAGATCCAACTGGATTGCCATGTCACTCGATGAGAGAGAAAATCTATCTCTGCGCTCTGTCATCCAATCGTAAACCTGTTCATGTGATGGAAAAAATTTGATGAGTACCAATATCAAGGATATCACTCTTATGTTTGGCCATCAGAAGATGCAGCAAGAATGTTGTAGATTCTAATGCCTGGTCATCAATGTGAGATCGGTGAGGGAACCAAGCTATTGTTTCCAACACCTAATTATTGATGTTGAACCACTTGAACAGTACGTATTTTTCAATTGGATTTCAATTTCATGTATAAACCGTTTCGATCAATATAGTTAATTAGGTGGGGATCCACCGAATTGTTTGAAGGGGTAAAAAACATTGAACAAACAGTCGCAATAGCTGAAACCGAAGGGGAAAATGTCGGTGCTAATAACCACGCATGCAGTTCGTATGTACACGCTTGGCTGTAGGTATAACTACCTGGAGCGCGAGGTTGAACCTCCTGAACTTTCGGAGCTCCTTGGCGATGCGGCAGAGCTCCCATTTGTCGAGACGGCGCTCCCCCTCGTCCCAGGCCCCCAGCGTGCGCCCCACGGGCCGCCCGCCGTGTCCCACAGCGATGCGCCGGTACAGGGTGCCCCAACGCAGTGGTGGTCGACGCTCGTAGTCCACCGTCCCGTAGCTGTGCACCTTCGTAACCCGCTGCCCGGCAGCAGAAGCAGCCTCCGATGAAGACGACGACGACGACGGGGTGCTCGAGGAGGAGGAGGCCGCGCACCTCACAGTCACTGCAACCGCCGCCGCACCTACACACGCCGCCGCTGCGGCGAGGGGCGTGCCGGGGTTAGGGGGGGAGGAGGAGGTGACGAGGTGGAGCAGCATGGTGAGCGAGCGTGCGGCCGGGCGGCGAGGAGGAGGGCGGCTTTCGCTGCGGATGAAGCCAAGGGGATAAGTGGGGACTGGGCTGCGCGGGTTCGGGGTTGGTCTGGTGCTTTAGGCTTTAGGATTCGTGTGCTGGAATCCGCAGGTTCCGGGCCCACGACCGTCTGCCTTTCCGTCTTCCCGCGCGGATTTGTATTGATGGACCGTGATCTGTTTCTCTTTGGGCCGTGGTTCGGCCTGTTAAATCTACAGGGGAAAATAATCCATTTATCTCCCTTAATCGTAGTCTAAAACTTTCATCCTCTTCAAACTCTAAAATTAGAAATTTTACTATATGAACTCTCAAAACCATCCAAATTACTGTACCTCTGTTCGCTAGTTTGAAGTGGTTTTGAATGTAGTTTTGTCCTTTGTATTAAAAAAATCAAGTAAATACTTGTGATAAGTTTTTTTAAACCATAGACTCTAAGCTTCTAAAGTTTGGAGATAAATCCTAGAGACATATTGGAAACGGAAAGCCAAATAAAATACATAGAGATCATTAAAATAAATCTAGAAGCTTCCCAAAATAGATTTGGCTCTACAAAAATGGGAAGCTTATATCAATTATAACTATAGAAAATATAAAGTCTCAACAGTTTGCTTATATCGATTATAAGCAAATGGAGTTGACAATCAGGCAGTTACTTAAGAACTCGCTTTGTGTTCAAGTTGAAAGATGGGATCTACGAGGATTGGAGATATGCAGAGAAGGTGAGCAGCCAGCTCCACACCGGAAGGGTGGGGTGGTAAATTTTTCTAACTATAGCAAATATAAAGCCTCAACATTTGCTATATCAATTATAAGCAAATATCTGTAAATAGAACAGTGGAAACATATATAATCTGGTAAAGCTATATCAGTTGAATCGTCAAAATGTACAAACATAAAAGCAAAGAACAATGTGTTAGCATGTACTGACCGCATATATAACACAATTTAAAAAGAACAGTAGCCTGTCTAGAAGATTCAGGACTTGTTTGGAACGTGGGAAAATTTTCCTGTCCCTGCGATTTTCCTGTGAAATTGAACTGATTTCTATAAAATTTCTATGTTCCAAACATCCCCGTTTGAAGTGAAATCATTTGGAGAAAGGGTTTAGTTTGTGTTTTTATTTTTTAACTTCAATTAGCCAAACCACAAGTATTTTAGGTAGCAATGATAAAGCCCCGTGAATGTCAAAAACCGGGTAAAGCTGCTTTTTTTTAGTTTATATAACCGAAAGGTAGGAGCAAGGCATTTCCCACATTCAGATTTGACTGAATCCGGCCGGAGTAGTCTAGGCAATAAAAAACATTAGGAATACGGTCCAATTCTGACACAAGTGCTGACAAAATTGAGGCTGTTGCCAGTGACCTAAGGCCATGTCCAGTTGCACATATCTCCAACCAACGCTACCATCATCCACATTACTGTCTTGGCTCAAGAGTCAAAACTCGAGAGGTCCTGCAGTGCAGACACGAACAGCCATGCACATGCTTAAGTGGACAAACAGGTGATCTAACTACCACTTCAGCACCCATAGCAAACAACAATATCACATACATAACTCTCCAATATCCTCTTTTTTTTTTCATTTTCCTGCAATAAGGTGATATCTTTTCCACACAGAGATAAGTTAATACTTTCTCCATGAGCCATATGCTACAGAAAACCAGCAGAAACCCGATCCAAAAGCACGCTACAAATGTTAGCTGAACAGACAATTCGCCAAGTTGGCAGATGAAGCACATTGTTATGTAAATTAGGGCAATGGCGGACGCAAAACGACCATTGGTGATCGGCAAATAGAGGCGCCACAATCCAGGAGGCTAAAGTAAACTGCAACTACTGGCTGTTCCTAAGCTGCTTGCTGATGTGATCCGAGACTATGGTTGCTTCAGGCACCCTTCTCCTTCAGCAACCCCGCCTATAGAGGTGGAGCTGCGGGTTATAGAACTCATCAGCTGAGATGGTCGACAGAGAAGTTCTGCCTCAGGGTGCCGTGCATTGAGAGGTATCTCCAGCAGCAAGTCTTGATCAGAGTCGGCATACTGAGGAGGGACCAGTAATGATAACTTTTCTGGGGGTAACATGAATAAGTTAAGTGCTCCTCCAGTACAGGTTGAATCTTTGGTAGTGTAGCCAGATTTTAGCAAAGATGAGCTTTCAAACTGAGGAGCCAAAGCCCCAGATTTTAGAACTCTCCTCATGGTACCATCTAGTTCTGCATGTTTACAAGCAAAGCAAATAAGAATCCTTCTTGTGTCACTGGAATAAGGAGATAGCGAAATAGGAGAATACTACGTAAGACATTTTTGGATGTCATAACTGGAAACTTGATGCAAATCAGGATCAGAGGAACTATTATTTCTAACCTGCATCACTCTGAAAGTGGGTATTACGTGGTCTTTTGACTGGTTTCATAGTAGACTTGGTAAAGCCTTCCGGTGCACTGATGCTCCCCACTACCCCGGTTTCCTTTTCCTGAATAGAGAGAAAGGATTAATTAGCCATGTACAAGCAAGCTTGGAAGTTCACATAGGCATTAATTTAAAAGACAATAAACTCGAAGGGGGAAAGCAAATGTAGGTAAATGTAATAGAAAACCATTGCAGTACCTTTTTCCGTTTATAGCACTCCAGCCATTTGCATTTTGTTAAATTAGTTAAGGCAAGCGTCTTCACTTCCTTCCATTCTTCATCACCAGATAAGGATGGGTCGAGAATTCCCTCTCCAAGCAGCTTCTGGTAGCTGTCTATAGCATCAGAGAATTGGATAGAACTGAACATGCTTCTAAGGCTGCAATAATAACAAGATACAAATGAGGACTAGCACAAAGTGACCACAGTTTGTATTAGCGAAAACTTTGGACAAGAATAAGTAAACCTTTCAGGAGGTGTCAAGGAGTCCACAGGAGGAAGAAATTTGAGCAACTGTTGCTGATCCTCTTTAGTTAGATATTTCATGAAGTTAGTATAGTTTATTACATCCTGCTCAAGGAGAGGGCAGCATACAGGTTGAGTTTCAATGATTAGCCAAAATATGTAAACATTAAACATATCCAGTGGTGTTCAGTGCAAATAAACATCTACAGACTACAGATCATCAATCTGAACAAACAAAAGCGTGTATAGGAAGGATACCTCTAAATCTACTGAAACTAAAGGTGAATCAACACTCTCCAGGATATGCTGATTTAAATAATGAAGTTTATCCCTGCAAAACAGAGATACAGACCGAAAAAGATAAACTTAAATTGTTTCTTACCAAAGTAACCTGTTTAACCAATTTTCAATGAGCATAGAGGATAAAACCAATACTCAAATACCCATTTCTGTGCTAATAAGAATATAGAAAGTATGTACCTTCTAGCATTGTCTTCCATATGCAGCGGCGACCTCTTTGGCCTTGCAGTTGGATTGTTCAAGTTAATTGCTGCCTTGTTTCCACTATGAATCGACAAACGAGGCAGAGCCTGAATAGGATTCACTTGTAATGTATGATTTATTATCTGCAGGAATGGAGCTTGCTTCTGATTCTTCCTCCAGTGATTTTGAGTTTGGATGTCTTAGAAGCACACTTCCAGATCCTATCTCAAAGGAACCGACAGGAGTTTCACTATGGTATAGTAGGTCTTCCTCTGATGATCCTGAAAGGTAATATAACTGCTCTTCATGCATGATGGAGGTCAGATCTTTTGCAAGCTTTTCTACAGGTGAAGGCTTCGTACGGGTGACACAGCTCCTCTTTCTTGATGGCACTAGGGACTCCCAAGCATGTGACTGTGCTGAACCTGAATTGGCAATACATCAGAGAGTCAAATGACATAATAAAGAAAAGAAAATAAGGTAAGTTCTAGATAAGCACGGTAAATGTTGAGAATCGTTATTAGATCTTTATTTTGTTTCATTCATGGTTCAATGTGATTAGATATCACTTCAGAGATGCGTAAAGGGAGACACACTATTAGTACGTATGATGTATCAAGTATCAATATTTACTTATTTAGTGAAATATTATCTTGACCAAGATATTAGGCTCCATGCCATATGAACCCAATATGTAATAGATCACAATCCTTCATTGTTTGCTCATGATAATAATAGTAAGTAATTAAGTCACAAGTAGCTAGTGATTTATCAAACCCAATATGATTTCCTCATCTAAGTTTAAACTAAAAGAAAAAAAAGTTTGGGTGGAATCACTATGTTCATGAAAAACAGTGAAGAACAATCAAATCTGCACTACAAACTAACTTACAACTAATATGATCTCCAAAAGGGGAGAAGTATAGAATAAAAATATACGACATCTAAATAAAATTTCATTTTATTGAGCAGAACTTTGAAGACGAGCATCCAAGAATGCACTTCTGATATTAATAATTCAATCACTCGCCGAATTGAAATACAATCGCATGTGCATCAAAAAGAATGAGAGGAACCCAAATCATATTATTGAGAAACAGTATAGTAGGCATCGAGATCACTGACCACTCATTTCACTTGCATCAGCAGCACCATATGGGGCACAACTCTCAGAGTATGATACTGCAGATCCCGAACTAGATCGGCTTGGGTCAACATCCCCCCCATCTTTTCGAAATTCTGACAAGAAAATGGCCCATTCTCCATTATAATGGGATTTGGCCTTTTCTTCTGTGACTTCGACTTTGATGTCGGTGGCTTCAGCTTGCTAACTCTGGGTTCATCATCGTCGATATCATCCTTGCGATGCATTGGGGTGTAGTTTGCCAATGAACCCTTCGTTCTCCATCTTGAGCCACATGCATTGCAGAGCACCGGCTTATCTGGTGGCCCATTTCGCCACAGGGGAGTACCTGTTCCAGCATTTTGCCATGAGAAATCCATCAAAACTGATGCACAAAAATATTCCCCGCGAGTTCAGAGTTAATATCACAATTTACATGTAGTAGGAGATGGTGCCAAGGTAACACACATTATCAAGAATGTATCCAGAAGGCATCATGAAACTAATCACATACATTCAGACTAAATATTTCAGATAATGCTTTCAGTGCCTCAATGGTTAGTTCAACTGTACAGGCGTGCAATTCTTAATCTGCTGTGCTACACAATGGTCATACTGAATGCATATAGCCACTTCAAAGGAGCATTTTGCAGCACTAGGAGCTAAAACAAAAAAGTTCAGAACATATAATGCTGTTGGCACAAAATGGGATAAGCCTGTGTACATTAAACAGCAAACCTAAGTTATCACTTCAATGGCACCCTGAAACTAAGCATTTCTGTAGCTGCAGCAGCAATCGAACTCTAATTTTATCTGATTGGCAGAAGCAAATGGTTATTTTCTTATTATAGAATAGGAGTCTGAGCTGCATCTAATCTCCCATTATCTGCAGAAGCTATCGAAGAAGCGTATATCCACCGTAGTCAGAAACTAGTCTAAATGTGTTCTGTGAGCATGGCATAATCTGTTCCTCGCGTTGAGAATTTTACAACCGCATCCACAGACTTCTCTTGAACGCTCCCCGGGCAGTTCAATGAATTCGGACTAGTAACAAACCATCAACGAACACACAGAACACGGAAACATGAGGAATCCGAGTCCCACGCAGTCCAAAGATTTCGTCTGAGGCCCGCTTCCCAGATGCATAATTGGGGGAAATCATCCCCAAAAAAGTACTACTTGCTGAGGAACAAAAGGGGGAAGGGGGCGAAAACAAGAGAAAAAGGAGGAAAAAAACAAGTGGAAGAAAAATTCTAGCTTTATTCAAGAACAAGAGCTCACTTGTGACTCCGCAATGACGGCAGGGTCCTTGCTTCCCCATGATTCTCTCTGCTCCTCACCACCTCACAGGTGAAGAAGAACGGACCAGAGGAAAATCCCAAAGAAAACAAACACGGGAAAAACAAAGCACAAACAAGCAGTTTCGCCTGTACAGGTAAATTCTTGAGCAAAAGAAAGGGGGAAAAATCAAGAACTATTTCTCTGTATGAATCTCGTCAAACCCAGAGGGGATTCCTGGGGACAATTCCACAGCCCATGGAGTTCTCAAAACCAAGTCCAGCTTGGTTGGTGTTCTTCCCTTCTTCCTTTCCTTTCTATATGTTTTCCTCGTTCTGTATCCAGTCTTTTTAGAGAGAGGGTAGAGGAAAGAGAGAAAGAGAGGGGAAAGGGATGGAGAAGAAATAATAGAGGAAGGAATGCAGCAGCAGCAGCCGGAGGGGGGATTTACAAAGGCCGGGTGAAAGGCATTTGTGGGAGGAATCCAAAAGAAATATAGTTTAAAAGCTGGATGTTTTTATTAACTAGAGAGATAAGCAATTAGCAATTGGGCAAAGTAGGAAAAGGAGATGGGGTGGAGAGCGAGAGGGGATGGCAAAGCTTCTTTCTCTCTTGTATCTTTCTGGCCTTGGGGTTGGTTTTTGTTGTGATTTCATTCACTTCATCCAATTCCATTATTATTCATGTGGTATGACTAAGTTGGAGTTGAGGATATTTCTGTGCACTAATTAGTCGATTTGCTTAACTTTAAAGCCAGGTACATTAAAAGAATCTTTTTTTCCCGTGTACCATTTTGCATCTCAACCCCTGGAGAAAGAGCACATGTTAATCAGTCGTGTACGCAGTGCATCATCGTCTGGATACGCTACACAAAGCTCAAACTGCCCGACCGAAGATGGGTTGTTGACTTGTTGTATTCTGTGAATTTGAGATTGAAAAATCTATTTTGATAGGTTAAAATAGTTTTTATTGGGCACGATGCAATTTGGTGTATGCACTTTAACATGCCATTGCAAGATTGTGGTAGAGATTTTTCTAGGTTTCCAACAACTCAACCAAAATCTCTACCAAACTCACAATGGTTTGAAGCTAAAACCAAGTTAAAACCAATGAAGTTCAAACCATTGTGCCTATAAACTAAAGCCACAAATGTAATCTTAACCAATAGAGAAGCCCAAGCCATACTAAACAAGGCCTTAATAAAAAGCGATAACTCCTTACCACGCGAGAAATGCGGGAAACGCTCATTTAAAAAAATGTAGGAAATGTTCATTTAAAAAAACGCGGGAAACGTACAATGTTCTCGAAAAATATAACCATCATGCATTTCATATCGCATGAAATAATTTAGGCATGTATTTAGAAATGTGTTCCTATGAGTCAATTTTTGGTGACCTTCTAGCATCAGTTCATGGATAAAAATTGAAAATATGTATTATAAGGTAAAATCCAAAGACACCAAAGGAGTGTGAATTGTTATCGGAGAAAACGAAGAGCTTAGGATGTGATGCCTAGAAAACACAGGTGAACCGAGGGTGAATCGCTTTTCGATGTCGATCTTGGTAGCTCCTCCTCACCTCTTGTGACCTATTCGCTTTGGGGGTGGGGAAACCTAGGTTTTGGTTAGTGTAGTATGCTACTAGGTTTGTATTAGCTAATATAGGGTCAGTTTACCCAAGGCGGTGACGTTGCATGGGTGTTTTGTTACCTCTGTTTCATCATCTATAGTCATGCGAAAGGCATTGGCGTAGCTAGTTGCGAACACCCTTGGCCATGAGGTGCTCTAGCTCCTTCACCATCGGAAGTGTAAAAGCTTTCATTCCCTCTTTTTTTTCGTGAAAGGGTTGGCACTTTCGACATCACCTTAGTCAGTTGTTTCCTAGTGTTGTTGACGGTGTTAGCGGCAAAGTGAAATAATCCTTTAATCGTCGGTCTCATGGTCGGCGGTGGAAGATCCCTCTTCTATCCTTTTCTTCACATGTCACCGGCCAATCCTTGTTTAGCGCCAACGATGCATCCTAGTGGAGTTTCGAGGCACTCGCCTTTTGGCGTATCCAAGAGTTGGAGCCCCTTGTGAGGCTATGAGGCAGATCTTGAATGGTCCCATTAGTTGTTTTCGCAGATGAAGTTCACGCGACAATGAAAAGAACATTCTTGATTTTTTTTGGCTATTGTGTGTTGTAATTTTAATTTTGCCAGGGTGTTTTCTGTAAAACATGAGATAAACTGTGCTGCGGTTTCTTAATACAATTTTTCTTTTGCAAAAGAGAACACATACAAGTGAACTAGAAAATTGCAATAAGATGAATACCACGATAAACAAATGTCTATACATGAGTTAATTTTTTCTTAAGTAGCATGAGTTAATTTTTTTTTTCTCGCAAGGATGAGTTAGGTTTATAGTATCTAGTGGTCTCTTAGACATAGTTCGCCGCGGGGGTGGTAGGTGAGAAAACTCTATATGACAAAAATAGTTAAAATTTGGTACCTCTTTAGAATAAGCAAAAATTGCATTTGTTTTTTTTTTTTGTTTACGCCAATTATTGATGTACAAAATCCTTCTTCCCTCTTAATTAGCTATTCAAAGTACGGAGACGGCAAAAATAGAAAGTCTAGGAGTATTAATAGAGAAATCCCTAGGATATGCAAACATAATTTCCCAACGGCTTAGCGTATAAACTCAGATTTGGTGTGTTTAGAAGTAGAGTGCGAAAGCACTCCAAGGTCTCCAATACATGGAAGGCTGCGTGAACAGCACTGTCCCGAAAGCTGTTCTAACGTGTTTACCAGAAATAATGACAGGGTGACCATTCTCTGGGGTGATCTTGCATGTCAAGTGTTGAATTTGGCAACGGTAACAATAATGATATCTTGCTATTTTAATTTACACCCAACAAGGAAAAGCAACTCTCCGCTGTATCAAATCCAACCAACAACAGTTATACAAGCACCAAATCTGACCACATGAATTCCACCTACTGCCCGTTTCAACAAGGCATTAAAATCCGCTGGATTCCAGAGATCGGCACATACACGAATTTGAGTTTGGTTGACACATAAATTTGAGTTTGGTTGACACATGAATTTGAGCTCTTTTTTCCCCCTATTTTAAAGGAGATAGTAGTATACTTTTTGCTTGTTCATGGGCGTGCCTACCACCCACTCAACGATAGCCACACCTTCACCACTAGTACTCCGTAGCTAGGAAGAGCACAGAGCAGCGTCAGTCAACAAGAGGATGCGATGCGATGGGAGAGTATAGCAGCGGCTCCATCGGCTGACGTATTTTTACACCCAAAACAGGCTGCTATCTATCTATATTCAAATCAGCGATGACACGGCCGAGACAAACGCTGCGTCAGAAATTAGGCGATTTATACGTGCCAAGGAAATTAGGCATCGTCAAGGCAGGGTCACCTCGTGCGAGACATATTTTACTCTGACCCCACCAAATGGTCGGTGTTTCTTCTGGGTTAACATAACATGGTGTCCACACTAGTTGGTTGTTGCTACGAGCCAGCCCAACCTTAGCTTGCCACTGGTTATATTATACCAAACAAAGCTATTCCAAAACAGAAGGCACCTAAGACAATTTAGAAATGCGGATATTTTCTCTGTATAAAAAATCAAATCGATTTTGTCACACGCAACAAAAAACAACGGATTTTTCAGGGAAAGAAAGACGTATCTCACTGCCATCCGTCCCATTTTAGAAGTTTTAGGATAAACTAGTGCTTTGAAGAAACTAGCTAGCCATGATTTACCACTAATTAAAGGTGGCCACAACTAATTACTAGGAATAAGTCACTAATTAAAAAAATCGATGGATACATGCAGATCACAGCCAGATACGATGCTGAATTAATTACACGGTAGGTGGAGTGCTGATGTGGGCCCAACCTATGTCAAATAGGTAAAACATTAAGTTTTTGGGATAATTTTTGTAAATCAACATCGGCTGCCGGTGAAAAATGACGGCCGATGTTGTTTTGTTATGAGAAAAAAAACATTGTACCATGATTGGTAAGTTGATCCGTAAGTTCAGGCGAATAGGGAGTGTTCAATAACATATCATGTTTGTGTCTACTAGAGATTATGAAAAGCAAATTGTGGACTGTGGATCGTGACAAACTTGGATTTTAACAATTATGTACAAGAAGCTGGTAGGTATCCTAGATTTTAGGATGGTGGGATTTATGTTATCTGTTGTGCAATGTTTATAGCCTAAGTTTATATTTAGTTCTTAAGAGCGTTGTTTTTTACTCTTAAATTTAAAAATAAAATAAATCGATATGTCATCCAAAAATAGATGATACAATGATCATATGAATGCAAACTTTGTCGTTTAAATGATAGATGATCACTGCTCCGTACTACTCCCTCATATCAAACAAAGCATCAACAATAATATCATCAAATGCATTTATGTAAGGAGTTCTCCACCACCTTGGGAAGAAGATGCTTTGGTTGGAATGCAATTTATAGTGGACAAACTATTGTTCCCTTAGCATAATCCCATCCGAGTCCACAAGTATAATCCTATTTGAACAAACAATCATCACATGCCACCTCTATTTTTGGGATTTTATTCGTCATAGATGTGACTTACTAAAAAAAAGAGAAAAACGTGCTTTGTTTCAGCTAAGCTCGAAAGGATGAGCTCCAACATCGCCAAAGGGGTGGCAATGTCGGTGCCTAACCGCCGATAGGTTGCGCCACACGTTAGTGGGAAGGAAGGCGGACACATGGGCGTGGTGTGGCAGCGGTACACTTGGGCAGGATCGCGGGAGGTGACGTGTTGGGTGGCGGTCAACACTTGGGTGGGAGGTGGCGGATGTAGCCTAGAACTAGGGTTGTGACGAGAAGGAGAAAAATAGAATGTGAGGGGGGAGGGAACTGGGGGAAACCACTATGCTAGGGTTGTGTAACCAGTGGCAAATGTGAGTAAATACACCCAACATGTATATTCACATTAGTTTAGTTGGAATTTACAATCGGGTGCAAGAAAGTTGACCCGTTTTAAATTGTGTTAGGCCACTTGCACTCAACCGTTGGGCCGAGACCGGTCGACCGTCATTTCTGCAATGGCACAAGAAGAGGGGTGAACGGGTGTCTGTGCTCTATTTGCACCTTGAGAAGCTTTTATACTTGAGAGCCTTGTTTCCACTCCCACTTTCATAGACTTCATGTGAGGCATGCTTAAAGAAATGAGGAGCAATTCTATTGCGCCTATTGAAAGATTGATCAAGCGACACTAGGTGTTGATTTGCAAGAGTGTTGCTTGTTACTCTTGGAGCTTGCTCTTCCTAGATGACTTGGTCATTGTGTCTTCGTGGAAGCCCATGTGAAGTTTGTGTGGTGCTCTAGAGTAGGCTTTGTTCGGGGCTTTTGAGCTCATCCCTGTTGAAGGGGCATCTCTAGTAAAATCAAAGCTTGTTGGAGTATCTAGTTGATTCAGTTGTTTCAAGTCTAGTGCTCATGTTGAATCCTACCTCGAGGTGTAGTCCTGAAGCTTGCGGGTTTTGGAGCTAGCCAGAGGAGCGCCAATCCTAAAACTCCGCCTTAGTGTGGATTAAGTGACTAACATATGTCGCCAAACTACATGAAAATATCACGTGTTATCATCTAATTTATCTCTTTGCATTTCTCAACACTAGCTTGCTTTGTAATTTTCTTCAATGTTGTTGCTCTTTTGCTAGGTAGTTGCTCACTAGAGTAGCTAGAGCTAGACCCCCACTTTAGACTTTTTTTTTTTCTAATCTTAACCACACCCCTTTCATATTCCCTTAAAGATGCACAAATGATTTATTTTGAAAGTATTTGTTTTTTAATAGAGTGTAACATAAATCATCCTTATTAGCTTTCAACATTCTCCAGACCTATTTCCCTAGCAAAGCCTCATTCATCTCCCCGGTATCCATAATTTCCAAAACGCCATAAGAGCAAGTTTAATAGTTTCGTTGCCTCCTCGCCGACTACCAGCGAGCGATGGTGGCGGGCCTGTTTCTATTTATTGCATACGTGCATGCCAAGCCAATTATAGCTCACAAGAGCACTTAGTCGCCGCGGCGGCGGGCGTGTGGTGAGACGCCCGACTCTCTCTTCACTTCTCTCTCCTCCACGTAGATATATCGCCGGGCTAGTCGCTCATCATTAAACTTGCTCTAATCTTTTGGAATACATAGGTTTTCCCACCTCATCATGTGATATTTGTGTTTAGCTTAGCGTAGGGTAGGAGGGGACCCACTTCATCATGGACGTTGACAGACCATGGAAGAGCCCAAGGGGGAGAACGAGATAGCAAGAGAATATTTGGTGTACATATACTCGTGTTGACCTAAGCATGGAGGCCCCTTGGTTCCTTTCTTTCCTTGGAGATAGGCTTGGCATCGATGGGTTTGTTTTTCTCTTTTGGAGGGGATAAGAAACGGAGGGAGGCATCAAATAGGAAGCCGGCCAGATAGTGGTGCCAACTCAGCTCACTCGTTCCCAAAAAAAGAAAAAAAAAATGCATGCCAAATGCTAGGGAAAAAAAACTCCACCGGATTCTCTCGCTTTGCTTTCCTCGCCCTGTCACAGCACTTTGTGCGATCATCGATCGACTAGCCTGGCATAGTTAAGCTCTGTCTAATACATTAATCTTTGTTATATTATTCATTTTTACTCGGTCTTTTTCTTCTTGTGTAAAGTAAATCGAAGAGCTACACTACACCAGCGGTGGATTCATTTTCTGAAGAACTGGAATTTCTTTGGGTTACTGCTGTATATACGTAACTCATTGTCAGTTATTACCGTGATGTTGAGATGTGCGTGAAACGAGTCCGCGGGAGGGAATATAATGGTGGTTGTTCTTACGTGTACAGCATTTCCGATGAATCAAGTGGTAGCAGCGCGTATTTTATTAGAGGAAGTTTGGGCTGAAGTCCTAGAGATCGAACTGAATACTCTAAAACAATTGTGAATCAAAGCAACGTCGTCATCCAGACCAAACTCTGTCAACTGAGTTTCTTGGTGTTGAGCTCTTGACATTTCCTTGCGTATAAGCAGCGAACTCCGCGGTTCCGGACTGACAGGGAAATCGCAGCGGCTCTCTCCGTGTTTTTAGATAGCACTTCCTGTACTCTCTCTCTCTCTCTGCCCCAGGAGTCGGTAGCACGAAATGCTGCTGAGATAATGTGCAACGATGGCCTTTTAATTGCCAACAGGAAACTATTACTGGCCTCTTCTTCTTTTCTTTTCTTTTCTTTTTATAAACGAACAGAAAATAGTACTTTTTTTTTTGGAACAGAAAATAGTACTATGGCAATTGGCAAATGCAGACCGGGCAGAGCATCTTTTTTTTTTTCAATTTACAGGTTAGGAATGATTTCTGCAGGTGAAATGATTTTGATGCCGGTATTTATTACTAGGCTACTAGCACGTACAGTACGGAGTAGCAGTAGTTTGGTTGAGGGGTAGCTTTGCCCCGCGGCTCGCAGTGTCCACACAATGCCACATTCTGACCTGACGCTGCGTAGGGCAAAGCCCGTCTGTACGTATCTGAATGTCAATCAAACAAACGGAAAAACGAAGATGTACTAGTTGCCATGGATATCATGAAAACTGCGGTTGGACACGCAAATCCGCCGTGCACGCGCTTGCGACGCGAGAGAATTCAGGTGCTAAGCAAGGGCGGGGCGGCTGCTAAGTTACCATTATAGCCAAGTAAGTTTGGCGTAGAGACGGTGATTAGCCAGTCAAAGCGCAGTTGCTTGACACCGAAGCAGCGGCGGCGGCCTTGTAGCGTTCGTTCGCGCTCGGGGTCAAACGGGCTGTTGGCATCTATCTACCTGTTCAACTTTGCCGACTCTACAGTCTACACCTAGGACAAATTATCAGACAACCGGCGGGGGTAGTAGGAACCTTGTCAACCGGGTAATGATCCCAGAAAAAAAAATGTCCCGGATGGTTCAACCATGGATGGCTACTGGCAGCAAACAACGGGGAAACAGAACGTTTTTGTTTGTTTTATTTTTTTTTAAAAAAAGGAAAGGAAAAAGGAAGAGAAAATTCAGAAATCTTGGTCACAAGGAACCTGTGGCTCGTGTGTGGGCCCCTCCGTGACATGGTGCTGATTAGAATAGAATTAGATAGGTATATTGATTGGTATCCATCCACATGTAACGGGAGAGATTAGATTAGGCACACACATCTGGATTTGCTGCTGATGGGGCATAGGCGTGATGGGGTTGGCTTGGCGGTTGGCTGGCTCCCTCGGTCCCTTTCACGGTGCGGAGTTTCCTTCTCCGTGCGTGCGCTCGTCGCGTCGCGGCCATGTGACGCGCGAGCCCCGGCCCCAATTCTCTCTCCTTTTGTGTTGTCTCGCCTCTCGGGCTTGCAGTCCTGCACACTCCCCAGTCAGTCCCCTTGCGCTGCGTCGTGCACCAGCGCGGCAGCAGCACCACATTGATGGCGTGCGTCCAGTTGCGCCGCGCCGCGCCGTTGCCTCCACGTCATGAGCTAGATCCAAATCCAACACAGATCACCGTGTAAAGCTGAGCAGCGAACGAATCGCTTTGTGTGCGCGTTAGCTGTGTTGTGTGTCACTGCCTCGGTGCCTCACTGGAGCGTGCGTGTGTGTGTGTGTCCGTGCGGGTGATGGCAAAACTCAAAACGACACCGGTGACCGACCCGTCACCACAAAAAGGGCACACGTTCGGTTGTTCTCTTCTCCCTACCGTCGTCGGCCCGGAATGATGCCACTGCACTACTAACGCCCACAAGTAGTAATCAAATCAAAGCGGCATCGAACTGGAATGGATCGAGCGGCTGATGAAGCCGGTAGTAGCCACCGACCAAATGAATGATGGTGGTCAGTTGTTAGCCGGTAGGCCCGGCCGGGTCGGCATCCTTGACCCTGCCACTCTGGCTAAAATTTAGAACTAGATGTCACATCTAAAGACGCTTTCGTTTGTTAAATGATAAATATCATCCTATCACGTAGAAGAATTGCGCCAAAAGAATCGTCTCGCAATGCACATCTAAACCGCGTAATTAGTTATTTTTTTACCTACATTTAATACTCCAAACATACGCCTTTTGGTGTATTTAATGTGATGTGATGGAGAGAAAGTGGAAAAAAGGTTAAAACTTTAGCAATCTAGGGGTTTTTTAGATGGCAAATTTTTTGCTAAAAATTTGCTACTTTTTCCACTCCATCCCCATCACATCATATTAAATACACCAAAAGACATATGTTCAAGCAAATAAATGTAGGTAAAAAAAAGAACTAATTACACACGTTCTGTTGTACATCACGAGATCGAATCTTTTGAGCCTGGGTTACCCTATGGTAGAATAATATTTACCACAAACAAACGAAACGCGTCTACGAGAGTTGGAACAGATTACTTTTGCTAAAGTTTTGCCATCTAAACCGGCCCCTAAACAAGGCTGGTTCAAAAAAGTAGTAGGACGAGAGAGCTACAAGCTACTTACTGTTAGTGCTGCTGTTTTGCTTTTCGGCTGTCCCATGAGCTCTGCAGTAACCTCTCCCTGTCCAAAAAAAAAAAAACCTCCAGTGCGACGACCCACGGATCGACCGATCGATCGTCCACTGGCGACTCGAGTGGCTAGCTAGTATAGTGCAGCGGTTCAAAGACGTGATGGGCGATGTCGTCGTCACTGAGAGGACAGCGCAGGACTCGGGATCTGGGCTTAGCCATCTCTCATTCGCTGTAAGCGGCCACCTGATCATGCTTCGCGTCGCCGTCGACTGCGAGCGAGCGAGCGTCCGGGTATGAGGTATACAGCATGAATGTGGCCAGCCTGCCACCGAAACGAGTCGCAAAGCAGGGCCTCAGCTCATAGAAAACACATATCTGAGCAGGCAAGTATGCATCCACCACGACTGTATTCCTCCAGCTGACAAATAAAGTCTGATGAAAGCCCTTGTTATAAAAGAGTCTGAAAGCTGTTAATGGAAATGGGGAATCTTCCCCCGGTTCGGAAAAAAAGAAAAGAGAGTCTGAAAGCTGTGGCAAAGGGGGAAAAAATAAATTGAGCAAGTTGTTATACAAGACTGCTATGGATGATTCCCCCATTCATTTCAGGAAAAGCGTGTGTACTTTCTTCCGGCTCTAAAATGTTACACAAAATTTTCACCTAAAAATGGCAGTCGCTTAAAGCTGTGGTTTCCGAGTTGGGATCTGGGGGAGAAGGACCCCCCATCTAGATCTGCAGGTAGCTTCATGGCAAGACCCAGAGTATACCATGTATATGTATCACACAGACTGACTGAACACATCTTCGCTGTTGGCAGTTAGTGGTCCTGCAACAGGAATCTGGGTGTCTCTCACTGTCCTCAAGGTCAAGGACAACCGGGCCAATTCAGTGAAAGAATGTCAGGGTCTCTCATATTCCCATGTGCAAACACCTTGCGTTCTTTCATCTGCAGCAAAAGTGGAAAGGCACAAAGAGGCAGTAAATTCTTGAAAGAATAAGGAATATACTGGTGGCACCAAAGTTATTGCAGGATCTCAAATTTGCATCCTTGGTTTGATGAGAGTTACCATACCAGAGAAAGCGGGGGAACTTGGGGCTTAAGTTTTACTCTGGAGAATCCATCCACAGCAAACAAGCACTGGTAGCCACCAATGGAGCGGTGTTCACTGTTTCATATGTCCAGGATAAGAGATAGTAGAGCACTAAAGCATCACGATGTCAAATCCATCAAATATTATCAAATGCACAAATGTTTCTCCAAGCAATAAAAACTTGTTAGGTATCCAAAATGATTGCATGGTCCATTTCCACAAACTATTAAAACTCACTTCAGTAGATAGGTGAAATTCCTTTTCTCAAATTCTTCCATGGGAATTTCTTCCTCCTTGGAATATCTGCCAGACAACAAAACATTATGCAAAATAATATCGTGAGAAAAGTTAGATGTAAAGCAATGAAAGCTCAGAAATGGTGGTACAAAAATTTAAGATCAAAAAGAATGCACAGTAATAAGCAACAAATACAGACGCATCATCAAGTCACCCATTCAACATCGATGAATAGAAGACCAGTTTGAAAGTAAGCATTTCTGAAGGAAAACTAGATGGCGCCCAGGATGAAGCATGCCCTGGAAGCCTGGACATCCACAGGAAATTACCCTGTATCGCTTTTGATGGAGAGAAATTCGATGGGGGCTATTCATCCGTTCACAGATTCTTTTAACTCCGGTCTGTTAGGGTTTCAGGTCGGGGTTTGGGTTGGGAATTGGGGGGATCTTGATGGCTTCCGGATGTAGAGGGAAGGCATGGGAGGTCGCCGGACCAGCGTTGCTGGTGGGTGGAATGGTCAGGCAACAGGGGTGCCACCCACTGTAACGGTGATGGACTGCGGTTGAACAGGGATGGAAGCGGGGAGTCATGCTCGCAGTGGTTAACGTTGGTCGTGGTGGAGGGCGGCACCTCTGGTGACGCTGATGCTGCCGGATCCAGGAAGGGCAGTGGAAGAAGCTGGGGAACAGGATTCTTCAAGAGGGAGGAAGGCAGCTTGCATGCGGGGTTTGAGACGGAGGAGGCGTTGTGGGGATTGGGACAATCACACCTCCACCTCTCTTTGTCTACTTGTACCGCTTTTGGAAGTCTAGGGTATCACAGAGGGCGTGTCGTCCTGGTGGACACATAAACTGAGCTCCATTTCTGAATTCCCTTGCTTCCAAATATGAAATTAGTATGCCACAACAAAAGCTGGGAAGTATATAAAGCAGACATGTCGTGTAGGAGACTAGGTATAATTTGCCAAATATAGTGAAAGTGTAGTTTGCAAAGAAAGGGGCGTGCCTGATTCAGTATTACAATAATTGCATCCTATAACAAAAGAGTACTTGTAAAACTAATATGACCTAAGTTTAATCGAATAGTAAGAATCAACAATCCAGAAAGAACAAATTAATGGACTGGTGATATTAATTGATAATAATGGAAGAAGATTTCTCTTGATAGCAATCAACAGAAAAAATAAAATAACATATATATGAATTAATTTGTCGTTTAGGAACATACCTCCAAGGATATTCATTTTCACAGAAACGAAAATCCCACTCATCGCGGTGAAGGCATCAATATGTACCATCTTTTCCTTCACTGAAGAATCTGCTAACAGAGGAATGCAAAGATCAATGGCTACTGGTATCTGCCAACAAAGAAACACTTATTGTCCACAAACCTGATCATAGCAAAGGCCACTAAGAGTAGACAGGTGCTCAACTTGTCACTTTTTGCTTGTATTTTATTCAAACTTAAGTTAGTTTTCAATAAATAGACGCGCCTACGCCTAACTTGTAGTTTGACTATGAACACAAGTGTTGCAGTTTCATGTATTCCACAGTAGTCATATAGCCCTCACCTGCTTCATGTAAAGCCTTTAAAAGCATAGCCACCAGGATAATTGTTGTAGGATGCCATGAAAGTCACAGTAGAGTATCCTAGACTACAGGAATCATATAAGTTATCGATTCTGAATATTATTATGATATTCCAAAAATAGTTACGTTACAATCATCAAGGCAGAATATTCTACCTGACAAGAAAGGCACCAAGCATGAGAATATAAAGCAAATTCCACCCAGTTTTCTTTCGGTTATTATATCTGGAAATGATGAACAAAATCAAATATTGACTAGTTAAATCAAACCAAATAAAGGAGGAAAGGAAATGGCACATGAACAACATGGATTCTCATAAAGAAATGAGGCAAAAGGAAAAATAGTGCTAATACTCCCAGCTTGAATTTATAATTGTTCAATTGGTATGCAGTACATAAGATAGTTGCTCACAGTCTACTAGCTGCTAGTGAAGCAGACACATTAAACATGGGAATTGAGCCAATTATGAAACGAAGTTCCTGAAACATGAAAGATAACAGTCACTATGTGCAATTTTGGCCTAGGATTTCAGATATAAGAATCAGACTACTATTCAGAGATGTAGAATTACCTTATGTGGAAGTTTTGAATAGAGCACAACAAATAAGAAGACCGAAGCATGTATGGTACTATTCTTCTATCAAGAAGAGCACCAACCTAAAATTGAATGGAAAGGCTTCGTCAGATACTTCCCTGGTAAAGATTAACCACCAAACCAACCAGTAAATCTAATGCCTTAACAATACATCAAATCCCAACTAGCTAGTGCATATTTCAAAATCCAACCAAAGCTAAAGAAAACACGGTCCCTTTAGGTTTTCCTTATAGCAATAATTCCTACAATTTATATTTCAAAGCATTACAGTTAAAGGTTATAAGTACTTGCGTAATCCTTATAGCATTTATCCCTACGATTTATATTTCAAAGCGAAATTTGGAAAACATGACTTTTATTATCACGCCCTTTAGGTTTTTATAGTCATATGCCGTCATCACTTTCAAGCAAAAGAACAGTAAGTAGAGTCATGATGTGCAAATATGTTGAAAACACTGTTGTAGGTCAATTCAAATTCAAACAGATTATTATATGATAATTCTAATCAGACAAGATCTGTCTTACCATGCAAAGAGGGTATGCCACAATCATGGAACGTGGAAGCGCTGAGGTGAAGTACCAATGAATTGAATGGGTCTAAAGCTTAAGTCAAGGAGAACAGAGGTAGGTGATTCACATCAGCACCAGTGTATCATGTTTTGTCATTTGGGTAAATGCATAAATTGAACGCACACACAGAAAAGCTACATAAACGATGATGATAGCAAACTAATATCTGGGGAGAAAGAAATATAAATGTAGTCTGACAAAAGTATGATGGATACACCCCATTCTGAACTCCGATTCAGAACTGAATTAAACCAGAGAACTTCAAATTCTGGCCACAGGATTCGACGCCACATTATAGAGTCAACTAGCACGGTAAATCCTGTGAAAAGAAAACATAGTGCACCAAAAGAATTTACAGGTTTGCATGACAATTCCATCACAAAATACACAAGGCAACACACAAAGAAAAATACCGATGCATATAAGGGCAGTGCTTATGCAATATTTTACTGCTTCCAACAGAGAAACAGATCTGCTCTGTCATAACATAGTGAAATTCATACATTAGAGCGACTCAACACCAACTGTACAGAACGCATATAGAAACCATCAAATAAAACATGGTGTACGTAAAACTCTTAAACATCATAACGACCCTACAACTTAAACTTCAAGATCATTGCAAGGCGTGGTATGTGGCTATAAGATATTTCCCTAGCTCACTACATGAACACAAAATGTGATGTGCTGACTGAGAACTCAAAGCTGAATTTGGAGGAGTATAAGAAAAGCTGTTTGGAACTTCATTCAAGCAATCTAAACAACACATTCATATAGAAAACTGTAGAACTGTAGAAACAATATTGAAAATATAAAATGTTTCTGAACAACAGTACCACTTCCTACAAAGGAATACAATATTGAAAAAATAAGTAAAACTGTAGAAACAAGCAGAACTATGCAAGTAATGAAATAAAATAGGTTTGGACCTTGTGTAGATCAGAGACTCACGAGCAAAAGTGCAAGCCCTATTGGGCCAAGAAGCAGAATCATATCACATCTAAACACAACTGCTGCAACAATCTGCAAGAAAATGAAAATTACACAATACACATAGTTTGGTATGATTTTAATTGCATGAAATCTTTAATCCTTTGTTGACCCAGATTCTTGGTGCTGAATCAAAGAATTATATCTTGGTGCTGGAACTAATGATTATATCTGAATTTGGTGAGAACCGAGCCTCCCTCGGCAGGTAAGGCATCAGAAAAAGGCTTAAGACATACCAGAGCCTGTAATGTACATAGGTAGCTTCCCTTGAACCAGAAAGAGTATGCCAAGTTGACTGCACGACATAAATCATAAAAGAGTCACATTTTTTTTTTTTCTCCGCAAACTCCTACATTTTTATTGTTGACAAAAACTTGATCGAAACAGCTTTCAGCTTTGTAATACAGTGTGATCTGTGCTTACCTAAAGCTAAAGCAAAGATATTTGGAAGCGGGCGGCTTGAGTAGAACAGCAAGTGAAACTGGATAGCAGTTAGTAAGACAAAGAATGCTTCTGCTTGATGGCCAAACTTCTTTTTACCTGGTTGTTAAGCATGGTATCCAATTATAACAATACCATAAATCCAATATAAGATCTTAAATAAAATGTTATCACACTGAACACAATCACTAACCAATACAGTGCATGCCAAAATTATATCTGACCAACTTCCAAGGGGAAAAAGGCAGAAAAAAAGAGATAAGATTTGAAAGAAGAGCATCTTGTTGCTGTGCGATGCTCTAGAATCCAGAAAAGTGAACCACACATTTACATTCTACAGCACATCATACAGTAATGAACAGCTACACCAGTCTTAATTAAATTTGCTTCGTTGTACCAAAATTCCGCATAATACTATTTAAATTTCACAAGAAAGGCTTCATTAGGATATTTAATTATCGAATCTCGATCAACTTTCTGTGAGCTGTTTTCATGCTACTATTTATTTGTGTCATTCATACAATCATACGACTGTGTTTTCAGAATACCAATACCGACAAAAAACAGTACCACACTGACAGTATTCAGAGTCAGATATAGCGAGACATGAAAGAAAAGAAACCTGAACTCTGAGAAGTCTCAAACTCATCAAAGTGACACAACTCAGTGTTAATCGAACTACAAAAGGAAACAGAAAAACATAAGTCTTCCAAAACTCCATCAATGAGAAATTAAACATCAGATAGCATAAACATCCAAGGAAGATTATGTACAGAGCTTTGATGATCACCTGTAAGAAGACTATAGAACTTTGGAACATGAAGTAAACGCAATACAAAAGATTGCCGGTGATGACAGAATAGAGATAAGAAACGCTCCTGAAAAACAGCAGATGGCACATCAAGTCAATGTTATAATTTCACATCAAGACTACAAGATCTGCAACAAAAACACACACACACACAGATAAGAAATCATGTTTTTGTCTTGGAGATAAAAGTACAGATGGTAGGCTATAAGAATCATTAGTCCAAAAATTGATGATTGAGAAAATACTGTTTAATGCTGCACAACTTAAGGATGGGTTTCATGCTATGATGAATTTTACCTATAAATGTTCGAGGAACAACTCCAGGAAATTCTAAATGATCATACTGCATAAAACCATTAAAAACATATTAAAAATCTATCAATGAATACCATGATATTATACTAGAGCAAATTTGGAGGGTTGCTAGCATTCGAGTCAGTAACTTACCTTCTCGATGTGATAAGTGTGATAAAGAATATCATGCATGGCCTACCAAAAAAAAAAAAAAATTATGTGATTAGCTCAAGCACCAGAAATGCATGACAGTAAAAGTTTATTCTCAAGACAGAGAAGGTAAAACTATTCTATCAGATGAAGGGTAACAATGTCAAACTATGTATAGGTATAGCTAAACTTCATTCTCGACAATGGAGAGCTATTCATCATTATACAATGAACAACAGAGAACAGCGCAGATTTCACAGGCATAACAAGTGTCAATAAACAATATGCTTTCACAGAAAAATAAATCTGTTGCTTTTCACGCAGAGAGCATTGAAACACAATGCCCCATAAAAGAACTATAGTACCGCTTTTCGTTACTGCATAATTGAGGTATGATATGAAACTTGTTCTGTTTGGTATATGAAAATAAGATCTCTTCGAGTTATGAATAGGCAAATGCTGAAAGGTTGCATCTGCAGAACTGCTGCCATGGCAAAGAAATATGTATTAATCATCAGTAATGTATCCAACAATATCAGGTGCAGTGCAATTGAGTCCTTGCAAAGAAAAAAAAAAGGATATGCAATTTAAGTCTTCTAAGACAGGACTCCGGCCGTTTTTCAATTTTTTTTTAAGTTACAGGACTTGTTGAGCAAAAGAAACACAAATTCGCATTCGTTAATGTGTAACAATAGAAATTTGCACATCATATGTGGATAATTGTACAATGGTCATGAATCAGCATACCTGGTAGCATAACAACAAATATAAAACAACTTGTACCAACTAAATATATTCAAATGCATTTATAAAATGTCTGCGTCTTGCGTCTTGACACTCCCTTACAGTAACTATTTGCATAATTGCTGCAGAAGAAGTCACAAACACAACCGTGTTATTCAGCAGTAAATTAATCCACAACACATGGACGCGCACATGCCCTCTCACCAACTAGTTACACAAACTAACAAAAGCATTGACTATTGAGGTCGAAGAAAACAGCAATTGTTCATCCTTCAGCATTTGAGATACCTAGTTAACGGTGAGTAAAACACTGACTACTTCCACAAAAACATCAGTCACTGCACAGAAATTGGGCTCTGTACTTCTCGCAGTATGAATAGCAACATCCCATAATTAGGTACAAGGGCAATAAGCTCCACAAGTCAGAGTGAGAGGAGATGAGCCCGCGAGGCACGCCAGGCGGGGGATGAGGCTATCGACGGCCGCCGGAGCATGAGGAGGCGAGCATGCGATTGCGACCAATCCAGAACTCTAACAATGGAGCAACGATACTGCAACAAAACTGCGAGGGATTAGAGGCTGGAACCTGCACGTTGAAGCTCTCCTCCACCTTGGTGTAGGGCGCCATGACGGCGTAGAACGCGGCGATCGATCCGAGCATGAGGTCCCACCCCCACCCTGAGATCCAGCCGGCGAGCTTGGGTCGGGGCATGGGCGGGAGCGTGAGGGTCGACTGAGGAGTGAGGAGCGGCGGGCGGAGGATCCGGCACTCCGACAGAGACAGAGTGAAGCGACCGGCGGCGTCGACCTCGCCGTTGCGTGCGTGGAGTTAGTGGCAGGCCTTGTTGGGCTACTATTGTTATACCTGGCCCAACATAAGCAAACAGCCCAATTAGGCTAGGCAGCATCGTCTCAAAAAAAAAAATTAGGCTAGGCAGCAAACGGCCCTCCTTGCATGCTGATTGGCTGGGCGCCTGGGCGTGTGTGGCGGGGTCATACGAAATGGGCCAACTTGAGGTGCGCGATATATACAAATTGGGCCAGTAAGTATTTGGCCCAACATGTCTATAATCTCTAGCTCCCTCCATCAAAAGAAAAATGACGTTTTTAACTTCTAAACATCGTGTTTGATATTTAAAAATTCTATTTATGTAAATTATAAAATAATAAATCAGTACTAAAAAGTATCTCCAATGATCATAACTCATAATGAAATAGATGATATTTACAAAAATTATTTTAAATAAGATAGTCGGTCAAACATCGGTCAAACAAAATTGTAACAACTCCTTTTTGGACGGATGGAGCAGTACATATCTAATCTCGAGCTGGTAGGGCGCATGTTTAGTTCTTGAATCCACCTGATGTAATGTGTGTTGCTCAAAAAATCTTGAGGTGGCCATGGAGCTGGCCATGTCGCCTCCAATTTCTCGGGGTGTGTTTAGATCCTAGAATTTTTCCCAAATTCCACTATGCAAAAAAGAAGATTTCCCATCACATCAAAATGCCGGCACATGTATTGAAGTACGAAATGTAGGTAAATAAATAAACTAATTACACGTTTAGATGTACATTGAGAGACGATTCTTTTGAGTCTAGTTACGTCATGGTAGGATAATATTTACCACTAACAAACGAAACATGTTACGATTAGACGATGTGACATACATGTCCCATCCGTCCAAAATTTTGCTCAAACTTTGAGGATCTAAACACACCCAAGTCACCGGAAACATCGCTTTGTGAAATTGTCCATGCACTGTTCATTTCTTGTGCTCACTATTCGTGCATAAGACTGTCTGCACTGGCAAACTCCAAAGGCCTCGGTAAACAGTTTTACACAAAAAACACCTGCAGCGGTGCCCTGTACTGCCTACGGAATCCACGCTGGAGGGTGCATTCCCGGTATGCATGGCGGGGAGCTAGGACTCCCGCTATCCTGAGATTCCTGACACGGCGCGGGCCCCTTGCTACGGATGGAAGAGAAAGGATGGAGAGGTGCATGCATGCAATGGCGGGCCCCGCTGTTTCTACTAACTAAAACTGTTTTAACTCATAAATCAGAAGACCAAATTAAATTCTGACTACACCATTGAATTCGTATCAATAAATTCTTCAAAAGTATATCTCACATGAATATATTTAGATAACATTACAAGTGGACCTCACTAATGGTAGTTGGTATAGAGTAGAGATATAAAGGAGAGATGAAAGTGCGGTGAGAGAAGACCGTAAAGGAGGGAATCTTGATGACCGAGATGTATAGAGGGAAAGAAATAGAAAAACGAGTCTTGCGGACAGTCTAAAAATCGTATGCATACGGGAGGAACGTACCCAAAAGATTCCTTTTGGTTTCTACAAAATTTCTAGGAAAATCGTAAACAAACTAGAACCACTAGAACCTACCTAAATATATTTTTTACCCCTTCTTCATCATCCAAAAAATCCAAATAATGAAATCCACTGATGGTAGTATAGAGTATAGATATATAAAGGAGCAATATGTGCAGGGAGAAAATGGTACGAAGGAGAGAAATTTTGATGACAAGTATGTGAGCAACATGAGCGCGGATAGTCTCAAAGTTCTACCTTCCCTATGCATTCAGTCAGATACTATACACGACGAACATGCATGCGAATAATGGAAGTTTGTCTGAGAGCTCATGTTCGTTTACCTGCATGCCTGCAGCAACTGCTGTGCATGCAGTTTCACAATCATTAGCAGCTGCACGCATGATGAGCAATGAGCTGCCTGCTTTGTACAATTAGCCAGGTGATTGCAAATGTTTGTACTGCCTACAGGCTACAGCAGCAAGCAAGGTGATCTGTCCTCGCTTTCTGTGCCTACATTACATGTATGCAATGGCAGCCATGTCCAAGGCTTTAAGCAGGCACGCGTACCGCACCGCCGGTCCAACAGCATCAGATGTGTTCTGACGCATCATGCATGTAGCTAAAGTCTCCAGCTGAATAGGATGGACCTTGCAGCCACTGCAGATTCATTGATTGATTACTTACAACAAACGTGCATGCATGGATATATTGGTGCATCGATCGATCTTCTCTACAGCATTGCTGCTAATAGCTTCGTCCAGATGCACAAAGCTATGCGTTATCAGGCTCTCAGTGCACTACAGAAACTTGGTCGATCGATCGATCTATGCATTGCATGCACACAGTATGTATAAATTAATTGGGACAGCAGCTAGATTAAGGTCGTTTGCACGCCCGCATCGATCCATCTCTAGAGCGATGTGAAAGCGCAGCTGCCACTGGGGTCGCCGTCGGCAGCTTCGGCTTCGTCGCTGCAGGGGAGTGCGTGTGACGGCCCTCGTAGGTGGTGATCACCATGCGGCAGTCCTCTGACAGCCTCTCCACTCGCTTCTTCACGCGGCAGTTGCTGTGGGTGCACCGGTAGTAGCTCCTGGACGTATGCATGCAGAGTGATAATTTAAAGGTTGACCAACGAACTGAAACTTCAAATTATATATGAAATTTATTTAAAGCTCTAATATATTAAAAAATATAATATCAATATGGCTTATATATGATCTGCCTGAGGCCCTGAACCAAGTTATTAGAGAAGGACCTCCTGTTGCATTGGCCTCTGAAGACCCAAGGTCCCAACTCCCAAGCACTAGTAAGCTTTGGCAAACTGAATATATCCAGTTTTTTTTTTTTTCTGATCAAATCTAGTGCATGCTTCTGCTGTGAAAATGATTTACTGATAGATCGTTTTTTTGAAGTGTGATGGTAGTCTAATTTCATAGTACCACCAAAAAAAAATTTGTCGGTGACATATTTCACCATGCTGAGTACCTAATAGAATTAAGGACAAGTTATCAATTTTGGGACACAATAAATCAGTTTCAATCAAGATTTTCAGGATCCCGATCTTGATCTTAGAATCTAACGATACTAAAACATTATCAAGACAAAATGACATCATTCCCATCATGTATCCTAAATTTCATAGTATTACACGTGATCCCATAAGTTCATTAGATCGTACCAATCCGACACAATATTGATATATAGATGACCTTTTGGGTGCAGTGATAAACATTATTTAAGGTGAAGGTGAGTTGAAATAATGTTGATGAAAAGCCAATTCAAATCTTACCTAAAATCGAGGTATTAACAACCTTTGTTTCAATTTATTCATGAGAAACTCTGGAAAAAAAAAACTTTTGGAATGTTAAATTTATAGAGCAGGTTGAATGTGTGGTGGAGTTCTCACTAGGCTACTATTTCAATTTTCGGGGAACGGATTATTGGCAGGTATTATATGTGGATGAGTGATTTTGAGAGTATTCAATTGGCACTTTTCAGAAGCATTCTCTTGACGGAATATATGAACAAGCATTGATTCAGCCTCTACTCTATACATTCTATACCAAAAGGAAACACTTACAAGCGAAAACATGTAGCCTCGATCTACAGGTTTAAGGGTGCGACGGTAACAAATCACTAATCAAGCTGTGGAATTGGCATGCAATGGGACTGTTTAATTTCTACCTATTAATGAACTGTTTAATTTGTTTGAGAAAAGAAATACTGTAGCCCGAACGAAATTCGAAGAGACTACGGGCCAGCAATCATGGACAAGCCCGCCTACCTTTCCTATGGCACATTGAGTGCTGTCTGGAGAAATTGGTCTGTCAATATGTGTGTATCATTTGGCATTTGTCCCAGCGCATCCATATGCTAGTCCATGTTCATGCGTGTATCCTATTGCTACAGCTCATGAATGATGATATGTTTTACTAGAGGATGCTGACATGACATACATGGTGCATGATCAGAACTTAGACCAAGCAGGGAGAAAAACTAAAGATCCCTTTAATAGATCCTTCTTTAAACGAATATTTTAGGAGTTCCAGCAACAATGCATCTGTCCTTTCATTTTGTAGAATTCCATTGTGACTCTTCTCCTTGGGGAAAAGGTTGCTTGGTGTGACACATGCACCAACATATTTTGGCGGATGCATATATATATATGACATTTTTATATAGGTGAAAGAAACGATAAACTCTTAGATAAAATCAACAAAGCAGAGCTGCCTTTTCGACATCTTCTATCGCTGATGATGCATCAGAAGGATGCCTAATGTCGTCACATGATATATAAACAACTTAGCGATAACCATAAAGTTATTAGTTAGCTATTATAGACCGCTCCTAGGTGTATCTGAGCTATACAGCCTATTTGGTTCATGATAATATGTTGCGTGCGTCATAAAACTCAACAAAACAAAAAAAACAGTTTTCCCTTGCTATATTATTAGCAACCTTGATATTTCTCATGGATAAGCTAGTTGAGCAATATCTACCTTTTTTTTTAGAAAAGGGAGCAATATCTGGCATCAATTGTTGTCAAAAATATCTGGCATCAATCTTTCCTACGATTGGTCAATGAAGCTAGGCATCGATCTTTGTGATTACTGCCCTTTTCTCCATCTTGAAAATGTGAATTATGCACGGTTCCCATATAGACTTGTATATACAATTACTTGCTCCTCTAGAATATGAATTTTATATGCAACAAATTAAGCGATAAATATTTTCCTTATGTCGAGTCTAAGAAAGTTAAAGAAAAAAATATATGCGCTCAAATTCTACAAAAAATTGTGGATCTCAACTCAACCTAAGTTGTTGGTTTAATTTCAATCTTCACTGTTAGCGGGTTTCAGAAACTGACAAATTATAGGTCTTGTAATTGAAGTGATAACACACATCTAGCGACACCATACAAAGGCTAAGTACTAAATTAATTCAGGCCCTTGATAGCATCAGGAAGATCGAGCGCCTTACGGGCCACCATGAATTTTGGATTGCTATTTGTGTAGACATTAAAAGGTATATAGAGCTTTTTGTAGCATAGGGATTTTATTAAAAACAACTCAATCTCATAGTATCAGTGGGGAAAATTCATGTTCCGAAAGAGGCATTAGCTAGGGTTAGGATCGCCGAATATGTATATTGCTGCGCGTGTATATACCTTGGATGGAGGCTGTTCTTGACAACCTTCTGGCCATACTTTCTCCACTTGTAGCCGTCGTCCAACACATCCACGTCGCTCCTGGTCTGGAAGCAGAACCTCGGTTCCCTCATCTTCCTCCTCACCTTCATCCGTCCTCCTTTATCCCCTGCTGCCGCCGCCGGGCCCTTCCACCTGCTCACCTCATCAACAGATGTAGCTCCCAATCAGTTCAACAGCGCGAACGACCCGTCCGCCCCGAACTAGCTAGAAACCCTAATTACAAGCAAGTGGGTTGTGAGGTCATACGTACCAATCACAGGAACTTGGGCCGTTGCATGTCGTGGTGGTGGTACTAGCGATCTCGGCGGCGGCTTTCGCCGCCGAGGTGCGGGCCGCCTGAGAAAACAAAGATTACAAAGGGAAGGGGATCAAGGAACAGCCCAGATCGATCGATCAGCATCGTTTAATCAGCTGATGAGCGCACGGGACCACTGGAGTCACTTCATTTATATTTACCTCGCCGGCATCGAGCGCCGCGAAGCCGGTGGTGGTGGTCTTCTCGCAGGTGTCGGCGGCGGAGGGGCAGAACGGGATGCCGGGAAGAAGCAGCGGGTACAGGAGGCCGCCGTGATGGTGGTGGTGGTCCGAAGATAGCATCACGCCATGATTGTTCGCGGCCTGCTCCTGGACCATCGGCATCTGCAGAAGCTTGTGCTGCTGGTTCGGCAGCGGGGCAAGAAGAGGAGGATGCGGACTGAGCGCGTAGAGGCTAGCAGGAAGGCAGGTCTCCAACAGCTGGCTGCTCCCCTCCATGCACGCATATAGCAAGATCGACCGTGCAGGTGTGGGGGTTGTGGCCGGTGGAGATGGTGATCAATTGATCGGTGGTGGATCAGGATCAAAGTGGTATTGGGAGCATGAGTGAGTGTCTGAGTGAGAAATTGGAGATGCCGAGGAAGATTTCTGTCTTTTTAGGTTAAAGGGTGTGTCTAGATCTCCAAAGTTTGGGCAAAATTCTGGACGGATGGGACATGTATGTCACATCGTGCTTAATGTAAAGACCTTTCGTTTGTTAGTGGTAAATATTATCCTATCATGACGTAACTAGGCTCAAAAGAATCGTCTCGTAATGTATATCTAAACTGTGTAATTAGTTTATTTTTTTACCTAAATTTCATACTCAATACATGTGCCGGCATTTTGATGTGATGGGGAATCTTCTTTTGCATAGTAAAATTTGGGAAAAAATTTGGGATCTACACACACCCAAAGAAAGAAAGAAGTGGTGGACAAGCTTGAGCTTGCTGGTTATGCTAGCCCAGATGGGGAGGTGTTGTAAGCGCTAGGCTAGTGCTTGCAGATTCATCATCTAGCGGTAGCCTTTTACTTATGTAATCTTTCAGTCCTAGAGAGAATATAACTCTAGCTCTCTAGCTTTAGACTCTCTCCACCTCCACAAAATATTAGCAATGCTTATATCTCTAGTTAATAAATTTATTATTAAAATAGATTCAGCTATCTGTCTGATAATATTAATTATGTATCATAAATACTAATATATATTTTTCTATAAATTTTGTCAAAGTTATTTCTCTAGAAGCAAGAATGATAGTTAAAAGGGGCCAGAGTGAGTAAGTATGATATACTAAAAAAATCTATGTTCTATAGATGTATCATGCTATAAATTAGTATAGAGTTTATGTTACAATCATTTATTTTTGTCCCAACAATATATATTTAACCTCTACAAGGCGGCTAGCTTTGCCGAGCTCTTGGGGTATCCACGGTAGAAAAATTATTTACAGCCTTTTGGATCTTTGTCTTAATGGTGTGATTTGTTTAGGGCCACTGTAATTTCTTGTCCGTTCTGAGCGTGTGTGGGATTGGCCTGCCTTAATGTTTTTTTTTTTTTTTTTTGCCAAATATAAGCACCCCTCGCTTTCCTCTTGGCAAAAAAAAAAAAAAAAAAAAAAAAAAAAACTCTCCCTCTCTCGGTCTCTCCCGACGGTGCCGATGGCGGCAGCTCCGTCGCCGCCGCCGCCGCCCTCTTTGCGCCCTCGCGCCGCCCGATCGGCCGGAGCTCTGCCCCTCTTCCTCTACCTCGTCACCGATCCACCGCCATGGCGGCGTCCCGGCACATGGGCGGCGGCCGGCGCCCTAACCCTAGGTCGGCCCCAAGCTCCCGTCGTGGGCTCGGCGCGTCGCCTCCCGGCGGCCGTCCCGGGCGTCGTCCACCTCAAGCCGATCTGCGGCGTCTCGCTGCGGCGGCAGTGGTGCCGCCGGGCCCATCCCTCTCCCTTAGTCTCCCTCCGCATCAACCCGATGCGGCCTCGCGGTGGTGCGGGCGGCGGCGCCAAGCGGGCGTGCGCGGACGGGCGGCGCGGCGGCGGTGCGTGCGGCCGGAGCAAGGTTATCTCACCTACCCTCTCCCTTTCTCTTTGTCTCGATCGACACCGATCCATGGCGCTGCGCTTGCGCGGCGGGACGGGAGCTGCACGGTGTGGACGGGATGGGCCCGTGGGCATGGCGCCTTCTCGGCTCCGTCACACCGACGGACGAGCCCGGGTGCTGAAAGCTTGCAGCAGCCGCGCTCCTTCATGTATTTTCGTTTCTTCTTGTTCTCTCGATTTTCCTACTGTGTGTCCATGATTTTTCGCTATACTGACTTGGATTCCTATTTCCTTCTCTAGGGTTTGGTAGTCATTAGTACATTCATTAGAAGGCCATTAAACATTAAACATTGGTGAATAAGCAAAGAGAACAAAGATATTGGTTATTTTAGAGGCTACTTAGTTTGACACGTAATAGGTTACAAGTTTTCTTTCCTTGAGATTCTTTAACTTTGTCAAGCTGTCATCCTTAAGAAATAAAGCATGCAAGATTTTTCTATATTTGCCAGCGTGCATACAAGTCTGCATCTATGCATTAACTTTCATTACATTGCTTCTCATTTCATGTTAGGTTGAAATAGCCTTTGCCGCAAAGGAAAAAAAGTTGAGAATTCGTATTTCAAAAAGTCTTTGCTGCAGTGGAGAAAAATCCTTCCCCGTAAGTATATGCTGTTGAAAACTCTCATAAGGTACAAAATATCTCGCCGTTGGAAAGTTCAAGATCATCTGTATCGGCCACTCGCTGGTTTGCTCTCTTACGCACTGTCTCTTCTTGGTCGCATCGCTTTGCGATTTGTAGGCAATACAACATGCCAAGGTCCATTTGACCTAGACCCATTGTTCTACCATTTTCTCTTACCAATCTACATGGTTACTACCTTTACTGCTGTCAGTTTGGCTAAATCTTGAGACTACCTAGGTGTGATGCCATATATCCGAGGACATGGCCATGTCGGTGATGTATTTGTTTGATCTCTTACTACACAGTGGTGCTCATGGTTTTGGCCATGTCCAAAGATGATCTTTTTTTTGCTAGATTAATTTGAGGGGATAGGGTAGTGTGTGATGAATACACAAGAAATGTTTATTGTCTTATGCGTTGATCACGGGCTATCGTTCCACAGGTTTACACCTCTTTCTTTTTTTTAGATGACTGAGGCAATACTCATGAGCTATGATGATTCTTTCTTTGCCGAGCTCCTGGGGTATCCACGGTAGAAAAATTATTTACAGCCTTTGGATCTTTGTCTTAACGGTGCGATTTGTTTAGGGCCACTGTAATTTCTTGTCCGTTCTGAGCGTGTGGGATTGGCCTGCCTTAATGTGTTTTTTTTTTTGGCCGGAGGTCACCTCCGAATATAAGCACCCGCCTCTTTTCCATATGTTTACTGTGTTTATAACTGAGGCGATGATCATGACCAATGTTCATTTTGTTTTCCCTCTCTTTGTAACCGAGGCACCGATTATACTTTTTTTGTGGCACTTTCTCGGCTCTTCCATGATGCCGAAGCGATGATAAATTTTATGCGTCTCTTCGTACCTTTATTTTTACTTCTGAGCCTTTATGCATTTCCCTCTTCAATCGGGTGGCATTCTCAAGCCTCTCCTTATGGCCACAGCTCCTCAAATTCGTTCAGCTTATCCATGTGTCCAGTTTTTTCTTGAAAAAATCTTTCCATTTGGCCGAAATGGACATTTGAGGGCTATGATGATTCCTAACGGAACCGAGGTGGATGTCGCCTCCTTGACGTCACCCCCACGTAGTGTACATCTTGTGATCTCATTGCCTTTGATAGTTTCTCCTTTTGTCTAATGTAATCGTTGCCTTTGGTTTCTCGGGCATGCTTTCTTATGATCGTAGTCTGTGATGTCAAAAAATATACGGTGGTCCAATCGAGCTCCCCGCTTTGCTGCCCGTGAAGTCATAGATATATTCTTCTTGATTGTATGCCCGTGATCATTGTCCGTGCTCAATGCTTGTCTCCCCTGAAATAATGCGATGTTGTTTTTGAGCGCTTTCCTATTCCCAAAGATTACACACTTTGGTTATCGACAAAGGTGACAAGATGTTATTTTTTAAGAAAATCTCTTATGGTTGCTATCCAACCGGTGCTTGGGGATTTATCTTGTGCTTTTTTTGCACTTTGTTTCAATCTTCGTTGTCTCAATCTTGGCGGAGAAGTTTTACAAATCGAACAGCTCAACAGCTCAAGTTAAAAAATGAGGTACGCTGGAACTCCTAAGATCTAATGAAGCATACACCTGCATCTAAACTACTTTGTGCTTTGGAATTAATATAGCTAGGTAAGTTCCAAAAGGTTCACTGAGATATAGTGACTACTGAATAATTTCAGGTCCAGTTTTTTATTAATTTTTTTGTATGGCTACTAAAAACTACAGGTTTTGCAACCTACATTGTCACCGGGAATTCTTGTTCTCAGTATATTGAGTTTGCTTGCTTGGACCGCCCAATACCGTAGTAAGTACATACCTTTGGATCTGTCTATTTTTCGATCTTTGATTCTATATACACGCACATGTTGAGTCTCGCTTTGCTTGACTGGCGCCCAAAGGTTGTAATAGGTACATATCTTTGGATGTGTCTATTTTCTGGTCTTTGATTCTATATACACACACGGGTTACTTACGATATGCTTCTTATGCTTGGATAAGGTACACAGTTCACATAGCCCTTTAAGTTATTAGATCAATCATCGGGGTGATGATATTTTATCGGTCGGCGTCATGTAACGTAACGTAAAGCGGTCACGAGGTAGGTCATGTACAAAGCCCATTCTATTGCTTGTGTTTGTTCAGAACACATACGCGGGTGAGAGGCTACTTCCCTACCTTAACTTATTTTTCATTCACAACTTATTATCCCGTCAAGATATGCGAAAGAGGTATAGCAAGTTTACTTTGATTTACAAGTTTACAACTTTCGCTACGAAAAGTTAGATAGACATGTCATCTTTACCGAGCATATTTCGTAGCACCCTGTTCAGTCATAATTTTTATGAGAAAGTTATCTTTCTTGTCATATCACTGGAGCTCATCTAATTAGATGTTTCAAGTCACTCTAAGATTGAGCTCGATCCTTTTAATCGATCATATCTTTCGACCTTATAAGTGATTTCAATTGTACATTAACCAGCTTGCTTCATGAAGTAGTTGTTGTCTTTAGCTATGGCTTTGCCGCATGAAGTAAGTTATAGTAATCGTTGTGATCCATCGACATTTCCTATTTATTTCGGATGCACCATCACACAATATCTATACTTTATTGTCATTCCGGAATTGATGCAACTTCATTTATCATGTGGATAAGCTTAGCAACTACGATTTGCTCTGCTGTGTTTAACTAGAGCCTCTCCTTTTTGTGGCATGCCTCTTAGCACAAACTGTTATCGAAAAAGAATTTTAAGGGCTTCGCTTGTTTTTTTGCTTTGCTTTTGCACGGATATGTTGTGATCATCTTTGGAATACCCCGGATACATCGACATTGGTCGTCCGATTATTCATTGAGCAAGTGAGCAAAAATTTACGGTGTCTATCGAGATCAATAATTATATTCTCCTCGAACTTATTGCTGCCACAGAGGTTAACCTTCCTTGACATCAAAGATTCCACTCGCTATTGAGGATAAAGAATTGAGATGGACACTGCAATCACTTGGTAAACTTCGGGTTCTCCAAAAGGTGTGATCCTATATTTCTTTTTGCCTCATCGTCATTTTGCATTTTCGGTATGCAGCTTCTTTAATTGTAGCTTATGTTTTCGGATACCGTAAGGGAGAGATGTAGAAGATAAGGATGAATTTGTATTTAAGGAATGAAGATTTTAGTGCTCCCCTCATGTACATGTAAACTTTGGATTTGATATGGTCATTAAGCTTGAATCTTGCTTTGCACTTCCGTGTAAATGCAATTCAAATTAAGGAGACAATAGAAGAAAAGATGAGCACTATTGAGAGTGTTGCAGGATCGGCACTATCAAATGCTTTCAGTCATTGAGCACAACCGTCTCTTGTCAGACGTAGCATGCTGCTTGAGAGCGAGCAGACTTAATCTGTCCCATAAACCCCGTAATGAATAGTTATAGTTTATTAATTTTCAGGCAATTCATGATTCATGACTCCTGTGACCTCTATGATATATATCCATTTGTAACATATACGCGTCCTCTACACACCAATGATCTAGATATTCTCGGTTCGAAATCGGCGCGCAAGGGCGGGCGCCCCTTCTACTAGTGTATGTATGGAGAATGAACAAGTAGAAGTACATGTGTTTTATTTTTGTGCTAATTTCTCCTTGATAGGATAGAATTGCATTACTTTCTAGGACCCATGCATGTATTGGTACTTACATGTGCTTTAGGTCCTGTTTGGATCCTAATGGATTTTAAATATTCATATAAAAAATGGCGTGTTTTATTTATTTTTGTTCATGTATGGTAAAATCTCTAAGAATCATCCTAGCATGTTTGGATGGGATTTTAGGATTATGAAATTTTTTCTATTTTGTATTCTTGAAAATCCAAGGGTAACCAAACGGTACCTTTATATATAGGGTTATAAACTAGTAGAAAAAATGTGAAGAATTCTTATGTTAATTGTCTCATTGTAACTTCATCACGCCGCTTTAATTTGTTTTCTAGGAATCCACTTTAAATTTTGTGAGAGTAGTTCATCAAGAGAAAAAAAAAAACACACGGTAGGACCGAGGGAGTGGGCTACTGGCGGTGGATCAGGGCACGAGGATATGATGCAGTAATTGTACCTTTTGTTCCCTGCAAATTGCTCAATAATTGTGGGGCATCCCACTCCGACGCCAATTAAGGAAGTTTGGACACAATGAGTAAGCCTGCGTTACATTTGTGTCCAACGTAGGAGTACTCGACTAGTACTCGGTACTCCTTTTCAATAGCTAATTACCTTGATCTTTAGCCTTTAAGAGTACTCTGTACTCAAACACGATAAACGTGCTTGCGGATGCTCATTTGGCAGAGTACTACTCGGTAAAACTCAGTAAACGTACTCCGATCCTACGACATGCATGCTTGGCATATGCAGTGGTACGTACGTACATTATGGTACAGCCGACCGCTGACACAAGGGTCCATGCCAGTTACTGTTCCTAAAGGAATCATGCTTATATATAAGCTCAGGAGAAAAAGAATCATGCATGCATGTCTACACAGAATCATGCCTGCCCGATGCTGGAAAAATGAGCTGTGCATGCACGCAGCTAGCGTTCGTTCCAATCATATGCCTGCAGCTGCAGTGTGGTCATGCACAGCACAGGTGGTCATGGTGCATGATACGCCGATTGAAATTCTCATCTCATGGCCGGGGCAATGAAGGTGATGGTGGGCCTAACTCTAACACTAACACGTACGCCATTGGCAAAGAGCTGAGCATGCATGACCAACCAAACGCATAGACGACGATCGCAGGCTCGCGCAGCATGCCGTTGCAGAGGCAAGCTAATAAGCACTGCACTACTCACGCTAGTGGTCTGGTCACAACACTCACACTGTACTGGTGTTTCCAGATGAGATGAGTGCTGAGGCCAGCTGCAGGGGATCAGAGCGGGAATTTTGTTATCATTGCATCTGCTGTAAAAAAAGCCTCTTCTTCAGGGCCATCAGCCAGCCATATGCGTTGCTCCGTCTCCGCACCATACTATGGGCCACTTGCATTGCTGATAGCTTGTGCATTTGCATGCATGCCTAGCACTAGCATTGTGTTAGGGACCTGGACGGAGTATGGGGAGGAAGAGGGGTAGCAGGAGGTAGGAGATGGGACGAGCACGAGGTAGACGACGAAGTCCGGCTGAATCCTGGAGGAATTGGTATTGAGGTTTAGAATTCGAATTTGGTTACAATATGTTTGATGTCCGGTTTCTCCGGCGACGCACACTTAAGTACACGAGGCCAAGCCTTTGGTCCGCGCACGCAGGCGCAATCACTGAACCCACTCCTGAGATGGATAACGCGTACTAGGCTTCGCGGGCCTTCTGGACTTGGGCTGGACGCCGAGGTCTTGTGTGTCGAGGCGGCTCCTTGACCTGTTGCCGGATCAGGCACAGGGTTACTGACATCGCCCCCTCTTGAGACACTGCTTGCCCCCAAGCAGTGGAGCGTGGAAACTCCTGTCGAATAGCCTCGTAATCTTCCCAAGTCGCCAGAGTGGTAGGCAGATTGTTCCACTTGAGCAGCACCTGTTGTATCTTGTTGCCGTTGCGGATGATCACTCGTGATTGCAGCACCTGCTCAGGATACAGACGCATAGCAAAGTCTGAAGGCAGAATGGGAGTCACCTGGTGCTGTTGGCCGACTGCTTTCTTCAACTGAGAGACGTGAAACACAGGGTGAATAGCTGAATGAGGAGGAAGGTCCAGTTTGTACGCCACAGTACCGATCTTGTCCAGAATCTTGAAAGGCCCGAAGAAACGGAATGCCAATTTCTGATGCGACCGAGGAGCCAAGGACGTTTGCACATATGGCTGGAGCTTCAGGTAAACAGAATCACCGACAGAGAAGTGACGCTCCAAGCGGTGTTGATCGGCTTGCTTCTTCATTCTGGTTTTAGCACGATGGAGGTGATGCTGCAACAAAGTATCCATCCAAGCACGGGTCGCGTGCCACACGCCAGCAGGAGTAGGAGTGTCAGGTTCCAGGTCTGGAGGTACTGCCATCAAACGAGGGGCATATCCATAGAGAGCTTCAAAGGGAGACCTGCCAATGGCGGAGTGGTTGGAAGTATTATACCAGAATTCGGCCATGGACAGCCACTTCTTCCACTGCCGCGGACAGGCGTGCACAAAGCATCGGTGGTAAGTCTCCATACACTGATTGACGCGTTCAGTCTGACCGTCAGATTGGGGGTGATAAGAAGTACTTCGGTTCAGAGTAACATCCACCAAGTCAAAAAGTTCAGACCAGAAATTGCTTGTGAAAACTGGATCACGATCAGAAACCAAGTGCATCGGAAGGCCATGCAGGCGGTAAACGAAATCCAGAAACACCTTGGCAATGGATGGGGCGGTATATGGATGACGTACCGCGGTATGAAGTGACTGTATTTGGTGAAGAGATCAACGATGACCGTAATACAGTCATAACCGTCTGACAATGGAAGCCCCTCAACAAAATCCATCGACACTACCTGCCAAGCCGAGTCTGGCACTGGTAACGGCTGCAGTAGTCCTGGAGACTTGGACCGGTCTGGCTTAGACTGCTGGCAAATAGCACAAGATTGCACAAATAGCTTGACTGATGTCTTCATGCCGGACCAGGCAAAGTAACGCTTGAGCTTTGCATATGTTACTGGAAAGCCCGAAAGCCACCCCAGGAAGAGCTGTGGAACTGCGACAAGAGACGAAGTTTGACAGCGTCGTCGTCACCCACCCAAATCCTGTTATCATAGCGAAGCACCCCGGACTGCAGAGAAAAGTGAGGTACTGAATCCGGATGCAAAGCCAGCTTCATCAAAGTGTCACGGGCAAAAGGATCACTGTCATAAGTAGCTGTCACAGTGGCAATCCAAGCAGGGACCAATGCTGACATGGCAGCACACGCAGCAGGAGGATCAGGGTGCCGGGATAAGGCGTCCGCGGCTCTGTTCTCTGTGCCTTTACAGTATAGGATTCTGTATTGCAGTCCAATGAGTTTAGAAAACACTTTATGCTACCAGGGGCGTATGCGCAGTCGTTGATCAATCACCTGGGTAAGGGCCTTTTGATCAGTGAGGATGACGAATTCTTGGAACTGAAGATACGAGCGCCATGTCTGAACCGCCATTAGAATGGCCATGTATTCTTTCTCGTAAGTGGAGAGACCACGAGATTTCGGACCGAGCGACTTTACTGATATATGCGAGGGGATGACCATCCTGCACAAGTACGGCACCAATCCGTGATCAGAGGCATCGGTCTCGATACAGAATGGCCGAGCGAAATTAGGAAGAGCCAACACCGGGGACTGACAGAGGGACTGCTTCAACTGCTGAAAAGCGACCTCATGTTCGTTTGTCCATATGAATAAAGCATGTTTCTTCAGGAGATTGGTGAGTGGACGGGCGATAATGCCAAAATGCCTCACAAACTTGCGGTAATATCCCGCCAACCCGAAAATCCTCTGAGTTCCTTGAGTGTCTTTGGTGCTGGCCAATTGGCAATAGCAGAGAGCTTGGCTGGATCTGTACTCACCCCAAGGCCACTAATCACATGTCCCAAGTAAACCAACTGTGTTTGGGCAAAGCTGCATTTTGACAACTTGAGAGTCCAGTGATCTCGAGACAGTAACTGCAGCACCGTATGAAGATGATCCAAATGAGAGGCCAAGTCTGGGATGAATATAAGAATGTCATCGAAGAACACTAAGACAAACCGACGAAGACAAGACACCAGTGTGGTGTTCATCGCATCCTGAAAAGTACCAGGGGCACCAGTTAACCCGAAAGCCATCACTCTGAATTCGAATTGTCCGAAGTGTGTTTGGAATGCCGTTTTAAATTCTTCGCCTTCACGCATCCGAATCTGATGAAACCCTGCCTGTAAATCGGGACTAGAGAAGTACTTGGCACCGGCCAGCTCATCCAACAGCTCGTCGATGACAGGCACAGGGTATTTGCCCTTCTGTGTGATGGCATTGAGATGGCGATAATCCACGCAAAAGCGCCAAGTGCCGTCCTTCTTTTTGACCAGTAACACAGGAGAAGAAAAGGCACTGTGACTTTTCTGAATGAGTCCCTGCTCGAGCATGTCATTGACTTGGCGTTCAATCTCTGACTTCAGCAATGGAGCGTAGCGGTACGGTCGAATGAACACTGGTTGAGCTCCTGCTATCAATGGAATTGAGTGGTCACACTCCCTCTTTGGTGGCAGACTGGTGGGCTGTTGGAACAGATGTGAAAATTCAGAGAGCAACTCCTGAAATCCAGGTGGAAGAGCTTCAGTAGGTGCAACACTGTCCTGCTGATCAGACTGCAAGAGCGATAACTGAAGAATTGAGCCGACTGGTAATTCTGATGCATCCCCCATCAGCACTACAGTAGAATCATTGTACGGTATAGCCAGCCACCTTTGGTGCCAATCCATCTGCATGGGACTGAATAGAGACAACCAATCCATTCCCAATATCATGTCAAAGGACTGTAGAGGAAGAAGTTTCAAATCGGTTCTGAATACACAATCCTGAATTGTCCACTCGGCTTGAGGAATGTGTTGGGCACAAGAGAGAATCTCCCCATTTGCAACCTGAACCTGGAGTGGTACTTCGAGCTGCTGCACAGAAGGTAATGCTGCTCCCAAGGCAGACCTGAGAAAGGTGTGTGTGCTACCCGAGTCAAGGAGGATAGAGATATTTGTACCCATAAATTTGCCAGATAGACTGAATGATTTGGCCGCCAAAGTTCCTGCTGTAGCTGCAACTGACAAATGAGCCATAATCTGAGAGTGAGTAGGAGAAGGTAGCTGCTGAACCTCTTGTTCGTCATCAATGTCAGGAAATAGATCATGGAGTTCCTGAATGAGATGCAGTTGAACCATCTCCGCGCATTTGTGATCCCGACTCCATCGTGCAGCGCAACGCACGCAGAGGCCTTGAGCACGGCGTTGTGCACGAAGATCCCGAAACTTGTCCGCCGAGGTGTATGTCCCGGCAGGTACAGCAGGGCGCTTGTCACCGGCCTCAGCATGATGTAGAGGTGGTGCAGGTGGAAGTGCAGGCACTGCCACAGGTGGTGGACGATCGAAACGCCGATGAATACGACGGCTGTCGCGCTCCGAGACTTCCTCCTGTAACAGAGCAAATACAGCGGTAGAATCCCAAGTGGTAGGACGTTGCATAGTAACAGCAGATCGGATTTCGGGTTTAAGGCCATCAATGTATCGCTGGGTATAGTATAGGGGATCCTGATTAGGTGAGTAAGCGAGGAGGTCATCCATGAGGGCAGCAAAAGTGTGATTATAGGCAGATACTGAACTGGATTGATAGATGTGCAGCATACGCCTAATGAGCAGCTCATGTTCCTGTCGGCCAAAACGCTCTAGCACTAGCTCTCTGAAACATACCCAGGGGCAATGGGTGAGCTGGGATTCAACAGATTGTTTCCAGCGGTTAGCATCCTTTCGACAGTGCATAGCAGCTAGTTTAACCCAATGAAACTCAGGGATAGAGTACAGATCGAAATAGTCCTCGCAATCCTTTAACCATGCCTTTGGATGCTCACCCTCAAACACAGGAAAATTCACTTTAGGCAGTTTGGATGACTGACCCCCATCAAATCCCCCTTGAGACCCTGTTTCCCAGTTTCTAGATGGAGTTGGAGGTGGTCGCTGGCTGAAGGCTAGGGGTGGAGGCATAGGATTGCGGATAGGGGGAGGTTGATGCGCCCAATTAATGGAAGGATTGGTTTGAAACATACCCTGTGGTGAGGGAACTACGGTTGTTACCAACCCGTAGTTCCCATGCTTTCGACGCGTGCCCATGGGGCTGTTTGGCGGTTCTCCCGCAGGTGGGCGCGGGCCAGCCGAGATCTCGCCCGATGCCGCGGGCGGGCCTTTGGCGAGTTGAGGCTTGATCTCCGTGAAGCGGGCACTTTCGGGGAAGGCGGTGTGGATGCCGACTTGGGACGCAGCGAGTCGCAGCGCCGAGTGGAGGTGCACAGGTGCCGAGGGATGGTGCGGCGGCGAAGACACCCGAACCTTCTGGAGGCGAATCCATCATCGTGCGCTCCATGAACCGTGACCTTCCCAACCTCGAGTCGTAGGGACGTCGGCTTCTTCACCTCGCCACGGGAGGTCGTCGATGAGGAGTTCACGCCCGGGCGCCAATCGTCGAACGCCTTGCCTGCGCTCTCGAGTGTGTCCAAGCGAGCCAACGTCGAGGTGTTGTTGTCGTCGATCTTCTGCTCCAGCTTGACTTTGTCGAGCTCCGCCAGAAGGGCCTTCGAATCGGGACCCATGGCGCCGCGAGCGGCCTGGAAGCGGGTGCAGTGTGGATGGGTGGAGGAGTATCCATATCGGCGCTAGCTCGCCGCCAAATCGTGATCCCGGGATTGGAATTACAGGAATCGCCAATCGACTGCGGAGCAGCGCGAATCGGGACTCAACCAACCAAATCCATTTGAAATCGAACGACCGACGGGGTACAGAGCGGCGGCGGATCGGAGCCGAGGAGCGGTGTCTCTGATACCACTTGTTAGGGACCTGGACGGAGTATGGGGAGGAAGAGGGGTAGCAGGAGGTAGGAGATGGGACGAGCACGAGGTAGACGACGAAGTCCGGCTGAATCCCGGAGGAATTGGTATTGAGGTTTAGAATTCGAATTTGGTTACAATATGTTTGATGCCCGGTTTCTCCGGCGACGCACGCTTAAGTACACGAGGCCAAGCCTCTGGTCCGCGCACGCAGGCGCAATCACTGAACCCACTCCTGAGATGGATAACGCGTACTGGGCTTCGCGGGCCTTCTGGACTTGGGCTGGACGCCGAGGTCTTGTGTCGAGGCGGCTCCTTCACCTGTTGCGGATCAGGCACAGGGTTACCGACACATTGCCTCATGTTCAAGTCCCAAATCCAACGCAAGTTTGTGCAGGATTGCACTGTAATTGAGCTGGAGATCCCTGGTGCAGTGATGATGCGCGGATAGTTCATGAAGTCAGATACGAAGAGCAGTGCAGCACTACAGTTCCGTTAATCTGTTATTGCAACATTTGCGATGGTAGTACCAACATGTTCCTAGAAAGCAGCAGTTATTGCAAATTTGCAATGGTAAGTGAAACAGGCAGTTGTACTGAGTACGAGGCTACCAGTTGGGAGTTTACAGCTACAGACTACAGAGGCTGCAACTGCAAGGCAGCAAGAGTGCTACTAGTGGCAAAGCGCGCAGTAGGGGTAGGGGACAGCCAAAGGCAGCAGGTAGCAGTGTCGTCTGTCCGTTGCGTGCAAGTGCAACGAGCAGTTTTCATTTCTTTCGTGGCCGGACGCGGCCAGTTTCATCCGGCCGGGTCGTTGCGTTCAGAGTCATTGGTCATCTTGCTGCCCTCGGCCAAATGGTCATCATTGTTCAGGTAGGTGTGTTTAGAGGCCAGAATTCTCCCAAAAAATTTCCTGCCCTCCCATCACATCAATACATTAAATGCACCAAAAGACGCACGTCACGGTATGAAATGTAGGTGAAAAAAAAAATTAATTGCACAGTTTAGATGTACATTCATGAGGCGATTTTTAGAGCCTAATTACCATATGGTAGGATAATATTTACCACAAACAAACGAAACGTGCTACAGTCTTTTTAGTTCGCTACTGATCGCCAAAATTCCAGAATTTTGGGCCAGAATTCCAGAATTTGGGCCAAAATTTTGGCCTTTAAACACACCCGTAGACACGGCACCGTTGGCTCCGGAGGAGGGCACCTGAACGCGCAAAGAAAAAAGTTGCTCTTACAGAGTATATATACGTAAAGTTATGTACGAGAGAGAGAGGTAGGATTTGGTTCACGAATGAGGCGGTGCCATAGGATGGTGCGCTATTCTAGCGCGTTTTCGTGTTTGGTTGAGAGGATAGACTCGTACCCCATGTTCTCTTCAACTTTCAACCATACATGGTATAATGTTATTTTCTCTCACAACAAAATAATATCTACTGGTTTTATTAACCGCAGAAACAATCAGCCGAACAACACTTTAGTGGGTAGTATGGATGGATGCTAGTTTGATTTCCACTAACAATTGTGGACCCCATGTGCCATCCGACTTTTCACTGCCCCCCGCCATGGCTCCATGGATCCTCACTATTCGGCTTGCAATGCACTAGTCCAGGTCGGAACTCACTCGCTGAATAGATGTCGTCATTGGAGGGCGCTCGCCTGCAGCAGAGCCCTCATGGTCACCCGTGTCCGGGCTCTCTTGGCAACTACCCATGTTGGACGACCTCTCATAGAGGCCCATTGGAGCTCTCCCATCTACTTGTGCATGACTTGCCCAAGAGTCTAGCTACCCTGGGGTGTGATGTACCCTCCCCGATGGGGAGCCGGTGGCTCCCACACCTGTCCCCACCTTGTGGAAGACGAAAAGAGAAGGATGAGAGAACAAGGGTGTTCCTAGATAAGTTACTTCAGCTCGTTCGGCTGGCTGGTGTTAATTTATTATGAGAGAAAAGTATTGTTGGTGGCTACTGACCTGGTGCTGATTTGTTGTGAGAAAAAACATTGTTGGCTGGCCGAACAAGTCAACAGAAGCATATTCCCCTTCAAGGATAACTCTGTCTCATACTGTCTTAGAACCAAACACCATTAAAAAGCGAAGTAGTCATGTCCCGTTTGAGTTTGTGTTTTGATTCTCTAAAATTCTTGATCATATAAGTAAATAAATGTCTAAAATAATTTTAAATAATGAGTAATTTCTGCAGCGATACGCGAGTATGCTTCAAAATAAAGAGTGTCGAAAGAAAAACATTAAAGCACCAATACACTCGTGGGAAAGAGACGTGAGCTGAGCATTCTTCCCGGAACAAAAACAGTAGCAAGGACGGTCAAAAGCCTAACTGAATATATCATCAAGATAACGATGTTTGCTTCCATCTCTCTACTCACTGATTAGCTGGATCGTGTTGCCTGATGCCCACACAATACCAAAATCTCTGAGGTGAATCATGAGCCATTCGAATGCCTCCAAATTAAATTGCCTTTCCAGGTTCCACCACCGCTCGTTTATTCACGCTCGACCGGCCGGCCTAAGATCAGACTATCATGGCGCGCCCCATCTCCTCCATCTCTCTCCTATGATTGTGATTTGGCCCTTCGTGTTGTATTTTCTGCTCTGAGCGAGACACTGAGCGAGACACCGATCGAGCAATCTACTACTCAATTAGGGATGTTTTTCCGTCCGCGTCTCTGCATGACTATCTACGGCCAGACGATTATGCGCCGTAAGTCTACCAGCCAATGTCTCGAGGTTGTTTTGTACCAGCGTTGTCCGATCCCTACGGCGTTTTTTGCCGCAAGAGACCAAGGTTGATGGGCATCTGATCGTCTCTGTGACTGTGATCTCTCAGCCGTCACAACTCAACTCAACCTCTCCTTGTCGTTGGAATGGGAAAGCGACCAGACCACCAGCTAGCCAGCCCGTGCGCCGCCGTGCGTGCATGGAGGTGGTGACCTTTTGTACTGCTCGCAGTGGTGATAGATGTGGCCTGTGGGCGCCGCCGCGCGCGGTCGCAGGCTTTCGGCGCCCCCACCTCCGGTCGCGCCCGCCGCAGGAACAACATCATTCGCCGGGGACACAAAACACAAGCGGCAGCCGCGCCGGGCACCCCGCACGCACGCGCACACGTAACAGTAGTAGCGCACGGCGTTTGCCGCCTCCACCCGACACACGCCCACGGCACACGCGGCTTGCCCCGTCCTGACGCGCGCGCTCTTCCGGCCGCCCGTCCCCGCCGCCTCGGCACCGCGGCTCCACAGCCCGCGTGCCGGCCGCGACCGACCGACGCATTGTCAAATCGAAGTCGGCCCATGTTGCCCGGTGTCCACGCGCGTGCCGGTTCCTCCCTACCCGCGGCGGCCACAGTTCCTTTGCTGCCTTCCACCAGCATCCGCCGCCGTCCGGTTCGGTCACGCGTGGCTGCCGCGGCTGCCTCTGCCGGCTCGTCGCCGGCCGGGGTCCGGTCCAGTCCATTCCTGCCGAATCGTTTGGCGTTTTGTCGCCGGGGTCACAGGAAAGGCTTCCAGACGTGACGCCGCTGTCTCTCTTCTCTCGTCCGTCCATCACCCGTCGCGTCGGTCCTAGTAGTAGCCTGGTAGGCCTACGTTTATTCCATTTGTGACACGCATGGCAGGAAGGTGGCCGTAGCCTCGTAGAGTAGGTGACAGACACAGATCCCCTTCGCCTCACCTGCCGGACCGGACCGGCGAGCCCCGGGAGGGACAAAAGGACGTGCCGAGGCCGAGAGCCCTGCCCGACTGCCTGCCTGCTGCTCGACTGCGCACTTTGCGTTGGGAAAGAAAGAAGGGAATCGGCCAGGATGACGGAAGAAAATCCAGCGCCCAGGATTTCTCGTCATGATGATGCCCCAACCCTCGTGTCGCCAGTGGGTACGGCTGTGGTAGTAGGAGCACTGTTGTAGGAGTAGTGCTTCTCCTATCGTATTCCTATGGCGTTTAGGTAAAGCAGGCCTGGCTGGATGGTTGCCTGTACGTGTCGCGTTTGATTGGGAATTTGGCATGGCACCGGCATGCAGTCTTGCACCAGCCAGAACGGCGTCCTTTGTGTACCTAGGCCACGTTTAGATGGCAAAAAAAATTTGCAAAAAGTAACTGTAGTATTTATGTAGCACGCTTTCGTTTGTTTGTGGTAAATATCACGATGGGCGTGGTTGCTCCGTGGATCGAACCATAACTGAACCATCGATCCATTCAAGACCTAAAGGGGCACCGGTTTGTCCATAATTAGCTAAAGTGTTTGCGTCTAAAGCTCCAATGGGTATTATGGGTCGATCCATGACATTGGGCATGCGGCTCTGGCTAGGCGATGGAGTCCGTACATGCGACGAAGAACATACAGCTGGCAACAACAGCACGACGACCGGAGTGGCCGAACGCTGCCGGGAGACGATGAAGAGGCAACGGCCAAGCCTGGAGCAGCTCGTCAGGATGGAAGCGCCGCCGCCGCCAGCATCATCCGCCCGCCCGGATCATCATCAACAACAGCGCAAGTTGGCGGCAAACCACGCGAAGCGGCGGCGGCAGCTCCGCGGTGATCCCTCTCCTGCGCCCGTGAAGGGAAATAAAAAGCATTTCGATATTCCCCTTTGCTCCGCCTCATTTTACGACGACTCCGGCCGCGACGGCCGCGGCGCGAACCCACGATCATACCCGTGAAGTTGGCGGCGCGGCAGCCCCGCCCCCGCCGGCAAACGAACGCGAAAAGGCCGGTGGTCGCCCTCGCATCTCGCGGGCGTGCCCGACAACATCTCCGTGGACGACGTGTGCGTCCGCCGCCGGCGTCGGCGCCCGGCGGCGGCGTAAAACGTACGAAAAGGGGTCGATCCATGCTATCCATAGGTTTGAGCGGTTCGAGATACACTTTGCCCCTCGGTGTGTTATGGGTTGTATTAGGGGCCCATTGGATCAGTATTTTTGGCTCGGTTCAAGGAACCACTGGAGCGACCCGCTCCACCCCCATCGTGAGGTAAATATTATCCTACCATGACGTAAATAGGCCCAAAAGATTCGTCTCGTGATGTACAAAAAAATGTAATTAGTTCTTTTTTTACCTACATTTACTGCTCCAACATATATCTTTTGGTGTATTTAATGTGATGTGATGGAGAGAGAGTTGAAAAAGTAGCAAATTTTTGGCAAAACATTTGCCATCTAAACGAGGCCCTACACTACCGGATTCCTGCGCTTTCCCGTGGGCAAACAGTTTTCCGTCAGCCGTTCACGGGAAAGGATCCGATTTCCCGTGAGCAACATAAAAACAACACGGGAAAGAAAGTACGCCGCAGGAAATAACCTTTCCCGTGATGCTTAGCTCACGGGAAAGCCCCCCCCTTTCCCCGTGAGAACGGGCTCACGGGAAAGGTAACCGCCGTGAGCCCCGGCCCGCTCCGTCCCCTCCGTGCCCCTTTCCCGTGAGAACTCCGTCTAGCTCACGGGAAAGTGGCGGCCTTTTGGCAAAGGGGCCCCCCTTTCCCGTGAGAGGTATATCCCGCTCACGGAAAGAAGCTTTTTTTTTTTTTTTTGGATTTTCATCTCCAAACTTTTTCTACACTTGTTGCACATCATATTGCACTCAATATTAAAGTTTGGTGAATTATTAACTTTATTTGATATATTTAGGTAATTATTCTCTTTTTATGGGAATTTATGAAATGAGGTCGAATTTGAACTACAAGTGCTTCAAATTTTTGAAAAAAAATAGGTGAAAATTTATATTCCTCATACTCAACACAATGTAAGGCCTTGCATTTAAAAAATAACGAAATCTGAACATCTTAATACGAAATCATCAACTCTAATCCCTGCTCCGATGGTTTAAAAATTCTAGAAAATAAACCGATGTGCAAAAAATCATGAAATTTGATAATATGTCATGATATCTTATGCCGAGGCTATGATAAAAAATTGGGAACGTTTCGCAAGACAAGTTGGCACGCACGATGTTCACAAGCTCCAACATCTACGTAGAAGTTTCATGTTTGTTGAGAATGATCTAGTGTGATTTCATGTGGATGTGGCGGTCAAGTTGTGGTTTGGCTACGAAACTTTTTCTATATGCAAATGCACCTCGATATTGTGTCATGTCTATTTTCGAGAATTTTTGGATTATTTTGGTAATTATTATAATTTTTTGTTGTAGTGAAGTAAATACAATTTTGAAAAAAAGGAGATAGAACCACATGAAATAATGGCAATTTTTTTCGCGAAAAGGATCAATTATATATGGGTGAGTGTATGTGATAAGGTATTTTTGAAGTAATCTTGATCAAAGTTTGAAAATATATATGTTAGGAAAAGAAAGGGGAGTAATAAATTTAATTTCTGAAAAAGCTTTTTACCGTGAGCAGCTCACGGGAAAGGCGAGAGAGATTTCCGTGAGCTATTCACGGGGAAAGGGGTCGGTGGGACCCGCTTCCCCTGTGACGGCGGTGGATTTCAAAAAAAAAAAAAAAAAGAGATTTCCGTGATGGATCCGGGCGCTCACGGGAAAGGAGTTGTCTTTCCCCGTGTGGCGGCCCCATCCATCACGGAAATCGAATTTTTTTAAAAAAACTTAGTCAACCCCGACGCTCCCCCACCTCTCACTCACTCACTCGAACACACACACGCACGCACGCACACACATGCCCGCCCCCGCCGCCGCCCATTCCTCCGCCACCGGCCGCCGCCGCGCCACCGCCCGCCCGCCCGCCCATCCCGCCTCCGCCCAAGCGCCCGCCCGGCCATCCCGCCCCGCCGCGCGCCGCCCCGCCCGCCCTTCCCGCCGCCGCCCACCCGCCGGCCGGGACATGACAGAAGGTGGGAGGGGGAGGGGGGAGGGGGGAGGAGGGAAGAGGAGGAGGCGGGAGGGGGGGGGGAGGAGGGAAGAGGAGGAGGGAAGAGGGAGAAGGAGGAAGGAGGAGGAGGAGGGAGGGAGGGAGGAGGGAGGAGGGAGGAGGAGGAGGGAGGAGGAGGAGGGAAGAGGAGGAAGAAGAAGAAGGGAGGAAGAAGAAGGAGGAAGAAGGAGGAGGAGGAGGAAGAAGAAGAAGGAGGAGAAGGGAGGAGAGGAGGAGGAGGAGGAAGGTGGGGGGGGGAGGTGGAGGAGGAGGAAGGGGAGGGGGAAGAGGAGGCCCCGACGCCGCCGCCTCGGCCAAGTGCCTCGACACCGTTGTTCCCGATGCCGCTGCGCCAAAGACGCCTTTGATTTCGCACCGCCGCCACCCGCCGGGCGGAAGAGAGGGAGGAGGACCGCCCACCGCCGTCCGTCCGCACGCCGCCGTCTTCAGCCGCAGGTTGTCGGGCCACAACATTGAGGGGGGACATCGCCATGATCGCCGGAGGAGGCAAGAAGCACGGGCGGTACTATTTGGGTGATAGCGTTATCAACCCGCACAACACAAAAGAAGCTATCCGAGCTCCGAGCACGCCGGGGGCCGGTGATACGCGAGCGGCCAACCACTTACCAAAGCTACGGTCTCCGACTTGAGGTTAATTTATTTTTATTTAAGGTTCATTTATCGTTACATACTCTTTCACCGTGTTCTAACTTTGTGTTCAAATAGGCCCAGATAGAGGAAGAGAGGAAGCGACGGGAGGAGGCTGAGGAGAGGGAGCGGCTAAGGGCTCAGGTGGAGGAAGAGAGGGCTCGAGCGAAGCAAGAGAGGGATTAGCAGCACCAGAAGAGCATGGAAGCTCTCCTAGGGTACCTCCGGAGTGTTGGTGGCCATCTTGGTGTGCAGCTGCCACCGGAGATCGCCTTCCCGCCACCGCCCGTCTACGGTCAGCCGCCGATCTTCCCTCCACCGCATGGAGCCTCTCCTGTGAGTTTGTCTCCCGTAACTCGAAATATGCATATATGAATGTGAATGGATATGATCTGGAGTTTTGAATGCACCATGAGATGTGCACGTGGACATGTGGTTGTCGGCCATCGAGCCGTTGTTTTCTTGCAGGTTGGAAACCCCTCCGTGCGGGGAGGTGGTGCCGAAATTTCTAACTATTTATCTTCTTTTTTCAAGTTAATAGAATCTACCTTAAATTTTGTCTCACAAATTTCTAACTATTTATCTTTTGCCTACGTGCAGGATCAATCTCATGCCTCGAACCCAAGTCCAACCAATCTCAACCGGACGCTTTGGGAACGCTTGCTTTGGAAGGTTGGAGGCCGTAGTCGTAAATTTATCATGATTTAGGTTCAAAACTTGTGCACTTGAACTTGTGAACTTGAATTTTACGTGAGTTTGTGAACTTGTGGTTGCACTCATGGACATGTGGTTGAACTTGTGACTTGGTTGGATCTTATGTAATATATATGTGGTATTATGGATTTATCGAGCTACATATGTGATATTATGCAATCTGTGGTATGTATGTATATATTTATATGTGTCAATTATGTGCCGAACAAAAAAAAAAAAAAAAAAAAAAATCAATTTCCGTGAGTAGCTCACGGAAAAGAGCCTTTCCGGGAAAGGCTCACGGCCAAATCTATCCCGTGAGCACAATTCGACGTGAGCAAAATTCGACTCACGGGAAAAAGCCCGGATATCCCGTGAGCTACTCCGTTACGCTCACGGGAAATAAGGCGTAAACGCCGCTTTGAAGAACAGGCTACGTAGGCGTAACGGGTTCCACACCCTCCCCCGTTAAACGCCCCCGTTAACTCTATCCTCCCGTGAGCTAAATAGGATCACGGGAAAGAATATCTTGTGCGTAGTTTTACGTGTTCACGGGAAAAGGCTGATTTTCCGGCCCTTTTTTTCCCGTCATTGATATCCCGTGTTTTACCCCGGAAAAGGCTTTCCCAGGGGAAAAACGGCCTTTCCCGTGAGGAAGAGCCTCACGGTAAATCGCCTGGTTCCTGTAGTGCTAGGAGCGGCGGATCCTGTACAAGCCAGAGCGTGACATTTTCTTCAAAACAAAAAAAAAAAGGAGAGAGCGTGACATCTGATCTATAGTACGCCCGCCATGATGTGATGCCAGGATCCCATCCGATCTTTTTTTTAGGCCTGGATCGAGCCCCGATCTTCTGCTGATGCGAGTATTTTATCCCTTGGCCTAGCTTGTCGACTCCTGACTGGCGAGGAGCAAGGTGTGCTTTTTCGTTGCCCCAAAAAGCAAGCGAAAATCAGGCCAGCGTACACGGATCGCCGACGCGACGGCGGCCTGGGTTTGACGACACATGCACGACTCTGGCCTCTGGGCATGATAGCCTGAGATTCTGAATGAACAATAGGGTTAAACGTCGAGCTTCTTGGATGCATGCTTCACGTTGCTGGATAAATGGAACGGGTAGCAGAATTTCTGGATTCTTTTTAAATTCTCTAGGCACGTTGTCCTGGACATGGCGCGCAATAGGGATATTGGGGAGGATCGGCGGAGAGGGGCGAATCAGAAGAAATAAATCATACGATACGTTTTCCACACTCCACACGACGACCGTGTCTAAGCACACCTCCTCCTAATAAATAAATAAATACACGAAACGATTTGAGGGTGAAGCAGGGGAGAAGTGCTTTAGTAATTCCGTTTCATAGCTTCCCGCATAGATTGATGCAGTCGGAGTGCTACCAAATTGTTCCAGCAGCTTTATGGATTTGGGGTTGGTACAGGACTTCATTCTGCAGTGAAGTTTCAGCTTTTTTTTTTTTTTTGAGCAAATGCAGTGAAGTTTCAACTATTACACCGATCCCAAGCTAATCAGGACCGACCGGCCCAATAAGGGTACTATAGGCCGAAATTAGCTACGATGTCTGGGTCCATTAGAGCAAGTTTAATAGTTTCGTAAGCTACTCGCTAACTGCCGGCGGCAACGCTGGCCGGGCCCGCTACTATTTATGGCATAGCTGCATGCGGAGCCAATTCCAGCATGCGCATGACCTAGTCGCCGGCTAACGCGGGCGCGTCGTGAGACGCTCATTTTCTTCCCTCTCTTCACTTCTCTCTTCTCCACGCAGACATGAGCCGGCTAGTCGCTCATCACAATACTTGCTCTTATGGGCATACAAGAAGATACCGAGTCCAACTCAAATGACTATAAGGCCAGAATCACATTAGGCACACACGGCCACAAAGCATATTCAGACAACTTTCCACGATCCTCCTGTTTACAACGAAAGCCTGGCCAGGATCTGCTGTTCGATGGCAGCAAGATATAGCACATCGTAAAACGAAATGACACTCTGAGTAGATAAACAAGACAATTCAGAGCAGCAGATCCACATCCCATGAACCTAGATCGGCCCCCGTACTGAGCTCGGTATACGTGGGTTCCAACGTCGCGACTTCTTCGAGTGTATGGAGATGCACTATCTTGTGGCAATGTTAGGTATGACCAAGTTCAATTGCTAGCAGGCGAGAAACCTGTACGATGGCATGTCCTCGATTCTCTGAATGTCTTCCAGCAACAGCTCCCTCTCGAGCTGGCGGCGTGTAGATTTAATAACCGCCTGCAGCGTGAGTTCCGCGATTTGGTCAAGCAAGGAAGGTGCTTGGTACAAAGAACGTGCCCGAAAGATTGCATATGAGAAAGGAAAGACGTACATTGAAATCCATGTAACTGGCGTGCATTTCAAGCCATTTCTGATCCATCAGTTTGAAGGTTATGCAGTAAAGAATGTCAAACGCTCGATCATTTTCTGAACAGGAAACAACTGTCAGATATGAAAACATGATTGCCCTTCCTCAGCTTTTATTCAAAGCTAACAATATCTCTAGAGGCTCTCACGCAGGTGTTAATCATTACGCTAGTAATGTCATACTATGAGTTTATTTAGAGAGTTGCAAAAATTTCAACTGGCCTTATTTAGGTGCAGTTGTTTGAGAAAACATGGTTGTTAGACACAACTGGTCAAAATCAACTAGGCTCATTGAAGACCTCCAAAGATAAAGTATACCAGAGGCTGAAAGGACTTTTTTGGAGAAAAGCCTAAATTATAGCAGTTCTGTGAGATTTCAGTCCTACACAAATGTAACAATAAAAGAAAGACTTACCCAAGAGTAGATTTAGGAAAACTGCTCCAATCAACGACGTTGGCTTAGCTGCAGGGACATTAACGTCAGTCAAAGTAAATCACATTGTTAATGGTGATTGCCAAACTAGTTTCACAGTTCAGATGAACTTAATAATAAATGCTGAAAGTTTAAAGACAAACCTCTTTGAAGATCAAGCATCTGAATTAGCATGAATGTAATATTTACACCAGCTACAGCAAAGGGATATTCCCACAATGCTCTATCACCATTCTGCTTACAAAGGAGCTCCTGGAAGGATTTCTGCAGAGAAAGAGGCTCACTGAGCTGAATTAGTGGCCCAATTTGAGAACATCCAGTTCAATGTAGTTGTAGTAACTGTATTTTCAATGCTTTTTTTTTTCATCATTATATGATGCACCATATCTGGATAAGTCAGACCTTTACAGGGTCTACAAGATGAACTATTGATCATTTCTCTATTTAACGAAATCATCAATGGATTATTGGCTGTTCAATTGCCACAAGAAGTATGGAGGCAGAGTTTCACTGAACAATCCAAGGCGCATGTAAACTATAAGTCCTTTATATCCTTTCGAATCTGAGCTCAATGAATAGCAAGTAATGCCACATCAGAGGCACAATCAAGCATTACAGAAATTTTGATATGAATGGCAACAAGCAGTTGGGTCAAGTATTTTGTACTCACTGGATAGTTCCTAGAGAAATACAGTAAATTCTCCAAAGATATAAAACCACCACCCCTGTAAATCCAATAGAACATATTATTAATTTACTACACATTCAAAATATATCAAATGAATGCTAAACTGCAAATGTAGGAATGAAGAAGGGATGGAAGACCTGAAATCTGTAGATGGATCTTTCCCTTGCCATCCCATCTCCTTCCACTGGTCTGATACTAATCCTAGAAGTTCAGTTCCAGGAAAAGAAGCACGCCAAAGGGCTTCCAATGCTTTCTAATGGATATATGTGTCAGTAAATAACCGAAAATAGATAGAACTCAGGAGCAGGAGATGGAAACACATGCTCATACCCACATGAAGCTGAAATTATTCAGATATTTTTAGTTCTTAGGGCCCAGTAGCACCAGATCATATTATTACTGACAACGGTAAGAATTCATAAGCCAAGCATATGACTATTGTACATTTGTATCAATTGGCTAATTTGAGGAGTTCTGCCCTCCTTTTAAAAGAATAATAACTTGTGTCCAATTAAAATGATGGATTGAAATATGCAACTGTCCTCAATCACGTAGTAAATATTAGGGCCTGACTGGATCCCCTCCTCTAAATTTTAGAGCTCTAAAAACTTTAGAGCACTTTAGCTCACTTTTGAGGCTTAAAGCTCTAATGTGAGGTGGCTAAAGTTTAGAGCTAAAACTAACAAGGGGCTGATATCAGTTAAAGCTCGTACCTGATGCTCTCTATTTGAACCATCATACTGCACCTCTATCCGGTTCTGCAACCTATGCAAGCACACTTCCTGGAACAGAGAATAACCCATAGATGTTTATGTAGGAACTTTCATTGCCCCCATGAATTTGAATACATAATGGAGGCAACGGCACACATTGTTAATCACAGAAAGATACCCAGTGTCAAAACCATCAATGCTACAATGACATGACAGTACTTCATGTTTCCATTATCGCAAAGATAAGCACAAGGAATGAAAATTTCTCGATATGTTTGCATCGTCTTTGCTCATTATAAAATTTAATATCTCAATTTCTTTTCTCAGAAATCAATCCACAAGGAAGAAAGGAAATGTCTCTAACCCCTGCGTTCAAATATAAGCCACTACATTATGAAACAAAATGAGAGCAAGAATGTTTCATCGTCCTACGGACTGGAGAACACAAAGCAATCACAAAAGACCATCCCTGTCCAAGCCATTGCAGTTACATGACACAGATTTCCTGCTGCTGGGTGAATCATCATCATAATACTAAACATGCATTGCGCTAGGGACAGAGCGGCTTCCACAATCGCTCCTATCAGACTCAAACAGCCCCCCTCCCCTGTATGTTCGGATTCATCATTCGTCTCAGAATGATCGCATGCCACAGGGTGACAGGGAAAACAGAGATGTTGCTAACGCTAACGCCCTGTGTCGAAGAGATACAAGCAATAACAGAACGGAATGAGAGAGAGAGAGAGCTTTTACCTGAATGGGACTCAAATCGAAGGAGATGCGCTCGTCGCTGTCCCTCCTCTGCGCGCAGACGCACGAAAGCCCCTTCCCGAGCCACGCCGTGGGACACGCCCACGACCTCGGCTGCGGGCGCACGAAAACCATAACCGTTAGCCTCTGCACGAAACGAAGGCAAACAGCGCGACCAAACGACGGCGCCACGCGCGTACCCGGCGAAGAGTTGTGGCGTTGGTGGTGGATGGCGCCGCCGGAGAGGCGACGCACGGCGAGGAACGAGCCAGTGTTCTGTTCCATGCCGAACGAACGCCCTCGCGCGCTGCACCACGCCTCCTAGGCCTCGGCCTCCCCCCTGTCCCTCTCTCTCTCCTCCTCCGCGTCTAAGCGCCGCGATCCGCGCGGGAACCCATGGCTGGTTGGGGCGGAGGGTCAGGGAGGCCGCGGCTCTCCAATCCTGGCGTGCGCGAGATCCCACGGGCGGATTGAACCACGAGGGCTGTCCCCACGACGCGCCGCGGCGCCCTCCTTGTTTTAGCTGGTTCGTTTGGCTGGCAACTTGGCGCTTCTCGTTTGGCTTGGCTTGGCTCCCGATGGTGGCGCGAATTATTGCGCTTGCCTTGCGTCGGTCTCTGGGCTTGAGCCTGGCCAGTTTGAGACGCCAAGGACGTTTGGCGTTGAAAAGCAACGTTCCTTTCCTAAGCCAGTACAGGGTGTGTCCAGATGAATGTCTTCAGGTTGCAAGCAACTAGCAAGGTAGATGCTGAAGCTGGGAGTATCCAGATGAATGTCTTCAGGTTGCGCTGCTGTTTGACCCCCAGAAGAAGAGCGAGATCTGAATTTCACTCAAGAATATGATGTTCAGAGATAAATCAGTTTATCAAGGACGGATAAAAGATGTCAAAGACAGATCAAGGTCATCAATCTTGTCACCTAATGGGTGCAGGACGGAGATCTAAATCAGATGCAGAGATGCAGTGTGGGTTTCCCAAAAACTGGTCAGCACCACATTCCACAGCAAGTGGCCAAAATATCATTATGAACGAGTCATTCTATAGCTGTAGCATAAAATATGGTTCTGCACGCTGGGAACAAGATGCATGCCGGCAAATGAACTTTTTGAGCTTATTTTTCTTATTGATGAAACCAGACATCCACATTCTACAGAGGCAACAAAATTTTTACAGCTTAGCTATGAAGCACATCAATCCTGTCAAACACGCAGGTTTGATGTATCAGATATTGACCCTACACTGCTATTTTGAAACAAAGATTAATCCAAGCAGATTTTTTTTTGGGGGTGGGGGGTGTTATTATGGAACTGACTGATACCACCGGCGCTTTACTTCAGTTTTCGACCGAACCTCCTTGAGCCTCCCATCGGTTCCATAGTCTCTCTCCATCACCAGATTGATCCCTTCTTCCGAGTACCACCCAACTCCGATACAGAGTATGCCGTCTTCACTGATGTCAACATAGGCAGTGACGCCACCAGGTAACCAAAGCACGGTGACATCTTGCATGTCGAGAATCTCCTCCTCCCCAAAGGAAACTGAACTCTCTGGTAGGGTTCTCTTCTTCACCGTCTCCATGCACAAGTAGACAAAAGGAGAACCACCCTCTAGTTCTTGCCTTTCATCACTGAAAATTGGTGTTGCACTGACTTCGTATACTTTCCAGGAACCTGTCAGTTCTGATGGTTTTGTCCGGCTTCTTTGAGAGAATGGTTTAAGGTCAACAAGTGTATCACTGCAGAGGAGATAAATACAGTTCATTAGAAAACTTGTAGATTCCATATTATTCAAAAACTAGGCGGTTTTTATACACCCAGACTACAAAAAAAAATTCCGTCTTTCTTTTTTTTTTAAAAAAAAATCATGGTTGTTCAGGTCTCTCGATAGAGAAATTCTGGATTATATCAAATGGTTCCTCAGCTCATATTTGTCTTCCAATTTCTTGGTCTAGTTAGTGTCTGCACACAGTTACTGGTGAGCCAAGAATAGGTTTGAAACCACAAATAATCAACCATTCAATATTGAAGTACAGAAGAACTGTACCTAGAAAAGACCCCTGCATTTCTATTATAGTTTCTGTGAACCGATGTGCTAATTTTTGGAGTCATACTAGAGATCTGAAAAAACAAAGGAATATAGTCCCCAATAGCCTACAAAAGAAAATTTGGTGCCACTTGTGGAGGTAGACACAGGTTTTGTTGCCAAATACAAGGTTAGCATCCTTTGGAAGGCAGTGCAACTCATCAGAAAGAGTGAAAGCAAACCTTATAGAAGGTCACCATACAATGAAATGAATCAGTCACAAACTCATGAAAAGTTTTAAAATAGCCTTGATTGAATCTTAATCTCTATTATAGCATTCTTTATCCTTTCTGGATTCTAGAACTATTAGCAAAACATGGAAAAATTTGTAATTAAGCAATCTTACTCTTCAACACGGATATTTGCTGGGCTGGCCCATTTTTCTTCATACACAGCAACCCTTACAATTTGTATGTTAGCTCCTCCTTCGTTAAACTCAATTGTATGCACAATCCGCAATCTCTTGTGGCAACCTTTAACAAGACACTGGTATACATATGGGTGTTATAACTTATAAGTTATCAATTGGTCAACCAGAGTGCTAGACCCACATGCAGCATTAAGGATCAAGAAGCAAGGACCACAGATATCTAGACACAAAAACAAGGGCTCTCTTTCCAAAAACAATATTTTTCAAACATGAAAGTTGCAGCAACAACTGGTTCATTACTAACATATAATTCAATATTGCCTGTAAGCCAAGTTTGGAAGGATTTTTTCCTTATTCTTACAAAGTAGATACATGATTGGTGAATTTGCTATTTTATATACATGTATATAATTCAATTGCAAAACTTAATAACATTACCCAGAAGTGGCACATTTACTGCACATCAGAAAATTTACATTTTTCTGTAAGACTGTAACAGGTAAAAAACAAAACATCACAAAGGAAGAACTTTGGCAAAATATGGTTTCAATATGATACAGGCTACTTCTGCAGCAACAGAGCCTTACAGCCCCAAGGAAGTTGGAGTAGGCAATACCAGTCAATCATCATTATGTCAGAACTATAGTCTCTCATGGTAGTTTGCATAGACAGCCAAATTTCCATCCAGCAAAAGCACAACTGGCCAAGTTATGGCATCCACATGTGAAAGAGAGGAAGAAGAAGAAATGAAAAGCATCTACTACCTTGTATTTTTCAAAGAAAATTTGGATATGTGCATGTACGGAAGCAACCTATTCTATCTAGCACATAGAAACAAGCATTCTTATCAATCAAGTAAGCATCAACCTTTTGCATGTTATGTGCGAAAATTGAAAAATGTAAACTTAAGTGCAGTAAACATACTTGCTCAAACTTATATGTTGGTGAAAGGAAGTATTTAGATTCATCATATTCACCAATTGCTATATCAACTGGACCTTTAGAGTATGATCCGTCCTGAAAATGTAAGCACAATGGCCAAAGGAATAAGTACTGGATTATTCATAAAAAAAGAAGACATAAAGCGTGACAATAAAAATTTTGCCAGAGAAGATTAATGGACAGAGAATAAAGGACTTGAACACGAATGCATATGGGAAGCATCAATATCACTGAAGCACAATGAAGAATGATTTGTGTCTAAATTTAGCTTCTCAACGCACATATATATATAATAAGGTCTAAATGTATAATAGTTCTAACAATTTTATGGCATTACCTTCACAATTACCTTCTTTTTCCAACAGAAAAGAATATCTAACTATTCAAGCTTTACAAGAAGAAACACAAAATTACAATTTGAAAAACGAATATCCTGGTAGGCTGGTTGCAAATTGCAGATTCCTAATTTTGCAAAACATAGTAAAAGATATTGATGAAAATAAGAAATATGCTATGGCTTTCAATTAGCAATAAATATAAAGAAATTTTGCATGTGCCATATCATTGCATTTCATAAGCACCAAAATGGAGGCGAAAACAAAAGAACCCTACCTCAAAAAATACAATTCCAGGCTCCATAGAAAAAGTTTCTTCATCAAGCACAGCACTCCTGTTAAGATCAAAAGATTCATATGAAGGTAAATTAGTAGTTCCCTTCCCACTGGAAGTGCTTTGACTCCCACTATCATATGATGTGATCTGCTTCTCAGCTTCACCAAAAGGATTGATTGGGACCCAATTTGTTTTCCTTCGGATCTCGAGCCATGACCACCATCAAAAGATCTCTCAATGTGAGAAAGAGTGTAGCAGTCATAAAGGTACTCTTCTTTGCTCCCTACTCCAACAGGCTCCATCTCTGCTGTGATTGGCGAGAAGACAGCTCCAACACCCTTCCAGATACCACTTAAACTACTTGCAAATGTATCCCAAGAAGGCTTTATGACAGGTTCCTAAGATTCAAATTAAAAACTTCACATTGGTATGGTAGGAATAGTAAACATTAAATTATTAAGAAAACAATTTGGTGGTAGAATGTTGTTCTCCCCATATTAATCCCAACCATTCATCGCTATATCTATATGAACCCTGCCAGCAGTAGTATTACTTAGAATGCCTTGACCAACCAAGTACTCAACCAATTCTTGTATCTTTGCCGCAGTCACTGTATAAAGTCTAATAAATAACTTTAAACTTTTAGTTGATGTGGATATCTAAAGCCAATTATTGGATTTCACAGGACACGTATCCAAAATGGTATTAATATTAGTACACTATTGCTTTGGAAACACATGTATCCACTTTAAACTTTAATTACAGAAAATCGGGTAATGAGAATGAATACGAGTTTGGAGCACGGTCTCGACCTCCACAAGCATGGCTCGGACACTAGAACCCTCGAACCCGCATCCTTCCCCTTCCTCTTCGGGCTTGGCGGCGCGCGACCGGGCGGGGCGTCTTCTCCGGCGGTTCTTAGTGCCTCTCGGACCGCCTCCTTGGTGGCGCGCTCGTTATCGACGCTCGGACGCGTTGTCCTTCCCCCGGGCGACACCTTGCGCCGCCGGCCGGAGCACGAGACGGAAGCCTTATGCGGCGCGACGCTGCGATAGGAAGGGGAACGGCGGGGGGGGTGGAGAGGGCTAGTCCGCCACCGCCGCGCATGCGACCCGCACGGCGGCGGCATGCTCGCGCTTGCTCGGTCGTCCCACGCGGTGTCGCTCGGCGAGTGTGGAGACTCGAGATCGGCGAGGTTGGGGATAGTGCCGGGGAGAACGCGATCGACACGTGGGTCCCTATGCGCGCAAGCTCTTGTAAATACGTAGAAAGCTTTTTTTTTATGAGAACTAGTAAAAATGCCCGTGCGTGCGTTGCAAAAAAAAAAAAAATCTAACTCTACTTTCCCCTAATATTACATAATTTATATTTATTTTTTTCCCTAATGTTACATTTCAGCTACTGTACTCTAATTTTAAATAGTTGATTTATTTTCATTTAATGTTACATTGTTGATTACTACGGTTCAAATAAAGGTCCAGTATGTGTGTCAATACTTAACACTAACGGCCAGAGAGAATAGGGTGTAATGAACGTAAATGAGACGAATAGTTGACACAAGATTTATTTTCATTTAATGTTACATTGTTGATTACTACGGTTCAAATAAAGGTCCAGTATGTGTGTCAATACTTAACACTAACAGCAGAGAGCATAGGGTGTAATGAACGTAAATGAGACGAATAGTTGACACAAGAGTAAAGAGCAGAGATAAAAGGAACGCACCGACCCCTCTCTCCCTCCCTATCCCCTTTTATAGGAAAGGTGAGAGGGTTTATTCTCTTTATTACCCTTGGTGGTGTTGGTATTTACAAAAATGCCCCTATAAGCTTACAAATGGGCCTAATAGAGCTTGTATTTACAAGAATACCACCAAGTGCTACAAATAACTTTTAAACGTATATGGCAAACTCCTAAGTTGTACAATTAAACCACATAATGATAGGGTCACCAACATATAACACACTCACAACAAGAGATAATTTTAAAAGTTGATGGTGTTTGTAAAGTCTACAAATGGTGTACGACCTTTATTATTTTGCATAGGTTCCATTATGATGAAATTAAACACAAAATTTATCCCTAGTATCAATCAAAAATTAATCTTTGAAAGTGGTCGAATGTCGAATTTAGTAGGCACAATACATATACACAAATTTAATTAGATCAGATCTGAATACAAATAACCAATTGGCTTAAGTTAGATTGGATCCTCAGTTTAGTAAACTACTGCCAATCATGTCAGTTGTAACCAAATGGCAAATAACCAAGGACTCCATTCAAGTAAATGGATCGAAACAAATGGTAAAAGCTGCAAGCACATTTATCTGGATATTTCAACAAAAACCTCACATGCATGCCTACTGAATGCCCCTGCAGTTAGCAATTCTTCTTTCCCATAAAAACTCTAGAACTGCAACCATGTGACTGCGTAACGCTAACGAGGATTCCGATCGAGGATTCCAATGGGGGAAGCTCATCCGCAAAACAACCTAGATGCCAAAATCTCGACTGTCACACACAGGAACTCTCTAATCGCATCAGTCCCGATCCGACCGACGAGCCTGCCTAGATCCAGCGCGACTGAACCGATCTAACTGGGATGCGTGTGAGCGGAGACATGGATCCGCGGCATGGAGAGGCAGTGTGGTAGGGTTGTGAGCAGCGCACCTTGTGCTCGGAGATTCGGAGGTCGTACAGGGAGAGGTCGATAGGGATGAGAGAGGTGAACGGGCACCGGGATGAGAGAGGTCGTAGTCCTCGATGTCGTCCGGGGGAGGTGCCGGGCTCGGCTTCCGGGCGTCGCCGCCTGCGCCGCGCGCGGGTTGGGAAGTGCGTTCACGGGAGGGATCCCGCGTGAGGATGGGGACGGTGCGATGGTGCTTTCAGAAAGGAAACGTCTTCCCTGCTAATTCAGTCTTGAATATACTACTTTCCTGCCTATTTTACAGAGATCCTTGACTACACTAACTTGATATCACCGAGAAAACCAAACATAGCGCTATCGAGCTTCCAAACTCTGTAACTCCGTGCTGAAGTTATATGGTAATACTTACGAATACACAAAGAAAGGTTGTTCAAATTATCCGAGAAAAAAATTTGGAGCGGGGGACACTCACACGGGCAACGCCGCGGGCACTTACATGGAGCGGGGACATCGTCGGAGCAGGTCGGCCGGGGGGGCGGGCCGGCGCGGGCGGCGTCGAGGCGGCGGCCGGACGGGGCGGCGTCGGAGTGGGGTGGCGTCGAGCGGGCGGCGGCTTTGGCGGGGGGGCGTCGGAGGGGAAGGCTTTGGCGGGGGAACCGCTTATGTGTTCACTCCTGTGGCTCGCGGTTCCGTGCGGGAGGCGATGGAGGGAGGCAGCGCGGGTCGACGTGGGGCGAGACAAATGAGCGAGTAGGGGAACCGCCGGGGAAGGAAGCCGCCCGTGGGGTGTCGGTTTTGTTGACCTGGACCGACGGGATTAGGAGGGGGGGACGGGATTAGCCTAATGACGATAACATTTGAGGCTTTTTAGTAGTATAAGATAAGATTTCTATTCTCACACCCTTGTTTAGCCCGCAAACACCTGAGTTTAGGCCCATGGGCCATGGCTAAAAATCTGAGACCCCGGTGCAAATTTCAAAATGAGACACTACATTAAGTTGTGCAATAGCCCAAATAATTTTAAAAAACATTATTTTCTTTTTTATTCCAAAATATAAGACACATATTTGATATTTGAACTTTATTATCTTTAATTGAGTCTAATCATTCAAAAAATGCAAAAAGGGTTAAAATTGTATTCGTATTTAGTAATCATTTCTAATGATCAAAACTTTTGTCACAAATGATGGGAGAAATTAGTGGTTAACCAGAAGACCACAACGCCAAGTCATAGTGGTTGGGTTAGGATAGGATCCTTCATGGGCTGTGGTGGAGGTAGTGGGATGCCACTGTATCAGATGGTGGCAGTGAGAGAGCTTGATCGAAGATGAAGAAAATGATAAGGATTTGATTTTAACTCATGTCGATGGTCGAGGGTGGTGGTGGATCTGATACGAACACGTCACTAGAGCCCTAGACCTAACCAAACTAGAGGTTGCAACCGTTATAAACAAGAGATGAGTCTTATATCCTTCTTGTTGCCAGTGAACTCATTAGAATGGAAGAAGGAGAGGAGCCCTAGATGGCGATGGTGAGACAATTAGAGCCAAAAGTGATGGTCTCTAGGAGTCCTATGTTTGGGCGGATATGTTGTAAGATGGATTTCTATGAGCTAATAAAGAGCTTTGCTCGGTCGTGTTTGTTGCTGTTGTGGTTGCGGCTTGTTACAATATTCACTCACAATTGCAATAGTTCTTTGTGTGTAATATTTGCAGCCATAGCTGCTAGGGCTATGCTAAAATTTGAAGCGAATGGGGCCAAAATACCATTGTTGATGCTAACCTAAATGGTATTGAGATCGGTGTCTATGGAGAGCTGCTCCCTCCATTTACGAAATGATGCAACTATGAGATTTTGATCGAGTTAGCGATGACAATATAATAATTATTAAAGCTATGTCTCCAGATATATAAGCATTTTAAAAATATATATAGTTAAATAGAAGAAATTCTAAGAAACAAAAAACAGTTTGCATTAAATACTTATCATTCATCAAACCAATCACTATCAATTACTGTACGTTGATGATAGCATCTGATTAGAAAATAAAATAAGAATACATGTGTTTTTATGTTCTCTTTTAATCCAGCTCGACGAACGCCGTCGTGGAGACTTCTGTCTGTGTTCTGACCTAACGGGAAGATGTGTCCTAGCCAGCCGCTCGTCGAGACCGAGACGCTAACGACCAAACCTTCTGGTGGTAGCCTCTCGTCGAGATGCCACCGTTTACGAGCCAGGGGCCCCAGGCTCGTCCGGCACCGCCGCGCGCGCATCAATGCATGGCCGGCCCGATGAACGGTGATTATGGCGCACGGCGGAGGTCGGTTGGCCCGGCCTTGTCGAACAGCTAGCTCTCGGTACCGATCGATGCGATGGGCAGCTTCCGCGCGCCCGATCACGTACTCCGGTTCGACTGGTCCAGAAAAAGGAACATCGTTTTTATTGACCCCCAATTATGAGGAGCTGCGTGCGTATTCATTCCGGCCGATTACCGGTGACCGATCGAGCAGGCCCCCATGCCACCGACAATGCCAATCGGCAATCGCACTAGTCCCAGCCCAGCTCTTTTTTCCCTTTCTGAATTGTTGCTTCCATGCATGCGCACCACAAGCGTGCGGTTGCGTTCGGACATCAGCGACGTGTCTCGCGGACGATCAATTGGGGGCAGTTTGGCACAGGCGCGCGGCTAATGATCACGCAACGGCGTAGTTTATTAGTGGAGAATAAAATGATTAGTAAACTAAAGACGAATGACTTTGCTTTCCTTGCAATGCATGCAAGAGATCGATCAGCGCCCCCGCGGCCTCTCCGCTCTATGTTTTACACGCTGCAAGTCGTCGTTACACACGTATCAAAAGCCAAACGAAATCCAAATAAAAGCTGACGAGAAAACCACGCACCACCGGGCACCGGCGATCCAGGCGCTGGGCCGGCGGTGCACGCAGCAGCAGTAATGCGCGGCTAGCTAATCATTGTACCGCAGATATGAATCGATCGATCGAGAGGGCCTGAGCCCTAGCGCAACCAAACGAGCTAGCTAGCTGCGTTAAGAGCTAGGAGCTGCCGATCCAGGCTGTCCATGGGGTACCATCTGGTTTGCGAGTCCCTTTCAGGTACAAGCCGCGCCGTGCAACAACGGTAGGAGCGAGGCGAGGCTCAGTGGTTGGACAGGACAGGGTTAAATGAAATCTCTGTAGCCTGCTGTACCCTGTAGGGACTCCGGCATTAAACCATTTCGGGGTTGTTTGTAGCCAATTAATCTGACCGACCTCTTTTTCCTCCGGACGGTCTGCAGTTACTTGATCGGAGCTCAAACTAAGCCGGACAGCGGTGAGTATACGTGTACCCTTTTAGGCTTTTACTTCACCGGAGGCAATGCTGCGTACGTGTGCCATCATCAGGACGAAAAGAACAGGACGGTGATGCGGTGTACGTTCTGGGTCTGATTGCAATGTTGTGGTTGCTTTCGGCTCTCAGTAACGGGATTTGTGCTGATTTTGCTCTTCACTGAATAGTATAGAAACTGAAGTGCACGCATCATTTCAGAGTTTCAAAAGTGTAGTGATTCGTCCATCCACACAATTCTTCACCTGCAGTTTCTTTCCCGGCCCTCTTTCAAGTATCATCAGCAAGCAAGCAAATTAATGTACATTGTTAGTCCTGTTTAACAAACTAAAAATGCGACCACACCTATACGCACGTACGTAGATCTCGACCGGCGCACACCTGTACTGAAAGCTGCGGTTTTTCTACGAAATCTGTACGTATACGCATGCATGGCTGGATGATAACTATCCCTCGTACCGAACCGATACGCGCCACGCGTACGTACGCCTACATCATCATCATCGTTCAGAAAACTGGCCCCACACGCTGAGCTGTATAACCTGTAAAGAAGTTTTTTTTTTCCTCCCCTTCGATCGGACCAGCGGTTCAGTTTTACAGGCACGATCAGGAGAGCACGCTATATATAGCGGCGCATCGTCACTGGAGCTCTCTCACTGCTCAGGTCCGTCGTCGGAAACACACAGGCGCGCGGAGAGCAACACCGCAAGCAACAGGGAGGAAAGCTCTTGTCCTGTGCCGAGCGAGAACGAAGACAAGAGGTAGCCATAAGGAGAACGAGTTCGTGACGGAGCGGATGGCAATGGCCCTGCTCCCGCTGCTCCTCTCGCTCCTCATCGTCTCCTGCGCCGCGCAGTCGCCGGCCTCGTCGCCGTCAGCGTCGTTCAAGGCTCCTCCGGTCAGCGCATCGGCGCCGCGGGCCTTTGTCGCGCCACCGACAACGGCGGTCTCGGCGCCGCAGGCAGGCTGTAGCGCCACCGACAACGGCGGCCGCGGCGCCGCAGGCCTCTGCACTGCCGCCGACAACAGTTGCCGCGTCGGCGCCCCAGGCAGCCTCGGCCGCGGCACCGACACAAGCAGCCGCCTCTGCGCCTCAGGTCTCCGCCGCGGCGCCGACGACAGCAGCTTTGGCGCCACAGGCAGCCTCTGCTGCGCCGCCAACTACAGCAGCCTCCGCGCCGCAGGTCTCCGCCGCGGCGCCACAGGCCTCGCCGCGCCGCCGACCACAGCTGCCTCTCCTCCACTGCTGGCTGCCACGTTGCCACCGGTTGCGTCCCCGCCACTAACCGCTGCACCACCTGTAGTCTCCGCTTTCCCTCCGGCGACACTGCCTCCCGTCTCATCGCCTACCGTCGCCGTCGCCGCTCCAGCCCCGACGACTCCAGCTCCAGTCGCGTCCCCACCCCTGATGGCAATGCCACCAGCGGCGCTTCCTCCGTCGACGTTCCCTCCAGCAACGGCTCCGACGCCACTTTTCGCTGCCCCGTTGCTGGCTCCCACCGCGCCACCGGTCACGGCACCCGCGCCGGCCCCCGTGTCTCCGGCTCCAAGTGTCGCCCCGACCCCGTCGCCGACAGAAGCCCCTGCCCCGTCGCCGACAGAGGCCCCAACCCCGTCGCCCACGCTGGCGCCGGAGCTGGCGCCTACGCTCGCGCCGTTCAGCTCCGTGTCGGTGAGCCCGTCGCTGGCGCCGGGCCCCGCGCTCGCTGCGGAGGAGGAGTCGGCGGCGCCGAGCTCGCGCACCGGCGTCGCCGCTCTGGTACTGTCGTCCTTGGTGGCCACCGCCGGGCTCGTCGTCTTGTTTTAAGTAGAGCTGCTGCGCTTACCGTTGTATGTACACGTCCGTACCGTTCCTCGCACGTTCGATCGTTCTTGTTCTCCTGCTCTTGTTTTATGGCTGCACGAATCATTCTTGCTGTACAACAAGACGAAAGGTTGAATGCCAATGCAATTTATTTCAATTTATTTCTATTTACGTATGGGTGACGGAGTGCCTGCTGCTTGCTTTGCTTTTGCAATCGTTGGCAAGACGAAAGGTCTTCGCAATGCCAATGCACGAGCATTTACTTGGATTCGTGTCATGGGTTGATGCATCAGTACGTCTACGTGCCTTGTCGCTAGCAAAACGCGTCTCATGTCATGCATGCAGCCTAGTTGGTAGATGCAGGCCAAGACGAATTAAGAAGTTTCTGTGACCCGCTGTCACAGTACGTCACTGACGACGATGATGGTAGATCCGGTGCTCTTGCCGACACTTTTGTGTGTGTGCGTGTGTGTGTGTGTGTGTGTGTGAGGGAAGAGAGGAGCTTGTAGCGTTACCGACAGAAGAAGTGACATGAAACGCGACGCACGTACAACGCAGCCGTGCATGCGCCATTGCAGCAGAAGCATGTGAAGGTCGGTACCACGAGGGACGAGATCCGTAGGGACACTGTCACACCGGAGTGTGTGGCCAGGCAAGGGCCAGGGCAGGCCGTGGCCGGCCGCGCGTTCCGCTGTTCCCAAAAGCTGACGAAACGGAGCAAGCCCAATGATACATCCGCAAATCATTCAGCCACCCACCGCCGTTGGCATTTGACATTTGTTACACCGTGCAGCGCATGCCGGCCGGCCACCGAGAAAGAAAAGTCACTCGGGAGGGAGGAGCCGAGACCGAGAGTAGGCAGAGTGCGGAACAGAGCAATGAGGTAGCCTGCCAGTGCGCCATCTTCTTATTTGAGGAACACTCGAGACTTGCACTGTGAATCCTGCGGCTCTGTCGCAAGCGCGTGGGGCGCGCGGCGAAACATGCGCCGGTCGGCCGGTGTTGCTTGGCGCTGGCGCTGGCGCGAGAGGGCATCGTCCGTCGTATGTGTATGAACCATGAGCAGCTGCCAGCCGGGCCTGGGGAGCGACGGATCCATGCACGCACGTACACCATGTACTGTACGTGTGATCGATGGGAGCTGGTCCCTGAGTCACCTGCCGCCGATGACGAGGCGTACGGGGTAGGAGTAGTACTAGCCTCTGTCTCCTCTCCTCTTCCATGCTCGCCGCTCGCCGGGCCCAGTCCTGTTGCCGCCGTGCGCGGGTTGGCGTTTCACATGGTTGGTTGGTTGCCAACCAGTGATTTGTGCGCGCCCATGCGCGCGAGTCATGGCCACAACTCTATTTGGGCATTTGGCCACAACTCTGTGTGAGAAAAACAAGCACTCCACTTAAGGCAAGTCAAGATAACAAAACATGTTATACATGATGGTGCACTATTCTTAATAATTGTTGTTCCAAATTTATATTGAAGGCTCATTTTGTGTGTTGAGCAACAGTCTGCAAAGGCTCATTTATATTGAAGGCTCATTTGGGCATTTGGCCACAACCCTAAACCCTAAACACCACCACTCATGATATTTGATTGTTGAGCACAGTCTGCAAAGGGAACAAAGAACAGGTAATGAAATTAAGCCCTTAGGAAGAATGGAGAGAATCACAGAAAATAAGGCTTCAAAATGGTGTTGAAACTGGCAGGCTACATATCCATTAAACATAAATAAAAAATTAGAAGAACACAAAATTAGCATAAATTAATTAGGAACAGCAAGCACGCAGGTACCATCCAATGTGGAACCATTTTTCACAAGCATGACGAAGTTCCATGGGATCAATATCATGTAATACATTGAACAGAGTACTTTGTAGTAGAACCCATATTTACAGGATAGTGACACAGAAGGGGTATTAACATATAACATGAGACTAACCATTGACATTGTATTTAAAAAAATCACAATGTAAAACATTGTGAGTCTGAACTTTGTAGTGTCAAACTGAAGCAAGTACTTAATGTTCTAAATCACACATGGAAGACCCGGACCAGGTAGCTGTGCGGACCGGGTAGCTGCGCCCATGAGAGGGAGCATCATCCCAGGAAAACTAAGAGGGGTTCACATACAAAGTAGATCAATCAAAAATTAGAACTGAAAGAAATACAATTCTAGCAAGGCAACTGCCTCTATGACAAAGTTCTATGTGATTTGTTTCCTAGCCTATATTAAATTTATGATGAGAAGGATATTTGTGTAAGTCATGTAAAAGATGAGAAACCTCAATTACTTTTAGCAGATGGCTTGCTGATGAGTTGCTTGAAAACAATTGTAATCAAATATGCATGAGGTTTATGGTGGTGTTCGACACCCGCCGTGAGTCGAAGTTTTGCAACCACGCCCGGAGGCTAAACAGTTGAGTTGGGCTTAAAATAATTATTGCTAAATGGCTAAATGCTTGAAAGTGAACTTAACTCAATTAGGCAAAAACAAGGTCTTACCTCTGGATGATTTTGGCTAAATGCTTCAGCAGTAGCTAGTCTTTTGGCACATCCAACCATTTGCCTGAATCTGTTTGATCAGTCTCACAGGTCTGCCTTCCTTTAGTTACAACCAAGCATGTGAACTGGAAAGGAGGATCCCGAAAGGGTGATCAAGACGGTCATCTACAGAATTCGCAGATGCAATTAGCATGTACAGATTTTACATCGTCCATCTATAATGGAGACGGCATTTGTCAATTAGCGAAACTAAATTCAATTTTACAAACCAGTTGAGGTTGCATTTGATTATCATAGTTCATATTTTGGTATAAGTAACACAGGTGAGCTCACAATCTCATCTGTTTCATTTATATAGAGTTGTAAGTATTGCCCAAAATTGATAATAGGTGAAGCATCATATTTGTATAGCAAATGCCTTCAGGAGCTTGGAACAATATTAAATCGTTGTAATTTCCTAACTATCATACCAATAGTAGCTAATGCACTCACCGGAAGCACTGGAAACTGTTATGTACAAAGTCTGAAATAAGGACAATATTTTTTAATGTGGTTATAAGGCGGTGAGTTAATTTTGAACTAACTGAATGATGTCACCGAAATTCACTCAAGTAGGATTAAGGTACTTGTCAAAATCACATCGAGCTGAAGTAATATGCTATATTTGGGTTCATAAATAAATGCTGGTTACGAACACATTAGAAGAATGAAACAACTACACTTTGCATTTGTTTGTAATCATATGTCGATCCACAGTAAAGGCCTAACTTTTCAAATTTTTTATTCTATAATAGAAAAGGAAGAACCTGGTTTCTTTTAAAAGGTAGAACCTAGCTTTATTTTAGTCTCAAATAAAAAAACAAAAGGATAGAGCAACCAATTAATTTCAACATCGAAAGTGAGTTCTTTTGGGAGGGACTCGGGTACCTCGTGTTGCTCTTGCTTGGTACAATGGGTCCGAGACGACAGCATTATTCTAAAGAGATGACAAAGAATAAAAATGTGATTTCTCTTTTCTAACTTCTGACATTAGAATCCTAATAATTCAGAGAATTTATCAAGTGCTACAGTCGATGCGATGCAAGTCATCTGATTCCATAAGGTGGCAATGAGCTGCATAACTGTGAAAATCATGTAGCACAAAAGGAGAGCAGGTCTTTTTTTTCTCTGGTGCCTAGCTTGAGAAAATCAATATTACAGCAAGCCTCATAAGTCACGAATGCAAATCATATTTCAAATCAAGGTTGTATACTTTAAAACTGAAATGTCAATGTGTTGGTCATCTATTTGTAGAATGGAACCCTGAAATATTTTCATTTGTAAAATCCTAGATTTCACCCTACAGCTAGCATGAATTTGACAATATAATTTGAGAATTTTGTATCCAACTATTTACAGCTCAAAACATTTATTTAGCATAACTGGCAGGTGCTCTTCCCTTTCAGAGCATTTACTCTATGATGGCATTCCAAGTGCTTCATAATTTAGAAAATGGTAACTTTGACAGATCACTGTAGGGTAATAAAAACTCTACAGATCACTGTAGCTCAGAACATGCATATTTCAGCAAGCCACCTTGGACCTCAAGAGACTATATGCCTCATGTCCCCATAGTCTAACTTTAATAAAGCTCATCACTATATAGGCACAAAATATAACAGAGAACCCAAGCTCCAGGACGCACCCCAAGTTCAAAGATTAGAATATCAAATGACATCCTGCTTAATGATTATATCTATTCTAGCTGTTTTTCCACCTATAACTCAGTGAAACAAAAGAAAAAAAAATCATGAATGGTTTACAATGGGAAAGCTGGTACTTCGTCCCCAAAGTACACAAAGGTACAAAGTAATTGCCTGAATGGTGTAAGAATTATGTAGAAATCAGTCCAATTTTACAAAGCTAAATTCCAAAGCTGGGCTCATTTTGTTGGTACAAAATTATTTCATTATAATTCTAAATGGACTTGCAGCACTAACACATGAAAATTGAGAGCAAGAACAGAATCTTCAGTTCAGGGAGTGTGTTAGGAAGGAGTCGCAGAGCTGAAGGCATAAAACCAGCAGTTAAATGAGTGTCCTTTGAAAACAAATCATCTGAGGGCCAATTTCTTCTGTGCATACAAAAAGGTAAACCATGAAGCATCCAACACGCACATAGGCTGATTGTGCAAGTGCATAGATGGTGATGAAACACTTGTAAGAGATAGCGCCTAGGTACTTGTCTTTAAATAAATTGAACATACGGCAACACAACCGGAAGGAAACATTACCGGTTTCATAAACAACTTTTTAGTGATGACTAATATCAATTTCAGAATAGGAAAAGATGCAGATTTTTGGAAACCACAGGTTAATTGTTTAGCGCAAAAATTAACCAAGGAAAAAGTGGACATATTATAGATGCAGGTGATGGCTACAAACTTGTGATTTTTTAGTTCTCAACATGTGATACATCTATTTTGCACAAATAGAAATTTGTTCTGGAGCTCGACTGCAACCTGTAGGGAAAACAGGGCAACAAAACATTTAAAAGGGACAAACTGGATGGAGGACAATTTTCATCTTGTTATGTTTATATGGCCATGCACCAACTGGAATTGAGACTGGCATTGTACGTATATAAATAAATTAAGGATTTTTCTAGCTATCTCTTTACCTTGTATTGCACCAGAAGCATTTTTTCTTAGTAGCCACCAAGCAACAACTGTACCTGCAATCCCTGCATTGAAGCGAAGTAAATAGCATGTTATAAACAGCAGAGGACATGGGCTTTGGTACATCAAAAGTTATAGGAAATTAAATATTTGTCCACGAAGGTATTGTAAATGTGATCACACTCTACATCAAATAAGGCTAAATCTAAACAGAAAGTTTAGCAAATGGGCACAAACACCAGATAGTCTGGATCTGCTACTTTCTTTTGATGCAAAATTCTATAGGTAGTCAGCACAGTAGCGATGGTCAAGACAGCATACTTTGAGCAATGCAATCTGTCTATTTCAGTGCCTCTCATACTAAATCCTGGTTTTAGTCCTACACAAAAACTGGAAACGGCAAACCAATAGCCTAAAACTTTGTGTAGGACAACTTAAAAAAATATGGAACGTGACAATATATGAGGGATTCATTGGACTGCTATCAAACACTAATGCTTTTCCATCTTTTTTAACAAATCAATTACTCGAGAACTTTATAGTAGCCTAAAGAGAGACTTCTGATAATAGATGAAGTAGTTGAGATGAAGGCCATTGATATATACCTGACGATCTGGATTTGTAACACGGTAGTGCAGCCACAGGGAACCAACAGGCAACAGCTAACATAGTGCATATTTTGAAGGGTGACACTTGCATCTATAGATATAGCATCTGCATTCCAAGGCGTAAACTTCCGTTTAGTAATATCTTTTACAGGCTTAGCAAGCAGACCTTTATAAAAATAAAAAGCAAATCAATCTCTGAAGCATAGAAAGCAAGTCTACCTTTTCTCTGGTTTGACCTTAGTGAGGACCTGCAGCAGGAAATAACCTAAAAAATTAAATTGAATGTTGCAAACCTCAGCGAGGTCCTGCAACAGAAAAAGTGCAACATAATATTAAAGGGATAAACTGGATGGACAAGATGCCAAAATAAATTAGGAGTTGTTTAACCTTTGCCTAGGCAGTATCACAAACACATGGTGTGCTAGAGTAGAAGCCAAATGAAGGCACATATTGTCACCAGCTAGTAGGTCCTGCGAAAAACAAATAAAAAGAGATCTACATAGAAATCAAGCGAACGAAAGTACAAGATCGAGAAAAATTGATAATAAATTAAGCCTGAGGAACGCAAACTCAAGAACATTATAGCCAGAAATGTGTCCACGCGATGGAGACGTTGACAGGAAAGGCGGCTAGAGGGAGGGGCAACCGAAGAAGGCACGGGCTTGGGAAAGAGGAACGACATGGGGAGGAGATAAGGCTGTCGGGTTGCAGCCTCTCGTGCCGCCGAGCCGGAGATGCTCCGCCTCGTCGCTGCCCGCCGCCTGGTCGTCCGCACGCAGGCGCCGCCGGGAAGACGTTCGATGGGGCCGGGGGATGGCGCGGCCTTAGCAAGGCTGAGGGCCCGTCCGTGGTGCGGGCCGACGCCGGGGGCGGGGAGGGGCGCTGGGCGCTGACTCGCCCGCCGCGCCGCGCGCGCCGGGGTGCGCACAACCCACGCCCATGCCCACCGCGGAGCCGCGCCGAGTCGGTGGGCGGCGCCGGCGCGCCGTGGGCGCCTCACCGTGCGCCGGGGAGAGAGGAGAGAGGGAAAGAGAGAGCAGAGGCGAGTGGGGGAAGAGTGGGGTGCGAGTGGAGAGCCGGGCTTTTCAGCCACGCCGCATCCGGGACCGGGCGTCGGTCGAGCGATGTGTTCCTAGCTAGTAAAGACGATGACACGCGGGACCTCCTTAGTACGTCCCCCACCGATCGCCCACAAAGATGTCACCTTCAGTCCACGGGTACCGGGTCTCGCGACCAGCAAGGACCGCCAAGAGCGGTCTTTTGAGCCGGAAGGCACCGGGCCCGCACACTCTCGACCAACGAGCGTTAGACAACGAACCTAGCCAACCAATGGGCACACGACAACGGCGGCGGGCCTGACCCACCACTAAACCCATACCGCAAAGCAGCGTGGCCCACCAACGATATGGGATGACGTGCGGGAAGCGCCCGCTCCAATCCCCGATGGACAACAAAATCGCCCCATGCGACGAGAACCGGATGTGAGATGGAGTTCGGGACTGGCGTCGTGACGGGCGACAGCGCGCGCTGGCCACGGAAGTCAATGTCGCCGAACCGTTCATCAAGAATCGGACGGGCGGGGGAAAAACGTATGGCGTGGATGCCCCGGCAGCCGGTTTTCTCCACACCCAATCTTCTCTTTTTAAATGCGGCCACCGGCCAGTAACCTTGTCCTCCGACCTCCCAAAGTGGACATGCGGCTCACTCAACCACGTCCGCCGCTCGCCTCGACGCTGATGACTGAAGTTCAAGGAAAAGGAGGTAGGGAGCAGAGGTGGTCGTGCGTACTATTACTCTCGGTCGGTTGGTTCAAATACGTGGTATTGATATTGTTGCATATTAACAAGTCAGACACATATATTGGGGGTGTTTAGTTGATGAATTTTCGTTTGTATTTGTTAATTTTTCTCATGACTAAGTCTTAAAAGATTCGTATCCGGCTGTCCAGCTAAATTGTACAATTAGTTTTTTTACTTCTTTTATTTACCTACATTTAATGTTACATGCATGCGTTAAAAGAGATTCAATCTGTAACACTTTTTGAGTATACTTTCTCTGAACTAAACGGGCTCATTGTTTTAAAAACAAATCAGACAGTCGTGCAAGATCAAATGCGTCTTTTGGTTTCTGATCGAATGATTCAAATGGTGGCAAAGGAAACAAATATAGCAAAGTAGAGTTGACGAACTGTGACTACCAACATGTTAAACGAAGTCTTTGCTTGAGTGTTTATCTTTATTTTCCTTCATGTTGCTCTCATACTTCTCTGTTACACTGTCCCTTCAATACTTCTATGTTGCATCCTATATAGAGTTTATGGATAGAGTTAGTAGAAGTATACGGCCATACGAAGCCATGGACGATGATCAACTTCTACCCGACATACAACCTGGATTGGTGGTGCTTTTGCTTGACATGGACGTGGAGCCTGATTAGTGGGTAGAAGTCGAGACGTGTGACTGAGGCGGAGACACGGGAGACATTGTGCTTATTCGACCGAGATATTTGCGCTCTTTGACAAGTTGCAGCAACTGATGAACTCACCTTTGCTACACCACCAAATATTTGAAAACAAGCCTTAAGCTGGTGAAATCGACGATACCATATGCGGTGTTCACGTTCGGGCAGACTAAACCGCGGACTCTACCACTGGAAAGCTACCCAACGGTCAATTTTAGAAAGTTTTCTATTTTTAGCAAAAAATATATATTATAAAATTGTATATATAATTTTTGTCTATAACTTATGTGTATACTACATCTAAATTAATTATACACAAGACTTATGTGATCATTAACGTTATAAAGTTATGCACATAATAACTTCAAACACATGACTTACACATTAATGCAAAGTTACGTCTAACTTATATATATAACTTATAACATCAAAACACATAACTTATGCACGTTACAGATTTACCTCTCGACTTATATCTATACCTACTAATGAAACGAAAAAATTTCTGTCGTCTCCCCCTCCCTTTCGTCCGGCTCTTCTCTCTCTCCCGTCCGTAATGAATACGATTCCGTCGTCCAGCCTTCCCCGTCCATCCAAAATTTGTCCGCCACCGAGTCCGACACATGTACGCCTCTATTCCCTCCTTTCCGTCCCGTTGCCATCGAGACCGTATGGAGGCCACGAGCGATCGACCTTGTATATATAACTTGTGGGGTACACACCTGCCCTCCTACCCTCTGCTACCGGGGTAGTGGGAGGAGGAGCGAGGGTTTCCCACAAGGGTGGGGACACGCGTGGCTGGGCCCGCGGGCCGGGTCCCCAGGTGAGTGACGTGGTCAAAAGTGTTGATCCCAAGAAAGTCTCTTTTCGATTGATAGGTCATAAAAATGTCCACCCAACCGTCCCCTTCATACGCCCCGTCGATCCGTATTTATAGGCGTGCCTGGTCGGTATTTACCAGTTACAAATCGGGACACGACACGCTTGCCACTTACGCCTAGGGCCCGCGTAGGGGCAAGACGGTACAAACCCCACCGGGTGGAAAGGTAAAAACACACGCCCCGACGCGCCTTAGGCTCTATTAGGGGTTTCTCCTTCTTGCGCCGCCGCTTGGCCCCGAGTTCGCTTGGGGCTCCGCCGCCCCAGCCGCGGAGGTCTTCCTCTTGCTACGCCGCCCACGCACCGCGGTGCCGTTAATCTCACCACCCCGTGCTGCTGCGGGCGTCGCCCTGCTCTTGTTGCCCCTCGCGCGCTGGGTGTCGTCTTTGGCCTCCGCCGCCCGCTGCGGGGTGTTGCGTTGGTCTCGTGCCCCGCGCCGCGGTGTCGCCTTTGGCCTCCCGCTGCCCCAGCGCTGCGGGGTGTTGTTGCGTGCTCTTGTTGCCCCCTCGCGCTGCGGGTGTTGCGTGGTCTCGTTGCTCCCGCGCCTACGGGGTGTCGTCTTTGGCCTCCGCTGCCCCCCCGCTGCGAGGTGTTGCGTTTCTTGTTGCCCCAGCCGCGCTGGGTGTCGTCTTTGGCCTCGCCGCCCCGCGCCTGCGGTGTTGTTGCGTGTTCTTGTTGCCGCCGCGCGCCTGTGTCGTCTTTGGCCTCCGCCCCCCAGCGCTGCGGGGTGTTGCGTTGGTCTCGTTGCCCCCGCGCTGCGGGTGTCGTCTTTGGCCTCCTCCGCCCCCGCGCTGCGGGGTGTTGCGTTGCTCTTGTTGCCCCCGCGCTGCGGGGTGTCGTCTTTGGCCTCCGCTGCCCCCCGCGCTGGGGGGTTTGCGTGGTCTCGTGCCCCAGCGCCCACGGGGTGTCGTCTTTGCCCCCTGCGCGGGGGTGTTGCGTCTCTTGTTGCCCCCCGCGCTGCTGGTGTGTCGTCTTTGGCCTCCGCTGCCCCCGCGTCGCGGGGTGTGTTGCGTGCTCTTGTTGCCCCCGCGCCTGCGGTGTCGTCTTTGGCCTCCGCTGCCCCCCCCCGCCGCGGGTGTCGTCTTTGGGCCCGGGAGCTACTGGGGGTCCCTTGGCGAGGGTCCCTCCCCAACATAACTTATTACATGAAACTAACTAACACACGTTACAAAGTTATGTCTAACTTATATATATAACTTATTAAATGCAACTTAACTTATATTGCATAAGTTAATATACATAAACCTGCTATTAAAAAAGGTCAAAAAAATCTTGAAACATATTCGAGTGGGATCTAGTTTTGTCTTTTCGTCACGTAGAACACACCGGTGCACACGGAATTAAAAACGGATACCCATTCAGAAATTATAGCAATTTTAAAAAATATTTTGCTTTTTTTCGTCTACATCAACGTTGACATCAGCATATTCAAAAAGAAAAAGAAAAAAAAAAAGGAAGGTGAGGGGAGAGCGCACACTCTGCTGGATCGACTGCGAGATAGCTTACGCGCGGTCAGAGCGCGAAAGTGGAATTCCGTTCACGTTTGAGAGAACGCGGTTCGGAGTCCGCGTTTTGGAAAACGCCGAGCCATTTTCATTTTCTTTTGCTGCGAAACGTGCAAACACGCTTATGAGCAGAAACAAACACGCCCTGAGTTGCATGTCGCGCTTGCAAACCGCACTTCGTAAGAATCAAAACACCTCTTCCTCAATCCTCATACAAGCAGAGCTGCGGCTACAAACAGCAACGTCACCAGCAGGGGCCCCACTGTAGCTCGGTGGGACCCGCCGAGATCGAGGTAGGGGATGCCCGCGTCGTCGTCGGTGCTGGGTACAAGGCCGGCCCCTGAGTCCGTCTGCGGCGGGGACTGCGTCGGGGCCCCCGACCCCGCCGGAGCTCCTCCCGCCGGCTGGTTGACGAGCACATGCAGCTTCATCCCGCCCAGGCAGTGCAGCTGGTTGCCGCAGATGAAGTAGCGGTCGCCGGGCGCCGGCAGCGGCACCGTCGTGTTGCCGTCGTTCTGGGACAGGAGCGCGTTCGCGGCGGTGCAGTTGTTGAACCCGGCCTCGTCGACTTCGTCAAGGGTGTGGTCGCTGGAGTACTGAAACACTGGATCGATCGATCAAGGAAACGAACCACTTGTCAGCAAATTATGTGTGATCTTGTGGAATTTCATAACAAGTCAAACACGTATGGATGAGCCTTGGCACGACCAGGGACGTCGTCTGATTTTGGTTTCCGATCGAACGGTGGCAAAAGGAACGAAACGAAACCTGAACCGCTACACATTTTCGCTCTTGTACGAGACGGATTGGTGCAGGGGATGATGTTGTGATGTACCTAGAACATCGCCGACGTAGAAGGTTTTGCCGTTGGCCCACGACGTCAAGTCGGCGCTGGGATCCCACCCGGCGCTGTTGCCGACGTTGTACGAAACCGCCTCGGCTCTCCGGGACACACCGGCGACGAGGAGCAGGGCACACAACAGAGCCAGAGCAAGGCGAGGTTGCGCCATGGTACGCTCTCTGTGCACTGCAGGGATCATCCATGCGTGCCAAAAAGGCCGGGGATATATACGAGAACGGCAGTTCTTGGTGAAGATTGGTTACCTAATCAGCAGCTAATAATCTTTTCCAGCGCGTTCTGCTCGGATGCTTGATCTAATAAGTTATCGATTCATACGTATCTGAGAGGGAGTTGCTCGCGAGCGAAACGCACGCAATAGTCAGCGGCTGGCAGGGCTGCAATTGGGAAGGTGAAGCGGCCTTCTACTCGACGCTTTTTTTGGGTGACGGTTTTGATTTGAATAGGGCGATGCTGGGAAACTTGTTCGTTGAGGTTTGGTGGTGCATTCTTGCGTGCCATTGGGTACTGGGCATTGGCGGTTAAGCAGCCTGGCTGCCCCAGACTTTTGTCCGGAGAGATGATGTCATTCTCATGTCAGGTTGTGTCCGTTCCTTCGTGCTTGTGCTCTGCAATGAGGTTGGCTGTCAACCCAATTGGTTGGATGCGAGCTTGGTAAAATATTTGTTTCAGCAGTAGTGGCATGTGTGTAATAAACAACAAAATATGAATTATGGATATATATATTTTATATAAAAAAAGGAAAAAATATGGATATATATTTTATATAAAATCACAACAAAAATACAGATACACACATCCAGACACTCTCTGGACGTGCAGTATTAACGTACTTATGGTAGTGGCGTAGCAGAGCTTAGCCAGTCGGATTACACATGTTTTTTGTTTTGTTTTGAGCATATAGCCATATACACATGTTTTTGTTTTGTTTTGAGCATATACACATGTGCAGTAGCCTCGGGAAGTCGGGAAGTCGTGGACGCGACGCAAACAGAGAATGCACGAAAAAAAGAACAAATAGGAAATTCATGAAACCGCACTGCCTTTTCCCTAGCGGGTCCTCAATTCAGCCCATCATCGTCAAGGCAGCGAGGCCCACGGCCGTGAACAGAAGGCCCGTCGCGAGGCGGGCCCGGTGCCAGCCGCGCTCGAGTCCGACTCGGCCGCGTCGTCGGCCGTCGTCGTCGCCGCGCCTCCAGAAGACCCAGAAGCCGGCTTGGTGTTCGTCGCCCGCATGGCGGGACCCGACGTCGTCCCGCCGCCGCCGGAGACTGTGATGGCGAGCTTCATCCCGGAGGTGCAGTGGCCGGGGGCGCCGCAGATGAAGTAGCGGGTGCCGGCCTTGGTGAGCGGGACGGTGGTGCTCTGGTCGCTGTGCGACCGCAGCGGGTTGCTTGCCGAGCACGCGCTGTGGTCCGCCTCGCTCACCTCCAGCACCGAGTGCGCCGACGTGTACTGGAACGCTGCAATGCAAAATCCGGCAAGCCACTGTTACCAATTCTCGTTCACGCACCAGAACTGAGCTGACATTACGAGAACAATGTTGCATTGGCTACTGTATTTGAGAATGATTGCGAGCTTTATTTGGCACGTACAGAGCGTGTCGCCGATGGCGAACGACTTGCCCTTGGCCCAGGCAGTGTAGTCCACGCCGGGCTTCCACCCAGACGAGTCGCCGACCGTGTAGTCCTTCGCGGACGCCGGCACGACGGCGCCGGCGGCGAGGAGGACGATGGCCAGAAGCAGGCCGCCAGGAGTACCAGCCATTTTCCAAGCGAGCGAGATGGTGGCGATGTTGAAGGAGACGACGCCAAGATTGTAGGAGAGTGAGGTGAGTCAGGAAAGTGATCAATGGACGAGACTGCTTTAGGCGTTGAGAACGGTTCTCTTATATATAGGCCAATCGGTAATCATCAGGCGTTGTTTCGTTTTCGTCTTTGTGGAATATCGGTAATCATCAGGCGTTATTACGGTAGTGTAGTGGTGGCTGGGGGTGGCCGAATTTGTTAATTGCGTACCGGTTTATCGTGTCACTTTAGTCTTGGCACAAATGCGTACGACGAAGGTATTTAGTGGCTTCCTTTGCCCCAGGGAAAAGAGAAGAAAGAGCCTGGAATATGATTAATGTATACCTAATACAAAGGTGCACCACCGTATAAGTACTTAGTGGTAGTAAATAGACGATGATGGCTGAACAAAGCCAATAATTTCTCTACCGAATTATTTTATTATTTTGGTAGAGCATCGCCATTGAATGAGTTGCTTTGCTTATTACACAGGGAACATGGACAGCAACATTAGAACCTTTACCGGCGCACTGCAACAGTATGGTAGGGGAATCGAAAATTCACGAAAATACTTTTTTTTTTTTGTTGAACGAATAATTAAGGTGGAAATAGAAGGGTTATTCGTCTAGCACCAGCGCGGTTAAGGTTGTATTTAATGGTTTTTGAAGATAAGGAGGGACAAAACCATTCTAGTTTTCTAGAATGAAATGGTGGTTCCGTCTCTATGTTTGGTTTGAGGGGATTTGCCACCGTTTGGCATTTCATAGACATTCTTGGGGATTGAACAAACGTGGGAGTTCGTTTGTGTGACCATGCAAAAATATTCAGATTAACAAATGGAGACGTTAATTCAATATTTGAGCAGAATCGCTCTATCTGTCATGGAGCTCGCAGCTACGAGATCGACATCCTAGGCACACCACGACAAAATTCGCAACAAGATTTCAACGGAGAGTCAAGGATCCACAGACTAAACTCCTCTATCTGAGTGGTCTCATATAGACAACGCATCCCTTTCCTTTTGCGATGATAATACTTGACGATGCAACAAAAACAATAGCCATTCCAGCAAACTGAAAAGCATAGTGCAACAAGCCCAAGACCATACAGAAACTGCAGCCAAAAAAAAAAAAAAAAAAAAAAAAAAAAAAAAAAGGTTGCAGGCGTACAAGTAGTATGCAAGTACACATGCAACTAAAATAATCTCGCGCCGGACAAATAGATATCCCTAGCTATATTCTCAGACTGTTACATCCAAGAGTTGTTGACGTTCTCATATTTTTTTTTTAAAGCGTGCCCATAAGGGAAAATAGAGTTTAACAAGTTGTACATGTTAGCCAAAATAATTGGCGCTACGCACAACCCCACACTTACAATAATCGCCAGCCGAAACGGCGGAGCTACTCAGTTATACTTAAAGAGCTAGTAAACTAATGTACGACGAGGGAACTAACAAAGCGCGACCACTACTACTGCCGCTGTACAGCCACTAGGAGCAGCGCGAGGTCCTTGAACCCTGTCGACGCCCACCCGTCCGCCTCGTCCATGATGTGGCTGATGAGCTATGGCGACAATCTGGAGATGTTGTGGAAGGTCCTACGGTTCCTCTCCTTTCAAACCTCTCAGGACACCGGTGGACGTTCTCCCGTTTCAGGTAATAATTTTTAGCTCAGACCCATATCCATTCCAAGATAACATAAACAAAACATTTTATAAAACATACTACAGTAAATAATTTATGAAGGATCTATACCAATAAGTACTAAAGGACTTAGTAGACCTTTAACCCGATTCAAGCGGCGAGGCTAGATGCTAGGGATGACTAGCCCAAAGAATCAAGAGCTCTGCCATCTCCCTGAGGCGAGGTGATTGGAGTGTGCCTCGCGAGCCCTAGAGCTAGAGGTGCGTCGACCCCAATGCCAATCTCGACGTCAGACTGACCCATCCAAGGAGACGTGAGCTGCGCAAGCTCCTACGTCGACGGTTGTGGCAAGAGCACTACTGCCACCGGAGGCAGCTCCGCGAACCTCAGGGGTGCGGCCTGAAACAGCTCACGGGATGGATGCGGCGGCTAGGAGCTCCTCCAATATCGGGTCAAAGGAGATGGCCAATGCGGCGGACCATCCCCTCCAATATAGGAGCTCCTCGTACATGACCTCCGCAGGCAGTTCGTGTTCACACGCCGCAGAGCCAACCGTAACCAACTCACAAGACAAGGCGACACAGTCAGTCCTAAAGCAAAAGCCTCGGCGAAAACACTCTCGTCCATGTGCATTTGGTGTCAGTTCATGAATTCGGAGACCGAATTTAATCAACACTTCGCTACACAAATGGTTCACAAAGGAACCACGGGACCACTCGACAGCTTCATAGTGGTACGAGCAGATTTGCTAGTACTAAAAAAAAAGGGGGTGGATGTGGCCCAAGTCCCATCTTCACAGCCCTAAAAAAAAAAGTACAGCACAGCACTTTTCACTGAAGAAGTGATTACGCATCGTGCAACTGCAACTATAGAACAGCAAGGCACTTGGAAATTACAAGTAGTTGGGCACTGTCACGCTGATCAAGAGCTGGGCACCACCTGCAGGCATGACGACCACGAGCCCCTCGTCGGCACTCGGTGAGATGGAGTAGGACACGTGCACGGGCTTGCTCCTCCAGCGCCAGGTCCTCGAGACCGGCCTCGCTCCACTGCGCGACCCGAGCCGCGAGTCCGTGTCCATGCCCAAGGCAGGCCTCGCGATCCCCGTAGTCCCCGTGCCGCAGCATGTCTGGACGTGCAGCCCTTTCGAGCTGTCGCGGGCCATAACCGTGAACCGCGAGGGCTCCTTGGCGCCGCCGAGCCTATTTCTGGCCATGCCGACGCAGGCCACGGCGAGCGCGCGGTGGTCGGGCGTCGTGTCGGGAGCTCCGAAGAGCACGGTCGTCGTCGTGTTGTCGCCGGCAGCGGTGGCGGTCGCGGTCGCAATGCCTAGCGTGGAAGTGCCGGAGGACTTGACGCGCTTGGCGGTGCCTGGGCTCTGGATGTAGTGCGTGTACTGGATCACCGGGTGGGCGACGTGCTTGCTCTGCGCTTGCATCTCCGTGTTCTTGCGAGCCCACGACTTGAGGAAGCCGATGAGGGACAGCGGGTCGGCGAGCAGCAGGCTGCAGCTGACGCCGATGGCGAAGCCGCCGTCCAAGAATCGTGTCAGCTGCAAAAGAATCAAAACAGGAATTTGTTACACATCTAGTTGTGATTTGTGACTTGAGAGTAGTGATTACTTGTGACCGATGACTGTACCTGCATGAACAACGGAGCGCAGATGTCAGGCTCGTGCACGTCCACGTCAGTCCACAGCGCCAGCGCGGCCTCCTTCCTCTCCCGGTCGACGCCCTTCGCCTCCAAGAATTCCGCCATGGTGGCCTCCACCGAGGCCTGGACCAGCCGCACGCCGGTGTCCCTGAGCTTCACCTCCCAGAGGCGCCCGTCGTCGTCGTCGTTGCCTTCGCCACGGCGGCGCAGCCGTCCTGCCATCTCCGGGTGGTCCACCAGCGCCGCGCACAGCGACTCCTTCACCCACGCCGCACGCTCCTCGCCACGGCCTCCACCTCAGCGCCCGCGCCGCGGTAGTAGAGAACGGCGCGGAAGCGGCGCTGCAGCTCCGCGGCGGTGAGCGGCGGCCCGACACCGCGATGGGCAGTGACTTCCCTGCCCCGGCCATGCGCATCGGGACGGCGGTCTGGAGGGACTCGACGTGGACAAGCATGCGCGCCGATGCGGCCATTTTGGCGTGCTCCTTGCTGCCCTCTGGCCGGTAGAAAGAACAGGAAGTTCTTGGCCAGAATCCAGAACTACAATCAAGGAGTATTGGGGCCTTGGAGCACGGCACACTTTATATACGTGCCAATACAATTCCCAGTGTGTGTTTTTTTGGCTGCGGACATTTCTTCCAAAATTTGTAAAATTTATTGTATGGATACTTCAGTACTGAATATTGTAGAATCTTGGTGTAGCTAAGTGGTTTGCTCCAAAGTTAGGACGGTCAATCCAGTGTAGACTTTGTTAGTCTGAGTTCGGAGAAGTTGGTCGACAATAGCAAGGTCCATTCTCTTTTGTTTAGAGAATGTAGCTGGGTTTTGGCTAGCTACTCTTGGCAGTTTGATGATTTACTAACGCCGAAGCGTTGCAGGTTCAGGATCACGCAATTTGTATGTGCTTATTTCTAGAAGTTGGTTACTTGCTTTGCTGAAGTGCCTTTTTTTTTCGCGAGCAAGCTGCCAAGTTGGTGCTGAAAAATCTGTATTAGTGTGCTACTAAGTACTAACTCTGACGAGAAGAGAGGAAGACCACCGTCTGTTAGCAGAGGGAATGCCAAATCACATGCTGCAACACCTTGACAGCTAAGTGGGTGTTTACAATGACCTTGGAAGAGTTTTTTTTTCCCCATGACTAATGCTTCCTCTTGAGACGGATAGACTTCCATTCAAATCAAAAAGGGCAAAAGAAGGCAGCAAACAAGTCTACCAATCACAGAAGCATCGAGCCTACGAAAGTATGAGCTAGAATCACGAAATAAATATTAAGTGAAGTGTAAAGATTGGCGAACAACACACAAAATTTCGAAACAATCTCAAAAGGCCTCTTTTTCGCGTTAGAGATCTGACATCACAAGAGCATTTGTAGTGCAGAATTGGAGAGAGCAAACATTATTACAGGCCAATGCCTTCCTTCCTTTGCAGAGATTGCAGAATTTAAAAGGTGGTTCTAGTGCTATGCACTATGCACTATGCAGACGTGCAACTAAACTAATCCAACGCCCAAAGCCAAAAGATTACCCGCGAACTGTATTACTCTTCACTTGCTGAATCGGTTGGTGTGCTGCACAGAAACAGAACATAGACTTGTCAGAATCAATGAAGTTGTAACGTACAATCAATAGAACAAAGAAGATTCAAAACATGTCTCAAACATCTCCTGAACTTCCCATGCTCATCATGTCTAAATTAAATGGATCCAACAGAAGTGGTCTTTGGCTCTGAGAACCCGTTTGTAATAAAAAAAGACTTACAGAAAAGCTAGAACGTTCTTAATGGAAAGATAGACAGAAGCAAACAACCAGAGGTTGAAGGCAGAGAATAAGTTGGACATCCATGGATTTTAGAAAATAAACTAGGAATTCAAATTTTGGTGGGGGAAATGAATTCCTAGTTCATTTCTTTTGAACTAGAGGGTATCCATTGGATATCCATGGACATCCAACTTCCACCTATACAAGCAACCAACGGAAAGATATCTAGTGAGAGGCAGCAAATTTTTCATGTGACCAGTAAAAACTACCAACAGAGGTACCTTCAGGTTCAATTTTATACTACAGGACTAACAGGAGGAACAAATGTGAAAAAGAACAAACAAGCTCTGAGGTAATATCGGGTCAGTAAGAATATTTATGCAGAATGATCTGATATACTAGCAACATGAAGGAAATAGATCAGCAGAGGCAGAACTTGATTTAAAATGTTGATAGTCACAGTCACAGTTCGTCAACTGTCCCCTACTATATCATTGTCCACTACAGTATTTGCAGTTTGCAAAAACCATGCAATGACACCTCCAGTCTAAGTTACACAATCAAGATGACCACATCAACAATTCTGTGATGTAGTAGTGGAAGAAATAACTGTGCAAAAGAATTGGAGAGGTTTCGGGTCTGAGCAATAAGTACATACTACTAGTCACAAGTCATCAGAACAATATCAAATTGTGTGCGCGCACCGGATGGTACTAGCAAGTGACTGGATAAAGATAGTCAGAAATCATCTAATCAGTGATAATGATCTCAATAGTGTGTTATGGTTAATTACCCTCATTCCCCATTAGTGTACAACAATTTTCATCATATGAAAATTCAGTATAAATTATTAAGTTTGCCCCCCACCCCCACCCATATGGATCTGGAAAGAAATGAAGCACAATGAACGGTAATCTCTATCCTTCTAGGACTCTTCGGTTTCACATGTTGCTAACTACAATTTATCAAGTCACTAAGCTCAATTACTGCCCACTGCAACATTTAAATTCACTGATTCAAAGTTTTCCAGTAACTTAGCATACGTAGACCAAATAACCATATCATGGTGCACAGAAACACATATCAATCTATAGAATTCCCTTCCCCATTTTCTCCATGGCTCGTCCACAAACTGAAGATACCACACCAATGCGAAAGCAAACAACTCAGAACACATTATGACTACAAATGACGATCAACAACACAGGGCTCTACTGACAATCCACAAATGCATCCAACTATCGAGCAAACTGAGCCCACAACTTTAATTAAACATACAGAGCATTGAGCAGGATCACAAACCTTACTGCCCTCCTACACCTCGTCCTCCCAGTCATCATCTCTGTCAAAGTCACCAAATGCAGCCTCCTCGCTGCAACAAAAAAATTCAGATAAAACAGATTGCAATGCAACATCACCAACAACGCTAGAACCCCTCGATCATCATTCGTCAGCACAAACCAGCACAAATTGAAATCAAGCGGTGCGCACTCACCATTGCTGCATGTAGTCCGCGCTGCTGCTCCCGACGAGGCGGAGGGTGTGCTTCCCCTCGTTCTTCCTGTACGCGGATATCGCAAGGAAAGCACCACAGATCAAAACCATCAAAATCACCAAAATAATCCCCACAAAAATCACCTTCGTTCGCGCGTCTCAATTTCAAACCAACACGAGCAGAAAAGGATCAGAGCAGCGAGAGAGATACCTGTGGCGTGTGCGGCGGCCAACGAGGGGGCGTCGGTCGAAGGGGACTTGAAGTGGGTGTAGCGGAGTTCATCGTCGTAGTAGCGGTCGTAGTTCACCGCCTTGTCCATCTTCGCGAGATAGCGCTTGACGTTCTCCACGGCGTAGCCCCCTCCCCCTCTCGCCTCGGACCGGGGGATCCCTCGCGGGTGGAAACCCTGGGCGACCTCCAGGAAACGGGGGCTCCCGTACCCCCCTGTAGCAGCGATTGCAGGCAACAAAATCAAATCCGTGAGAGAAGAATCAACCAAGCCAAATCCACGAGAAATCAAACGAAACTGTCAAGCCAAATCCCCGAGAAACGAGCAACAAACCAAATCGGCGATTCCGCGAGAAACGAAACCACCAAATCAAACCGACGCACATTAGGATGATCGGAGACGAGCAGCCGGCAGCGTACTTACATCGATAGTATAGCACCATGGGTGAGGGAAGGAGCGAACTCGGTGCGGAAAACCTAGCCTTCAGACGCTGGGAAGTCGAAGGCTGAGAGGATGGGTGGGTGGGTGGCGGAATTGGTCGGCGAGGTGGAACGGGATGCAAGGTGGCGGAGGGGGGAGGGGTTTTATAGCCGGCGGTGCTCTGTTCTCTCTGTGTGTGTTTGCGGATGCAGGGGCAGAAGGAGGTGGTGACGTGGCCTATACGGAGCAAGAAGACACGAAGACACGGGCTCGCTCTTGGAAAAAAAAAAAAAAAGGTCAAATTCCAATTGCCAAATGCCAAATATTTTGGTGCAGCAAACGAGAAATGTTAAATTTTTCGTCATGCATACACAACACATGCTCATACATTTTATTATCTCTTTTAGGCCTCTTGAGTCCCAAATGCAAAATGCCAAAAAAAAGTTGTTGTTTTATAGCATAGTTTTAGATCCATTTTGCAAAAAGGTGAGCCAAAACCCTATATATTTATGCAAAATTATGGAACTAAATAGGTCCTAAGTTGGCCAAAAAAAAAAAAAAAAAGGGCTACAAAACTGAACAAGATTCTAACGAGCATTGTATGTCATCGAGTAAAATGTTTGGCAAGATTAATTAGCCATCATAAATTGTACCTCGAACATTTCTAACCACAATTTTTTTGTGATTTTTGCAAACTCACCTATAGTTAGCAGTGGCAAATTCTGGTTAGAACTAAACCGCTTCAGTGGATAACTTGTGGGCTTAGAGGTGCATGGTCCCATGGTTTTGAGAATGCTCTTGGTTATTCAGATACAAAGAAGATAGATAAAAGGTAGAAATATACTATGTACACTACTATAAAATGTATTTTATTGAGTCATCAAAATACCATTTTGGACAGATAGCCTAACTCAATATACTGGTGTTTTAAACATAAAGTGTAAAACTAAAACAAAAACGGGGCTAGCAGCCCTGTATTGTCGAACCGAGCCTTCCTAATGCTGCTCATCATGGACCCTTAGGACAGGATCTTGCTAGAGCCATGAAGATTTGTTCCCCATTTCTCGAAGTTGATGCTCCTTGTCCAACCTAGCCTCTTCACTCTCTTGTAGCTACAAGCCAACATAGCTCCAAGCCCATCTCCATGATCTAGCCACAAAAACCTCATCCTCTACCGAGCTAGTGTAGATTTGGCTGAGGTTAAGGTAAGTTTGGTGGAGATCGAGACCCGCCGAGGGAGTGTAATAGTCGAGGTTGGCGAGGATGATTCGCACATCATAAAGGTAGAAGAGATGTCGCAGAGATCTCACCGCTCAATATTACTTTGGCCTCATTTGCGATAGCCGATAGTGGATACGGCATTATAGGTCCACCGAAGTTAGCCTCATTGTCCGACCTCTAGATCTATTAGGGGCACCGAGAAAGACGGTATGGCTAGATCCATTGTCACCTTAGTATGTTTCAATCATTGAATAAACATGTTTGAAAAGTTTTCACAATAAAAACACGAAATATAAACCAAAGATAAACATATTCTACATTAGTATGTTGCATTCTTGTTGGTGCATCTTATATTACTGTTAAGAAAGTTTCTAAACACATTTCAAATCATTAGAATACCTTGGATTATTTTGTACATTTTCCCCATTTTTATAGAGATAAATATTTTTTTTTGGAAGCTTTAATATATATTTTTTTTCAGGAGCTCTAAATATTTTATCTTATTTTTGCCCTAAGTATATCTCTAATTTTTTTTCGCTGAATTTTAAGAAGACCAGATTCTTTTTACGGTTTAATTTCCAGGGATTTTACGTACAGTTTTTAACTAAAAAGAAGAGGATACTGCTTCAGAATTCAGAAAACACTTCTAACCCTAGGTTGAGTGAGATAAAAGGGATTTTCATTTTCTGAACAAAAAAATGGTGCCTTTGTCTTCTGGGTCTGAGTTGAATGACCCAATACATGGCTTCTCCTGGGCCTGAGTTGTGTGGCCCAATACGCTGTTTCGTGCTGGATGGGATTGGGCAACCTTCCATTCAAGAACGGCAGAATCGTCTCAAAAAAAAAAAAAAAAAAAAAAAAAAAAAAAATCAAGAACGGCAGAAGACAGCGAACAAGTCTATCAATCACAAAAGCACCGAGCCTATTAAAGTATGAACTATTTAGTATGAATCACGCGATAATAGATATAAGTAAAGCGCAATGAAAGGTTAACAGTCTCTTTTTCACTGGAAGCGTTAGAGAAAATCTGACATCACGAGAGCACTGAATTGGAGAGCAAATTTATTACAGGCCAATGCCTTCCTTTGCTTTGCAGAGATTCCAGAATTGTAGAAGGCAGTGCTATGCACTATCAGACGTGCAGCTACACTAATCCAACGCCCAAAGCCAAAAGATTACCCACGAACTGTATTACTCTTCACTTGCTGATTCGGTTGGTGTGCTGCAAAGAAACAGAGATTGTTGTCAGAATCATTATTGAAGTTGTCACGCATAATCAATAAAACAAAGACAATTCAAAACATGTCTCAAACATCTCCTGAATTTGTGATGCTCATCATGATAGATCGCAGAAAGGAGTGGTCAATGGCAAAGAATTCAGAATTCTTTCACAGCCAACACATAGTATATGATGGATGTGAACATAGCTAACTAAAGTGGACGCGTATCAGGAATTAAAACAGCAACCTCACTTGGTTGATTATAGATGTGTATTAGGAACTAAAAAAATAGCCATTGTTAATGGAAAGACAAAATAGAAGCATGCAACCAGAGATATCTAGTGAACAATTAGAGGCAATAATTTTTTCATGTTATTAGTAAATATAGTACCAACAGAGGTAACCTTCAGGTTCTAGTTTATACTACATGACTAACATGATCAATAAATGTGCAAAATAAAAAAACTGTAGCTCTGATGTAATTTCGGGTCAGTAAGAATATGTATGCAGAACAATTGATATGACAACAACGTGAAGGGAATAAAGGTCTATAGAGGCAAAGACTTCACTTAACATGCTATATCAGCAGTGTACAGTTTGCACAACCATGCAATGACCCAGAGAAATCTTCCGCAAAAAAATTACAAATGAAGCCGGCCAAAACAGTAATTCTGTAATGCAGTGGAAGAAATATCTGTGCAAACAATTAGGACAAAATGCAGTCTGATTATGATCTAAGCAATAAGTACATTGCAGGGTTGATCTAATATAGTGGTATGATGAATAGAAAGGAAATGAGGACCAATGCACCCATTTGTTTCTAGAAAGAACAGATAAAAGAGGTTCGAGACTCCATGTCACAATGCTTCTAATCACAAGTCATCAGACCAATATCAAACTCTCGCAAACTTTGGTTAAATAATGTCCACTGTTTCTATATTTAGCACTGATTTCGCAGTCAGACCAAGTAACCATTATGTGCTGCACAAGAATTTTAGCAGTCAGACCAAGTAACCATTATGTGCTGCACAAGAATACATGGTGATCTCTATACTTCATATGTTAGATTTCTCTGGGTATTGTTCCAGTTCAAATTTCAGACTACCATTGAGATGCTAATGCAAAACTGTAAACGCATTGTTGCTTTGATGACTGATCAAATTGCAGTTACAGTTAAAAAACAAGCACCTAATTGTTGTCAAAAGTGTATTTCCATAGCAGAAAAAAGGCATAAGTTCACTGTATCTTCATTTTATGCTAGAGAAATCCTAAAGAAGCTAAGCTCAACATGACAAATTGTTCAACATTATTGTTCACTATCTGGAGGTTTGGCACTAGCATAGCATACAGACCCAAAAGACATTAGTGATATGCATAATTTCCCCAGTTCAATTTCCCTAAAGATCATGCACAATCCAAACAACCACACAGTTGGCAAAACTTGTAACAGACTGTTACTACTGATCAAACAAGACAAAGTTGTTGAGACAAACAAAAAAATGAGTAAAACACTCAAGGCTAAAATGAACAGGATCCAACAAGTTCACAACCTTGCCCTTGTACACATCGTCCTCCCAGTCATTGAAATCTCCAAATGCAGCCTCTTCACTGCAATGAATGAGCCGTAACAGAAAGCAACATCAATAACAAAAGCTAAAATCACACGATCGTCGACACAAAACCGAAACCAGCAAATCTAAGACGCGCACCATTGTCGCATGTAGTCCGGGCTGCTGCTCCCGACGAGGCGGAGGGTACGCTTCCCCGCGTTCTTCCTGCAGCACGTCGACGACGCAAACACCACGGATCAAAACCATCCAAACTAGTCCCCGAAACAAATCCCCCAAACTTCATCGCCAAGCGGGCGCTACAAACCAACAAGCAGGAGCGCAAACATCCAGCACAACATACCCTGGGTGCGGACGGCGGCCGATGAGGGGTCGGCGGTCGAAGGGCGACTTGAAGCGGACGTAGCGGAGGTCGTCGTCGTCGTAGAAGTCGTAATCCACAGCCCTGTCCATCTTGGCGAGATACTTCTTCACCTTCTTCACGGCGACACCGGCTCCACCCCTCGCCTCGGACTTGGGGATTCCGCGCGGGTGGAGGCCCTGCACGACCTCGAAGAACCCAGCGCTCCCGTATCCATCTGCAACACCCCCACCCGCACACCGGTCAGGGCAAGGAACAAAATCCGGAGGAACGAGCAACCAAACTAAACTAAAAAGCAAATTTCCTAAAAGGAAAACCAGATCAAAAGCACATTTGGGAAGGAATTGGGATGATCAGAGTCGCCTGTGTAGCGTACATTTCTGGTACGAGGCCATGGGGGAAGGGGAGGTGGCCGGCTTGGTGCGGAAACCTAGCAGTCGACGCGGCGAGGTGGGGTGGTTGCGGAAGTGGTCGGCGAGGAAAGAAGCCGCGAGGCGATCCGTCGCAAGACGGTGTTGCGGTGTTTTCTGACACGGGCGGAGGGGGTTTTAGAAGAAGCAGAGTCTTCGTGGGGAATTTTTCTTCTCAGAGAAGACAAGACAGCCAAATGCGCCGGAAGCCGGAACGGTTTTGGGCTTTGTGGGCTCAAATAGCCTTTGGGCTGGATAAAGGAAGGAAATGGGTGACAAACCCGCGAACCAGCCGCCGCACCGGGCCGCCTAGCTTCGCGCACACATGCAGACGAGGTGTGGTACTGCCCCGCTAACCCTTCTCGCTGTAGACAACTGCAGCAGCGCAGCTTCCACCTGCTCGGCGAAATGCCGAAGCGGAGCTGCGAGAACTGTGAGAGACTGGCGGCCACGGCGGGCAAAGACGACCGCCTCGGCGCCCTCCCGGACGACGCCCTCTTACATGTGCTGTCGCTGCTGCCCTCGGAGGACGCCGTGCGGACTTGCGTGCTGGCCCGGCGCTGGCGCCACCTTTGGCGGTTCACGGCCGCGCTGCGCATCGTGCGCGACGACGAAAGGCGGTGGAGCGTGCGGTGGCTCCAAAGGTTCGTCAACAACTTCCTGCGCCTCCGCAACAGGCTCTCGCCGCTGGACGTGTGCGACATATGTTGCTGCCCGTTCGGCCGTTCGTTTCGTACCGACGCGATCTGCTTCAAGGTTGCGGAGGAATGGGTCCGCCGCGTGGTGTCGGAGTACCGAGCTCGGGTGCTGAAGGTTTGGATCTGCAGTGAGGTGAATATGCTGGAGCCTGCTGACGCGCCACTCGTCTCGCAGCATCTGACTAGGGTGGAACTAGGACAAGTGGAATTGCCAAGCGGACTTCTAGATTTATCAGGCTGCCCTGCACTGGAGCATCTAGAGCTGATATCTTGCAGAATCCAGGGCGAGAGGATGCTGTTTCCATCAGTGAAACATCTTAGAATCACTAACTCCAGTTTCTGCATTATCCCCCGCAGTAGCATTTCGGCCCCGAGTCTTGTTTCCTTGCAGCTATCTGACAATTGGGGCTTTACTCCTTTGCTTGAGAGCATGCCGGCACTAGCAAAAGCGTTTGTCCGGTTTGATGACGAATGTTGTGATAAACGCCCTAGAAAAATATTACGAGGATTGTAGTCATGGCGACTGTGAGGGATGCTATGGGAATGAGGATGACGAAGATGAAGACAGTCTGTGTGTGCTTCTTGGGGGTTTGTCAGACACAACGAATTTGGAGTTGATAGGTCTGTCTGAAGTGGTATGCTTGCACTTTTCTAGCTTTTAATCTTGTCTCCCTCCCCTACCATCATATCGCTTGTATATAATGTACATCTTTAGAAAGCATGTATCACCTTCTCTTGACCTCAGACAAATCGAAAAGCATACAATTTGAAATGTTTTTAGCTTCTGCTTTCACCTAATTGCTTATGCAACTTGAAACCTGCACACATTTCATATATTGATTCAATGTTCACTAGTTAAATGCTTTGAAGGTATACCTTGAACCATACTCTACTCCTTTGCAATTTCCAGTTTGTCTGCAGAAAGGATTTTAAATGGCGCCCTATATTTAGAAACTTGAAAACATTGTTGCTCAATGAGTGGTGTGTTGCTGACGACTTCAGTTTGATAATTTACTTTCTCCAACATTCACCAATTCTAGAGAAGCTTACTCTTCAACTGCCCAAGGTACCATTATTTGTTTCCTACCAATGCCATCACTTTTTTCGGTTAAAGCTTTATATGTAATATAATTGATTCACCTCTATGCATATCTATAACTCCTATATAGGAGCTCCCCACTAGCAATCCTTAGAGAGTTCTCTAGCCTCCGATTGGTCCAAGGCAGCGATAACGAAACGTAGCGATGCTAAAATCCAGCACGTCGTGGGCTTGGCATTTTCCCCGTCCTGTTCGAACCGGCGGCCTATTCGCCTCCCTGCTGCGACTCCCCTTCCAGGCGCCCCGCGGCGGCCTCTTCCCTCCCCGCTGCGAATCCGTCTCCTCCCTTCCCGCTCTGGATGTCGCGGTTTCCATATAACTAAGACAAAGCGGACAGCGTCAGTGCCCCTCTCTCCTCTTATTCTGAATCTGCACGGCAATTGATTCATTTCTTTTTGCTTCAATGTTGTTTAATCCCCTTTCCACCGCCAAGCAGATTCATTTCTTTTTGTCTCAATGTTGTTTAATCCCCTTTCATCGGCCAAGCGGCGAGCCTCGATCCGCTTGGAGGTCCTCCAGCCATAGTTTCGTGGAATAAATAAATATTTGTGGATTCCACGATGATGCACTGATCTGCAGCTGGACACTATTGCCAATGTTATGGAGAAATGAAATCGATCCGGTTGATCACGTGAGTAATTTCAATCTTTACTTTTTCTGTTGATTATTACTACTATTACTACTCTAGGGTGATCAACCCGCTGCATGATGGTTGAAGCAGGCAGCGGAGTGGATGGATATTGTGGTTTCAGGGACCTGAGAGATCCTGCCGGCAACCTTCTGAAGATCAAAGAATCAAGCATGTGCTTTTAATGATTGGTCAGTACATGTTTTTTTTCCCTATTATAGTGGGCCTTTCATCTCAAAATGCTGATAAACAGGCTTGCTATTCAAATTTCTCTAGCTTTTTCCAAATTTATTTATTTTCCATGCACCTACATCTACAAAAACAAATTAGCTCCCGTAATTACGCATGAAATATGTCTTCACAGAGCATCTATTTGCATAATTATGTTTTTACAAGTTATGTGAGCAATTAAACGCCTTCCATTTGTCATATATCTTATACATGTATTTTCTTTGTCAAAACATGTATTTGAACCGTGCTAAAGGATCTCCATAATATTAGTTAGCATTCTAATCCATTTATATCCCTCCTTTCAGACCCCACGCAACGCTGGTGGTGATTTAATCATTTCGATGCATGCATGAGTTGTCCTATACATAGCATAGGAAAATTCCCGCAACAACAGTTCAGATACTCCAGTTCAAATAGCTTGGCACTTTGGTCTTAAAAAATAGTTGTGTATACTGAATACACTTGTATTTTACCTTTCTATAATAAGCTCATATCCCTATCGTGCAGAGATGATATTATGAAATTTTCTCTTATGATCATTGCATTGTTTCTTAATTCCCGCAACAACGCGGGTGAGGTTCCCCTAGTTTTTTCATCTAAAACAGGTGCCAGAACCTGCTGTTAAGGAAAATGGATGCCACAGCCCAAGGGAAGGATCCATGGTATCTAAATGCCTCAAAGCAATTGAAGTCAAATATCAGGAGGATGGAGTGCTTGATAAACTTTTAACTATCTTAAATACCTATGGTGTATCTTCTGAGGTGGTTACCATCCAAAAGAAGGATTCTTTATCTTCTGAAAGTAAGTTAACTATTGATGTTTTTGTTATTACTATATTTGCAGAATATGTGTGTGTGTTGTTTACTACATCTTAAAGTATACTCAGACCCGCAAAAGATAGGCAACATAAATGTTGAATTTCATGTTAGTAATGATTTTTATAATGTAGAAAAAGAATTGGTATGATTCAGTAATTTTTTAAAAATAAAAGGGGGGGTTATAGCAGCATTGCTTTGGTTTTCCTGTATTTAACTAGTGATTCGCATCATCGTACACACTTCTTCCTGCCCGTGTTACCGTGCAATGCCGGGCATCTGTTCCAGTGAGGGTTCACTGGCTCCCTGTTCGCATCACCCATTGCCAGCATAGATGCAGAAGCCACAGCAGCCATTGGCTTGGTTTCTGTGCCATATTCAGATGGGGCTACAGCCAACTTATTCTTATAATAATCTTTTACCATACCTAGGGTCACTATGAATGGCAGTCTATCTGAGTTGGAAATTAATGCTTGAGTAGCATGTCACCACAGAATACTTAATCTGTCCACTTTAAAGGAATGATCTACCCATGTTGTACGAGCTGGCGCTTTTCAAATTTCAATAGGACCTTTCTGTTTCTGCTCTCTAAACCATTGGTGAAAATCAGAATCGCAGCACCAAAGGCAAGAAAATGTATGACGGTTCCTCCTTTTGTACTCCCAATGAGGCAAATAGCTATATGTCCGTTTTAATGTGTAGAGCTAGGACACGTCATATAACCTACGAAGTACCAAATAATAAGCTAAAACTTTCAAAAACAAACAGTTAGCATCATTAACATATCCTTCATGCTCTTCAATACTAAGTATGTAATACCATTTTCTGTATTTCAAGGCCCATTACTAGGCAATCTGAAACTTTGTTTGAACATCACATTTCCCTCTTTCTTCCTTTCTGGCTCTCTAATACTCACCGTTTGTTTAATGGTTGCACAGAATTCAGTTTCGAGCAGAAGGATGAAGACTGATGCCACTGACATCCCTACTGTCTCCTAGTTATTCAGAAATTTGTCATGAAATTTGCAGCAATGGCATTGCTGGCTTTTGTCTATCTAATTCTTAGGTCAATCATGTTTCTCAAATTCAGATGTAGCTTAGATTTAGTCATATATAACTTGTATGACTGTAGCTAGACTTGGATCAATTGAATGCATCTAAGTCTTGACTTTCAGCTGGCTTCATTCTGGATGCACATATATTTGAATGCATCTGAGCCTCGACTTTCAACTGGTTTCATTTTGGGACGCACTTTTTCTATTGTTGTGCACCTTATATAACCTGCTGATGATTGTGCCTGCTTCGTTCTTGATCATATATTTAGACTTAGTTTCCCCTGTCTTGTACCCATGAGTGTAAAAAAATGCACGTTTTAACACACTGAGTGGCAAGTTTAGTTGATTTGAGATTCCAGCAATTCCTGAAAACTGAAAGCAAGGTTGCAGTATTTGTTACTGTGCAGCAATATTTGGCTCGAAGTATATAAATACAGCTATTCAGCAATCTGCACCCTTCACCTGGTACTCTCGAGCCACATTTCCTGCAAGAAATTTAATCTAAAATCACAGAAAGCATTTGTGATATATCTAGCTGGCAGTCCATTTTTTTACCAAGCCCAGGTGAGTTCAAGGACTCATCCAACTTGTACGACCCCTGCCTCTTGCTATCTAGTGCATATCAGCTGTAATAAATTGCAAAAAAAAAAAAAGTTGAAAAATTGTACAAATTCGTCCAAATACATCCTAAAAGCTTTAAGGTTTGTTGCAACCTTACATAGCTCTATACAAGGTATAGCTTCATCAAACAAAATCGTATCATGGGGATGAGAAAATTTAGATTTTTGGAGTTCAGTGAGGGAAAATCACATAAAGCTCCCGTGCTACTCTCCTACTCCCACTCTTTACTCTATAATAATTAAAAAATAATCATATACTTCCTCCGTTTCAAATTGTAGTTCACTTTGGCTTTTCTAGATACATTAATTTTGCTATGCACCTGGTTATATACTATGCCTGCAGATACATGTGGTAAAATTGATCTGGATTCAAAAAAAACTACAATTTGGAACGGATGGAATGTGCTATATCCCGTGCCACGAATGTGCTATTGGATTGTTTACATTAACCCTTCTTGTAGTGGTTTGGGCCTATAGGAGCCCTAGTACTTTCTATATCTCATGGGCTTAAATCGTCATGGGCAAACAGTGCGGAATGGGTTGGGGCCTGGATGGCCCAAATTGGGTAATGTTCAAAGCAACCCACGCGGCTGCCTCTGCATAGGACGCATCCCCCACTTCTTCCACATTTCCTCAAACACTTCGCGCGCCGCCGCCGCTCTCCGGCGTCGGCTACTCGGCTCCGTCCCCCAACCAGGCACCAGACCACACCACCCCAATCCCTCTCTTCCTTGAGAGATGCAGAAGGTTCGTCTCAAATGGGTGAAGAACCGGGGCCTGGACCACCTGATCGAGCGCACCACCTCCATCCGCGCGTCCTGCCTGCCTGCTCGACCACCCTCTCGCGCCTCCGGGGCTCCTCCCCGTGCCGGCGCGCTCCCTCGCGCGCCTCCAAAAGCCGCTTGGCCTCACGGTACCTGTGCTCCGCTTCCTTCGCCGCCACCCCACGCTCTTCTCCGAGCAGCCGCACCCTCGGTTCCCCACGCTGCCCTCCTTCTCCCTCACGCCCGCGTCACACACCCTCCTGGCGCGCCTCGCCGATGCCTCTGCGCACGACGCGCACCTCCGCCTCGCGCGCCTCCTCCTCCTCACCCGCTCCAGGTCGCTCCCGCTCGCCTCCGTGCTCCCGCTCCGCTTCGACCTCGGCCTCCCGTTCAACTTCGCCGCCGCGTTCCCAGTCCTCCCACCCCGGCGTCTTCACCGTCGCCAACAACCGCATCTCCCTACGGTCCGTCTCCGGCCTCCCCGAGGACATCGCTGTCTCTTCCTCCAACGCCGCCACGCCGCGGCAATCGACTCCGCGACCTACCGCGCGCTGTCCCGGCCGCCGTCCTCATCGAGCGCCCCGCTCGCGTTCCCGATGCGATTCCCGCGGGGGTACGGCGGGATGAAGAAGGTCAAGGCCTGGATGGATGAGTTCCACCGCCTTCCCTACATCTCGCCGTACGACGACGCGTCTGGGGTCGACCCTGAGAGCGACATTTACGAGAAGAGGAACATCGGCTTGCTACATGAGCTATTCGGGCTAACGGTGCACAAGATGGTGCGGAGGAACGCCATCCGGCTTCTTCGGGAGGAGCTGGGCCTGCCACACAGGTTCACTAGGCTCTTCACACGGTACCCTGGGGTGTTCTACCTGTCGTTGAAGTGCAAGACAACGACTGTGGTGCTTCGTGAGGGGTACGAGAGAGGGAAGCTCGTGGAGCACCATCCCCTGGCTGCTGTGAGGGACAAGGTGCATTATGTGATGCGCACTGGAGTGCTGTACCGCGGAAAAGGTTTGTCCAAGCTTGTTCTGGATGAGGATGGCACTGAGGAAGAGGGTGCACTGAATGGAGAGGAATTTGAAGGGGAGGCAATGGACGAAGATGCTGATGTCGAGTGCTTTGGGATGGAGATTGTGGATGACGATGGGCCTGCTGATGATGTGGATGATGAAGGTGATAGTGATGGTTGACATGGACTGATGATTCTTGCCTTCTTGATTTATGTTTTCCAATTTTGGCTTCAGTCATGAATTACACAGTGACTGGGTTTGATTCAACTTATTAGTGGCTCCAAATGAGATGTTCAGCAAGTTATTGTAGACTACTGTGAGTATCATGCTCTGTTACTACTTTGATGTATGCTGTATTCATCTGCTTAAGAAGTAGCAAGCTAAATTTAATGTTTAATTCTTGGTTGGAGAGTTAGAGCATATGTTTATGTTCTGTATATAGCATAGGGGCCCAATACCTCTCTATATATCATTTTTTAATGAAATTTTGAGGTACACACAAAATTGAAAGGGAAATATCTCAGCCTTTTTTTTATTAGCTAAACTGCAGTCTCCTCGTATAATAATGTAAATTTCATTCCCATTTGCCATGCTACTATCTTTAGAGATTGCATTTGTTTCATAAGTTTATGCTTTATGGGATTTTTCTCATGTTCTATATGTTAAAACCTTAGATGACTCTGTGTTGCCATCTAGTGCTTGAGTTACCTTCACCTTTAATCATTTATTGAGGTGTTCAGAGCCAGAAATAGCTGAAGCCAATTTGCTATAAGGAAGTGTAATTCTCATCTCTATCATCAAAAGAATCTCTATCACTTTACCCCTGGCTTATCTGTTGGAGCTTTTGGGAGAAGCTTAACCTTCATTGCAAAGACACTGTGTATCTAGGTAAATAGAAGTTTTCATGTTCTTTTTCTAGCTTCACCCCTGTTTATTTAAACATACCACCACAGCTTGTTCACTTCAGTTTTTAAATCACATTATAGTGTTGTTGGCACAAGGAACATTGCCCAAAAATCAAGTCAAGCACACATTTTGATGTTAGATGTTCTCTCCAATGTGACAAATTGGTTGGTGTAAAGTTATGCTATGTCCTTTTGACATATTGATTCAATTGGACCTAACCAACCTAACCTAATCCAGTTGGATGTAAATTAAGTCTTGCATGTATTTTACCAATCTGTAGCAATAAGTTGGGGTGAGATAGATTGGAGATAAACTGCTCTTTTAACTTATATAATGTACCCCTTCTGTAATTTCACTCCTTCCATTTAATATATATAGGGCCGGTAATGCTGGGTCGTTTGGAAAAAAAAAAAGATATTTGGATCATTTCAGGTAATTGAAAACCTCTATATAGGCTCTGAGCCTGTCACCAATGATCATGGGTGTGGCAATTCGCAAAATTGCTGACCATTCGTCCTCACATCATTCCAGCTAACTATCATGTTGTTCAGGAAACCTTGCAATCCTCATAGCAAATTTTGGAAGACAGTGGAATCAATTCTGTGATGTGCACATATTGAATTTCGTGTTCTCCGATTTCATTTGTGCCCTTTCTGATTTTAAATTGTGTCAGTCAAGTTCCTTTAGTAACATTAAGGACTAAATACCATCAGTTTTACTGACATTCGACCTAATGTTGGATGTCACTATATCAGCCCTGTCTCTCGCTGTTCAGACTTCCAAGTCACTTGCATGCGCAGCTAGTACCTTGAGGCTTGAAGGATAAACAACCATGTGAATATGCTCTTGTGCCTTAAATCACTGCAGTTGATTTTGTTTTGCAAGCCTGTAATAGGCTTAACCTTACAAACCGCAATGTGTGATAAACCAGGGAAAAACAGCTTATCAGCACCTTTGCTTCATTAAACCAAAATCTGTTGGTACTCTGTTTTAATGCATGTGTATACTTGTATATGCCTTTCTTGAGTTCATAATTTTTTTTTTTAAAAAAAAAAATAGCACAGGCAGGGGCGAGGGAGGGACAAAACCTCCCTATGCTAGGTTTACCCCACTTACATGATTATCATTGTTGAACCAAAGTGTAGCTGTCCATATTTATGGAATTATTTACCTTAGCAATCCATACACATGCATTTGAACCGCTGTGCATACATGGTGATTGGTGAAGTTCACCTGATTATAGCTGGTGCACCAGGATTTTAAACAGCAGCTACTTTTCACAAAGATCCTTCTCTATGAATTTTCCTCGTCTCCTAAAATGGCAGGTTATGTGGTTTGCATACAGTTCTGTTCTTTCTTTTGCTCATATTTACTTAAATGCAGACCAACTATGGTAGAAGTAACAGCACACACCGTCTGTGAGGTATTTGTTTTGCATTTAGCTAGTGATATTAAATTCATGATATTGCCACCAACATTCCAAGAAGAAAGCAATGTCTAGTGGCCTCTCCCTTTATTTCATTTTCTTTTCAGAGTTATTGGTCCCTGAGATCCTTGTGTAATGTGTTCTGGATTTGTTTTGCTGCTTGCATTACTTAATTACCGACTCTTGTTATTGTATTCTTCAACACATCAAACACCATGTTTTTTTTTGTGCTCCTTATAATACTGAAATCCCACTTCACGAAAAGTAGGCATTTTCTGCAGAAAACTCTAGCCAACCTAGTATATCAGATAAACAAGTCATCCACTAACAAAGGAAACCAAAATTGCCTTGTGTGTGTGTGTGTGTGAAGCTGCACGGCAGATCTAGAGGCTTGCAACTCCTGCCTGCCGGGCAAGAGCACTAGAGCAGCCATGATGAACTGTGAAGCATATAAGGCACATTCAGGCTAAAGTTTCTCTTGACATGTCATGGTAGCGGCGAAGGCCGCAGGGGGAAACCCTATAGTCTCACGTTCCCACATCCTTTTTATCAGGCTAAAGTAGCTGGGCATCATAGGAGAGATGAGATGTGATGCATGCCCTATAAGACCAGAAATGGACCCTGGCCTTTCCTGGATTCCAATGCCCAGATGGATTGGAGGGCCAGGGAAGAGGGAACAACCAGAAAAGGAGGAACCAATTTGTTCTCGGGTAGACCGTAGACATACTCTATGCCAATTTGCCACAAACTTTGTCAAAAAGAATTAGCCCTGAGGGGGGCAACGGTTGTTGCTTGAGTAGGGGTAATCCCAATGCCTCATACTAGCCTAACCAGTGGGGACAAGTGATATTAGACTGCAAAGCTAATCATTACATCATGCCTCCTCCCTGATGATGATCCTTGCCTTTTGCACCCAGCCTTTTTCTACTGTTTCACAGGCTCACAGCATGCATCATATTGCCTACGGCAAATGACATATTGGGAAAACCTAGAAGGAAATTGTGCTGAAATGAAATATTCAGCAGTATATATCCTGAAACTCTGAGCTTTTGTACCTAAACTAGTGAAGTGACTAATAAAGCTAAACCATAGTTCAGAATATGTTTGTATGATCAGTTTTGGATCCCGAATGATTGTTCCTCTTCGTTTATCCATATACATAAAAAAAAAATTGTTGGGGGCTGCCCTCCTAACTAGCCCCCACCCAAGATCTACCATTACCCTGTATATGATACTGTTTAGCAAAAAATTGAACCATAGTTTATATTTCCAAAGCTGTACCTGAATGTACCAATTTTTAAGACCTGCTGGCATGAACTTCGAAGGATACAGCAACCTTCACTTCGATGCATTACATTGGCCAAAAAAAAAAAAACTCTGCTTTCCTGCATAGTGACATGAAAACCAGGACCAGGAGCTATCATTCGCACCATACGTCTGATCAGTCCTGGATCTCATTGTGCAGGGGGAGTGCATGGAAACTGCCACTGGAAATCTGATTGCAGAATTGGGCAGTGTGGAAGCATGACTGCATGAGAATCCTATACGAGTATGATACCAGCTAATTGCATGCACACAGGGTTGGTTGTTACCCAGGATTCCAGGTCAGTGATTTGTTTCTGGTCGTCTTGGATGTTTCTCCCTTGTTTTTCCTGCCTGTTTTTGACTTGTCTCCGTCGGCAGTACGTCAGATCTAGTTCGAACCAGGTCACTGGTCACCTCAGTTTAGACCCCTAAATGCAGTCCAAATTATACTGTGAGTGGTTGCAGACTCGGCATCTCAGGTCGTTGTGTATGAGCTAGTGGGTTTATTTCTTTCCATCACCTGTCTGGTTTATTTGGTTTATCACAGGCTCTGGAAGCACTTTTCGTTGGTCCAATGACAAAACTTAGATTTGTACAAATTGGAGCCTGTTGTTTTCTCTGCAAACAACTTGGCTACAGCTTTTTTGGTAGATTAAGGTCGAATGTAATCGCTTTAGACATACATATCAATTGAACAAAAATACAAGTCATCCTTTACAGCGTGATGAAAGCACCCGTTCCTGTTATTATCCTGGAAAACAGGAAGCTGTCTGCAGCCAGGCTGCCAGAGAGTGAACATATACAGTATAATCTTAGAAGTAGCAAGTGGATTCAGTTGGCGAGTTATCATGCCACTTTTCATGTGCTTTAACTGATATAATCGTTTCATAATCATGGATAAATAAACTTTCGACTTTCGTGGTTGTTAATTATATCACAAATTGTTCCACTCCATCCACTGTCTGTCTGTCCATCATCTCGGTCGTTACCTGATTCTCTCGAAAATATTTTTGTGAAGGGGGCAAGTAATACAGCGACACAGGGGTGAAGGTGATGGATCAGAAGACTGCTGGGGAAGCCTAATTGTTGCGGTCAACAGACAAAACCAGTCTCAAAAGCAGCACGGGTACGGTGCCATATCATCATCATCATATGGTCCTGCAGGGAGGGGCACGGGAGAAGAAAGGATGGCAAAAGGAGTAGGACAGGACGGCCTACGCTGGGTGAGTTGACGACTTGTCTTGTTGTCCTTCCTCCTCGCAACGCAACCACCGCACTCTGCGCATCACGGGTGATCACGCACCTTATCGTATCCAAAGCCACCTATGTGCCGTAGATCCTTTGATTATAACTCTGCTAATTGCGATCACTAAAAAGATGCCAAGCATCATGCGCACTTGGTACCGCCGGCACATCCCAACCCAAAGAGACGCCACTGGCTTTCGCTTTTCAGGATGTGACATGTGCTATACGTACATCTTTCATTCCATTCTTCTAATATACATACGGTTTTCATTCTGAAGCAGTAGATACATCCACCCTATAATTATGCAGTAGAAGGAAGGATCGTGAGGGTAAAAAAAAAGAGAGCATTTGGATCCTACACGTCCACCCTATCTTGGGATTGAATTATCGCTTCATTTTGTTCTGCAGTCTGCTAATAAAGATTCAGGGACGACCTTTTCCTGGCTAAAGTTGCACGATAACCATAACCATGATTAAAGTGCGGACAGGCGATTAGGCGTTAATATAAATAAACGGCATGCATCACTCAATGGGTCTGGTCTGGTCAGGGGCACGCTCGTTTCTTTAGGTGGTGATTGGGACATTGGGTCGCAGCGCGCCAACGCCAACGCCCCCAAGAACAAGAAGTGATGTTGACAGATGGGACCCTTGTAGCCCCAAAGGGTTGCAGCGTGGTCCAAACGTCTGCCAATGGTCCGACCCATTTCAATACAGCAATTAATTCACTTTCGGTGAGAATTGTAGCTTTAATTAAAAGCTAAAAACATCAGTACCTTATTCCCATTATAAACGTTTTCATGCACAAAAGAAAAAATAAATTCCTTATTTATTTGGATATTATTTTTAACGGTATTGTTTAATGTTATAACAGTATTTTTTGGTACCTTTTCTGTCTGAAATTATAGTTTACTACTTTAGATCTATACTAAATAAAACTTGTTTAAATTCAACAATGTTTTTGAAATTAGTAACATGTTTAAGTTTAAATGAATACATTGTATTTCATAAATAATTTAATGAAACTATTCTGATGTTTTATATGTTGGTGTATTTTTTTTTCCTAAAAACTTGTCGAGTTAAATAAGATTGACTTGGGACAAAAGACAAAGTGAACTTTATTTTGTAAAGGAGGTATTACTCTATTCCCAAGATGTAAGGTGTTTTAGTCCTAAGTCGACTTCAAGTTTAAAAAAATATAAGAAAAATTAGAAACATTTTTAATTTTCTAAAATATATATTATTTTAATGTATTCGATGGTGGATGCAATGGGACTATGTGTTCTTGTATACATTAAAACAAATCCCATTCTAAAAAACCAAAGTTTTGATTTAACTGTGTTGGAATATATAAGAAAAATTAGAAACATTTTCAACAAGCAAATTATGTATATTATTATAATGTATTCAATGGTGGATGCAATGGGATTAGTGTGTTCTTGTAGATGTTAAATATCCCATTCTAAATCTAATATTTTGATTTAACTGTGTTGGATTCTTGCCAATAAAAGCATCTTTCATCTACAAATACAATAGTGCCACAAGAAACACATTTGCTTCTGAGAATGGCAGAGGTGACGTAGATTGTCCTGCTTAGTGCTCAAACGAATTTAACACCCACCTATGTTTTTCGTCAAGGGACGCTGAACTGTTTTGCGCAGTAATAACAAGAACAAATGGAAGGGACCACGGTCCACAGGGGACAAAGCTGCGTGATTAGTAAAAGTAAACTGCAGATTACCGGCGGGAAACGGCTGTTAGCAAAGCTATAGCAGCAGCCCACGCGCAGCACCTTTACTGCATTCTCTGTCTGTTCATTAATTTTAATAATTTCTTAAAGGTAGAAAAAAAAATGAAGGGAGAAGAAAAGAAAAGGAGCAAGGGAGGCAAGCCACGCCCCCACCTCCGACCCCGAGCAGAGCTCCACAACAGTTATCACGCCTTTCGCTTTTTTCTTTTGTCCTCCACTCCACTTCCCCTCCTCACGAGAGGAGAGAGAGAGAGAGAGAGTGCGTGAGTGAGTTACTCGGGGACTCGGAGGGAGCAGTGGTAACGCCAGTGGAGGGAGGATTTGGAGCCAAGAACACGGAGAACGCCCCGGGATCTCCACTTCCCCCCATTCGAGGTGACTATCTCTTTCGTTTCTGTCAAGTTTCTCGAGTTGGGGGGTGGTTGTTCTTCTTGCTTTCTTGAGGATGCGTTGGTTTCCGCTCGTCTTTGTTGGTTATTTTTTTGGAGGTTTGTGTCTGGGAAAGATCTGAATGCGGGTTGGGTTGGGTGCATTTTCGGGTAGCGAACGGGGATTTCAGGTGTGCTTCTTGGGATTTTGCGGCGGTGAGGGAGTCGTGGGATTTAAGTAACGCAGGCATAATTTTGGTGGGTTGTTGTTTTCGCAAGAGAGTAATGTCTAGTCCGATGGATTGAAGTACTGAACGGCACTTTTGTGTTTGCACAGTGTGGGGAGTTCGTCCTACTCTCGGTCGGGAGTTGCTTGGCTTGGTGGCGCCCAGAAGAATTAGCGTGGAAGCAGGTTCGATTCTGGGAACTCTTTGGATTGAAGGCAAATTTTGGTTTCCTTCGTCTCCTTGCTCCTCGTCCTTTTTTAGACAACAATGAAATCCTTGTGGTTCTTGTAGGGTGGAGTGCTGTCTGCGCAGAACTCTGCCTACCGGGTGCCAGGAAACGGGCGGTTGGAGAGAATTGCTTGGGGATTTGTCAAGAAACGACCTAGTAGGTGGGGTTGTGCACTTGTTATGCTTACCGAATGGAGGCTGTAGACAAGATTGCTGAGCCCAAAGACCCTTTCCTGCTCGCTGCTCAGAAGGTTCAGAGCTTGGAGCCACCGATACCGATAAAGGCGTCATGGAAAGGGAAGGACTCCCAGCAGCAAGAAGAGAAGGATTTGCCAGCTGATGGCGAAGAGAGCTTTCGGAGCCTGGATTCCTCTGATGAAGGCGGCCGGAGCTCCTTCTCTGGTGCCAGTCACCCTCCAGAGCCTATTGATATGGATATCATGAAGACGGTCTATGTCGCAATCGACGAGGAGAAGTCCGAGCCACCGGTTTGTTTAGTGCGAGGAGTCTCGGTGAAGGGGCCTTTCATGGATGACCTCTCAATCCGTGTTACAGGCACAAAGGCAAATCTGGCGGTAGGTCCTGGTGGTGCTGAAGGCATGGCTGAAGAGAGGAAGGTATCTGCTTCTGCAGTGGCATCAGTCGCCACAGCACGCTCGTCTCAGGCTACCTCTCTGCCTCAGGACTCAGAGGAGAAGGAGTGTGTTTGGGACGCTTCGCTCCCTCCCAGTGGCAATGTTAGCCCTCACAGCAGCATTGACAGCATGGGTGTGGTCACTGCCATGAGCACCCTCCACAGCTGCGCAAGCACATATAAAAGCGAAGCCATAGCTGGTGAAGCAATGCTCAGTGTGGAGAGGAACTGTGAGAGTGTAAAGGGTGTTCGAGGTGACTTACTAGAAAGTGCAAAAACTAGCATGAGTCGAGCAAGTGATAGCAGTGGCGTTAGTGATGACAGCAGCTGGAGCCACATCACTGGAGGTGCCAGCAAGCCTCACAAGGGGAATGATCCTAGATGGAAGGCAATTCATGCTGTACGAACTCGTGATAGCGTGCTTGGAATGAGTCATTTTAGACTACTAAAGCGTCTTGGTTGTGGTGACATTGGCAGTGTTTACCTCTCAGAATTAAGTGGAACTCGGTGCTACTTTGCAATGAAGGTAATGGACAAGGCATCCTTGGCAAGTAGGAAGAAGTTAAATAGAGCTCAAACTGAAAGGGAGATTCTACAGCTTCTCGACCACCCATTCCTCCCAACGTTGTATACACATTTTGAAACCGATAGGTTCTCTTGTTTGGTGATGGAATTCTGTCCGGGTGGTGATCTGCATACTTTGCGACAGAGACAACCAGGAAAGCATTTCTCTGAATACGCTGCAAGGTAATCTATATTGAACACTACTATTCTTCAAAGAAATGTAATTTGTTTGGAGTAGAGTAGATGATTTCTCAAAAAGAATACATTTGGGGATCTTGTTAATTTAATTTACTACTAGTTTAATTGACAAGGTGATCTAATGTCACTATCAGAGTTTATTGGGCTTTTTATGGAGAATCTAAGCATCCTAGTTTTATTGGCCTTTTCATGAAGAATCTAACTTTGTTCAAATATGCTCTGTACAAATTCCTGAATAGAGTCTAATAGCTTTTATGAGTGATGTGTAGGAACAAAGTGCACTTGGTTAGGTTAGGTATCCTAAAATGTTTCCTGCATTAGTGGAGTAAAATTTATACAGCAGGGCCCAGTTGATGAGTAGCATCAAGCAAGAGAGATATTAGGCCATGTTAGATTCTAGTAGCCGTGTTTCATAATTCAACAGTAGTTAGGCATACTGAGTAGCGAATACCTCTTATAGTAATTGCAAGCAGTAACATGGAGTGCCCTGATTCTTTGCAGGTTTTATGCCGCAGAAGTACTTTTAGCTCTGGAGTATCTACACATGTTGGGAGTTGTCTACAGAGATCTGAAACCAGAAAATGTTCTTGTGCGTGATGATGGGCACATAATGCTTTCAGATTTCGACCTCTCGCTGAGATGTGCGGTCTCGCCTACACTCATCAGAGCATCAGCTTTTCGATTCTGATCCCAGAAGAGCAGGTGGTTCTTTCTGTGTACAGCCTGCTTGCATGGAACCTACTTCAGCTTGTATTCAGCCTGCGTGCTTCCTCCCCAAATTCTTCGGTCAGAAGAGCAAGAAGAAGATTAGAAAGACAAGGTCTGAGCTGGGACAGAATGCCGGCACCCTGCCTGAGCTTGTTGCCGAGCCAACATCAGCTCGATCGATGTCATTCGTCGGGACTCATGAATACTTGGCCCCTGAGATCATCAAAGGCTTAAGGGCATGGAAGCGCCGTCGACTGGTGGACCTTCGGCATCTTCCTGCATGAGCTTCTGTACGGCAAAACCCCATTCAAGGGGTCAGGGAACCGCGCCACTCTTTTCAACGTGGTCGGTCAGCAACTGAAATTCCCAGAGTCGCCGTCCACGAGCTACTCAAGCAGAGATCTCATCAGGGGGCTCCTGGTCAAGGAACCGCAGGGCCGCCTCGGTGTGAAGCGGGGAGCGACGGAGATAAAGCAGCATCCCTTCTTCGAGGGCGTGAACTGGGCTCTCATCCGGTGCAGCACTCCTCCCGAGGTCCCGAGGCCTGTCGAGGCCGAGCTGCCTGTGAAGTACGGGGTGGCGGAGGCGATCGGGAGCAACAGCAAGAGGATAGTTGGAGCAGACGTCAAGTCCGGCGGGAAATACCTCGACTTTGAGTTCTTTTAGTAGAGTATATATAGTGCCCACTAGTGGCAGCCTATTGTTTGCATACTGTCCGTGTGTGGTCAGTTTGGTGTCGTGTGATTCGATGTGGTGCTGCTTTGTGTCTCACCGTCGATGCAAAATTCTCAGATCTGAATCGACCAAAATTTAGATAGATGTGTGTGTGTGTTGCCACTTGCCTGCTTTGGCACATTTGGAGCTTTTGTAGGGAATGAACTAGGTGTGGTGTAGGGTATGCATTGCAGCAAACCTGTAAGCAGGGAGTGGCAAAAAATTTCTCATGATCAAACAGGTGAGGCACTTTCCTAGTTGTTGCAGTGCACCCGTTGCCTTGGACCGACCCTTGATGAGTCTGACGGGACCGGGTGCCTGTGCGCCCGCTTCGTGTGAGCTCGCCGCCGCGATACGCTTGCTCGTGCCCGTGTTTCAACGTGCAGGACCAGACGACGTTTGGTGCACTGGCAAGGAGCGGTGTGGCTGGCGTGAGCGTGACCGGCCGAGCTGTGTTGCCTCGCCCACCGACGGCATTGATGAGCCGATCACGCGAGGAGGGTTTGCCGAGCGGCCCATGTCATTTTGTCATCCAGTATCCACCACGGGTGGAATGCCGTCGTGCGAACTAAAACCGCGGCGGCAGAAACCAACACAAGAGAAGGCGCAGGGCTATGACTACAGGGTGGATTACCGGCTTGCCGCCAGGGTCGGCCTTTTTAGTTCACGAAAAGGGCATTAAACGTAGGTAAATAAAAAAAACTAATTTTATTTACATGAAAAGTGTGAGACGAATCTTTTAAGTCTACTTAGTACATGGTGGGTTAATAATTACTAAATACAAACGAACACTGCTACTGTAGTCAAACCTAAAATATTTCACCAATTAAACACAACACCCCCTAGTAAACTGCGCTAAAAACTGAAACAGGCGCCACGCCGTGGAAGAAGGACGAATCATTAGGTGCTGCATGAGACGTAGGGGTGGTAAAAGAGCCTTTAATTTAGCCTACCAAATTTAAGGATCGGACCTGATTAGCTCGGTCTATAAAACTATATAATTTTGAACTAATAATAGAAAAGACCGATTGTGAAAGATTAAAAAGGACCGGATCCATTGCCATCCTCAACGAGACGGCAGCAGAGGCCGCCGCGCCGGCTTCTGGTGCGCCGTTAGACCCCTCGCCTACTGGGCTGCTGCTAGTTTCCATGTCGATAGGAGGACCAACAGGGACCTATGGGCTAGCCTGCAGCCCACAACATGCTTTATTTACAATTTTTACAATCCACCTCGAGTTACAATTATTTGTTATAAAAATATTAAACCAAAACAAGATGAAGCACGAATAAACAAACAACCTCTTGTTATGGCAGATGAGGAGGTTCAAATAGAGCATTGGAGTTCAAATATGTGCACACGGTGCAATGCACTTCATAGCGTAAAATACGCAACCATTCGTCCGTATAAATCGGATCGGACGCTATCATTTGAACTTCAAACCGTGCTGAAATTCGCAATATTCATCCCTCTCCCTTTTTTTTACGACAGCAAATATTCATTCACGAGTGGTCGAGCACCCAAAATTTCGAGTTTTTTTTAAACATATACTATAACCGAAAGCCTGAGTTTACTATTTGCGCACATTTCCGGGGACTAAAGTGCATTTCGAAATTGTAACAAACTAGTACTGTAGAACCGAAGCGTACAGAGAAGAGAGGGCCAAACACACCAACAAAAACGCCCGATTCGCCGCATCTCGGAAAATCGCCGCCGCCATCACCTACCCTACTTCCTCCACCGGACGCCGATAGCTCCGCCTTCCCTTCCACCGGCGCGCCAGTCGCCATGGTGAAGCGGTGGCTTCCCCGAGGCCAATCCCGACGTCATGAACCAGGTACACCCATCCCCTCCTCCTCTGTTCCGAGTTTTGATACTTCAAGGGCTCGTTCCGACTGGTCCCGCCCTTGGTGTTCCTCGCTCACGGCGCGCTTTGCTGCACGATCGGCGTAGTTCATGTGGGGGCTGGGGGTCCCCGAGGACGTGGGGTTCTGCGACGTGTACGGCCTCGATGACGAGTTGCTCGCCATGGTGCCCCAGCCGGTGCTCGCAGTCATACTTCTCTATCCTCAGGTGATTCTCGATTCATGACTGGCGCCCTACATTCATTGGTTTGAACCGCTTTGTGGAATGAGCACATATTTTACCGCGTTTTGTTGAGCAGGACCGGATCAAGGAATCCCAAGCTTCAGCTACCTCGTCGGTGCAGACTAAGGTGAGACTGAAGTCGGCTTGCTTGTTAGTATCGTTCCAAAGCAGTTTGTTCCGTTGAATAGATATATATCGTTACTTCTCATTGTTTTTTTTTTAATGAATTACTTCTCATTGTTGATGCAGTGATTTTTCAAACTTAAATATTGGAAAAGGTTTGTGTAATTTTGCTAATTTTGTTTGCTGGTGAACATTACTGCATTAGATCTAGCAAACCCCTTAGTCATTTCTCAAAGTCCACATTATGAATATGTCACGTACATTGTTCTTCAAATATATGCTTGTTCAGGTTTGATTTTATAGACATGCTAACTTTGCTCTCTATTTATTTAAATAAACATGCTAATTTATCTTCCAAGTGATGGTTGATTCCTAACAATCGGTAACTTGAAGTATCAATAGATCTGAAATGTTATTATAGATATAGTGCACTGTGTCACTAATGATGCATTATTAGCACGTAAATGAAAGGTTTCACTTATGTTGATAATTTTGTATCTTTTCAAGATGTAAAGCTCAATTCAGTTTTATATAGCATTAAATTGAATCAAAGCTTGTAAACTGGACTGATGGTAACTGTCAAGAGTATATACATATCCTTCTTTACTCATTAGTCCTAACACTAAATTATGCAGGAGCCCAGCAAGAACGTATATTTCACAAAACAAACTGTTGGGAACGCCTGTGGCACAGTTGGTATTATTCATGCCCTGGGGAATGCTACTTCCAGAATCAAGCTAGGTACTTTCTTTATTTTTTTCCCCTCCCAGTTCTTTTGAGCTCTTTGATGAAACTAAAAACATATGTTAAAATTACTTACCCTAACCAACCCGCTACTCTATTCTTCAGTGCCTGTGAAAGTGAAAGACATAGCAACTTTCAGCCCATTTTGTCACCAACAATAATGTTTTTTTCGTTATCTAAAACCAACAAATAATCCGCATGATCCTCTGAGAATTTCATATGGTTCCTTAAAAAAATAGTCTAGACATCTTTCACTTGTGTGATCTTATTAACCTTTTTGCTTTGCAGCTGAGGGGTCATATTTCGATAGATTTTATAAACGAACTGCTGACATGGATCCTAGCCAGGTTAGTGATCGATGTGTTGTAATTCAAATGCTTTCATATTCATGGCTTCCTTCATATGCTGAACTAACATATTAAGTGGGTGATATTTCAGCGTGCTACATTTCTTGAGGAGGACGAGGAAATGGAGAATGCTCATTCCATTGCTGCTACTGCTGGTGACACAGAGGTTATTATAACATGTGCCTTGTACATTAATATTTGCTCGAGATTTATGTATGTTTTTTGATGAAATGTATGCAGGTTATTACTCTTGTAATTTTGTTGTCACTGCCTCAGAATCAAGTGGTTTCCAGTTACCAGTAACTGAGAACTGACTGCTAACACTTGTTTATCATCTAGAAAAGAACAGTTTGCTGACGGTTCCTAGCTAGTTTGAAATCTGTCTGCTAGTAGTATATGCCCCTTCACACTTGCCATTGCATTTGCCTGCCTGAATATCTGAGATTTGTGTTGAATTTTGTTGATCATGTATCATTGTAAGTGAGAACTGGACATGTCAATTCACAATGTCAGTTGTGACAGTTGTTATAAAGAACCGAATCAAGACAATTAGTTGAAACTATGGTCTGCACTTATCTTTGATTACCATCAGATGCTGATGGATCCTATTTTACTATGCAGGCCAAGGATGGAGTAATCGACCATTACATTTGTTTCTCTTGCGTTGATGGTATGTAATATAATTGTCAACTAAGACACCATAGTTGGATTTTGCTGCAAATCCTTGACAATTAGTCTATGAGTCATAATTCTTTACATTTTTTATCCAGGAGAACTTTATGAGCTTGATGGGGGCACATCACAGCCAATAGCCCATGGGCCTTCCACTCCTGATACCTTGTTGCAGGTACTCAGCGTTCATTGACTTTAGGATTATGATATGGAAAGACTATGCCTGCAAATTTATACCTCATAAGCATGAGAATTTTTTGATGTGGGGACTGAGCACTTGCTTCCTTGGTGGGAGGGTGCCACCCTCCCACCTTGTAAACGCCAGACAACTGACAGTTAGTTTGAACACTTTAGCTCCTTGCATTAGCTTAAAGGGGATTTTGGGCGTGACACTAAGAGTTCCTTGTTTTTAGTTTAAGCAAATGTGGATGATGCTTATGGTTTTGTATATCTTTGTGTGCAGGATGCTGCAAAAGTTATAAAAGCAAGAGTTGCCTTGTATCCCCAGTCAAACAACTTCAATGCCATGGCTCTTTCAGGCAAAGTGATATAGCACTTTCGGTCATGGCTCTTTCAGTCATAGCACTTGAGAAAAGATCCCCATTTGCGAGTTCAACATTGCATTGCATTGCATTATGTAGTATTGTTCTCTTGCATTAGTTTCAGTATTTGAACATGTTAGAACAAAATAAAAAAATGGGGACATGAAGTTGCCGTTTTATTCTCGCTTTTTGTTTCTGGAGAAGGAGAGGAGCTAATTCAACCTACTGCTAAGGTATACTCCCTCCGGGATGGTATTAGAAGTCGTTTTGGACAAGGTTTGGGTCCAACATTGGGAATATAAATCATCAATAACTTTTAAATTGTTGAGTTTGTAAATGTAAAAATTATATGAGTAAATTTGTCTTAAAAAATACTTTGATAAAAGTATACATATATCACATCTCCATAAATATTTTTATAATAATAAGAGGTCAAAGTTGTGTTTTGAAGACCGGTGTCATTTGTCCTAAACGACTTCTAATACCATCGCAGAGAGTACATGCATATCGAATGGACCATGGTTCGTTCTGTGGACCGCCCTTGTGCGGACTGCAACTGCCTAGAATGGCCGTGTCTGGCTAATTCGGCACTCGCACTCCGCAGTTACGGCAGATGTGGCCAGCACTGCAACCGAAACACAACAGCATGCTAGATAAGCATAGCGTCGAAGGTTTACATATAAATTTGTTTGGTTTGGGTCAGGAAGCTGTTCGGAATCATGTGAACCTAACCGAGATGTGTTCGTTTGAGATGCATCCAAATTCCCAATCAGGCAGTCGTCGTCCAGAGCCTGCGCTACTGGTTGTCTTGTTCACCGCTCACGCCTCACCGGCACGGTATGACGCGTCGTCGCTCCCGCCCGAGATAACATTTCAATTCCCGGGAAGTTAGCTTTCCTCTCGGCACGACTTGTCTGGCGTTTGGGTTGGAGTACGAACGCTCCCAGCCTCCCACGGTATTCATCTATGGCCAAAAGAGCACTTGTCAGGTGCGCCCACTGTTGGGACACGAGCCCCTGCGGCCTCAGCGGAGGTAGTCGCTGCTGGAGAAATTGTGCGCGGACGCTCACACTGACAAACGGGCTTTTATGTTGTGATCTTTTCAGGTAAGACGAGCAGCCACTGGGCTGGCGGAGGTCCTGGTCCCAACTTCGCAGAGCTCCTCCGAAAGCGACGGCTCCGCCGCTATCACACCAGGTCGCGGAGGTCGTAACCTCCGCCTGGTCCAAGGCGAGCGTCAAGTGATGACCGAGGACCGGGGCTCGTGTGAGATCCTCGGGCGGAGCGCGGGCGAAGGGCGGCGGAGGTCTCCCAACGGGGCCCACAGCGGGCGAATCAGGGTTGCTCGTTGGAGAAAGCCGGCGTGAGAATATGAAAGTACGCAGAGAGCCCGCGCAATATGTGAATCCGAGGGAATATGCTGAGAATATTAGAGGGCAAACTTGTAATCTTATATTCCATGGCGGTTGTAAAACTATAAATAGGGAGGAGTCCTCCCCCGTTAGGCAGGTTGGTGAATTCTATTTATGGACAGTTATTGTTATCCTTTCTACTCCCAACTCGCACCGCCCCAGACCCTCTCCCTCAGGGCACCGCCTGAGCGGAGGTATCACCTCGTGTTGAGAGCCCCAAGCTCAACATTGGCGCCCACCGTGGGGCCCGAACGGAAAGACCATGGCTCCACAGAAGAGAAAGAGAACTACCACGAAAACAAAGGCACCACCAAAGAGCACCCGACCCTAGCGTAGCACGAGGAGTACCTACGCGACGGTGGGGGAGGACCCTCCGCTTGAGGATGAGCAAGAGGAGGAAGGACCAGGCGGAGGTGAAGAGGCTGGCGAGCCCGGGGTGGAGTCCCCGCCCGGACACGGGGAGTTGCGCCCCGTGCAGCCTCACTCCACAAGTTGCGGCAGGGAAAGAGACAAAGCGGCCGCCGCCTATGCGGAGATCCTCAAAGCACAACGGGACGTCGGCGCGAGCAGGCCGAGATCGGGCGATGATAGCGCTCCCAGCAGCGTAGATTGAGCATGCGGTTCGTCAATCAACCTCCGCCCGACTCAACCGCCGTTGATCATCCCGACCATCCTCATATCGAGTCACATGGCGATGAACATTGACCCAGAAGTTTCGCCCAACCCACTGATCGTCCATGATGTCCCACAGGATCGAAGACCTTTCGATCCCAAGTCTCCGCTATCGGAAGGAATACAAATAACACCATGGCCGACCCGGTACAAGCCCACCCAGCTCCCAAGATTCAACGGAAGACAGACCCCGCACCAATTCATAATGAGTTATGAGGCGGCGGTTGCTTCGGCCGGTGGCAACGATGCGATCTTTGGGCGAAAGCTTTCATAATTGCCGGCGAAGGAGATGCATTAGCTTGGTATTCCATGCTAAAACCCAAAGACCATATATTCATGGGAAAAACCTCCGCGACAAGATAATGGAAAACTTCAAAGGACTAGTCGTGCGATCACTTACCTCTATGGACCTGTTCCAGTGCAAGCAAGGTCATAACGAGCCACTGAAAGATTACTTCCAGAGATTCCTGCAACTTAAAGCGAAGGCCCCCGACGTCCCTGATCAAGTGGCGATAGATGCAGCCATCGAGAGGGCTCCGCCATTCGCGGAGAACCGGGCGCGGAATAAACCGAGAACAATAAAGGAGCTCTGCGAACGCTTTGAAATCTGGATTCGGTCGGACGAAGACTTCCGAAAAAGGTTGGAAGAACAAAACCAAGATAGGCGAAAGGCCAAGGGCAACAAGAGGAACCAAAGATTCGAACCTCCGCAAAGAACAACCCAAGCGAGTCCAGGGGCAGCAAGTACTAACAATGAATCAGCGGCGGTTTAGCCAAAGAACGCAATGCTCAAGGAGCAAGGCCACCCGACAATCGAAAGCCATACCAAGAAAAAGGGCCCCGAAAAACTCGGAACGTAAGGCCAAGAAAACGAGTTCTGCGCAATACATGGCGAAGAGAAAGGTCATTATACAAGAGATTGCCCACTCATTCGGCAAGAAGAAAGAGACAAGGCACTCAAGGGACTAACCAATCGCCTCCCACAAACCAACCTCCGCAGCCAAAGAGGGAGGTCAACAATGCTTACACATACACACGCCCGAGCCTCCGCGCTCTCGGGGCCAACACCGCAATCTTGCCCGATATACCCCTCCCTAACATCAAACCGGATACACCCATCAACGCCGGCAAACGCCTACTATCCAAGCTTCCTACCAAAGATGGAGACCCTCGCCACCTCCACCACCAAAGACAGAATTATTCCTCCGAATCGAGCATGTCTTACTCAAACCCGAGGCAAACCTAACCTATGTCGAAACATGACACCTCAACACACGAATAGGCAGCCCGCCAACCAGGTCTCAAACCGGAATTTACCACCACCTCCGCAAGGACCCCCACCCGCGCTCCCATGAAAAAATGAGCCAAGTCTAGAAAATCAATACAACCCCCACGCTCCCCTACCATCCATCGGAACCATAATGCCAATCGCGGGGGATCATCAATAGAGTATGAAACCAAAAAACGAAAAAGAGACCACCTCCGCTTGGTCAACAACGTAGCGGTTCAAATTTCTTCGGGGTTCGGAGAGTGGTCGAAGACTCCCATAACCTTCTCGTAAGCGGATCTCAAACTGAGAGCTACCCGCACGTTGACGCCATGGTAATAGAAACAAATGTAGCAACATGGGAAATGAAAAGAGTACTTGTGGACACGAGAAGCTCGCGCAGACATCATTTTTCGCCAACGCCTTCTAAAAGATGAATTTCAACAGAAATCGATTTACCCATCGACTCGCCACTCATAGGATTTGGTGGAAGGCAAGTACAAGCGTTGGGAAAAATAACCTTGCCCGCTGTCCTTCGCAGATGAAAAAAGCGCCGAAACGTAATACATAACCTTCGACATCGTTGATGTCTACTCCCCATACAACGCAATATTCGGAAGAGGATTCACAAACAAATTCAACGCCGCAATACATATGGGCTACTTATGTATGAAAATCCCAAATAGCTTCACGGGATTATAACCGTGTATGGAAGCCGAAAAGAAGCCGAAAACATAGAAAAGGCCATATACCGCCCCCGAGTAAATGTCAATTCAAGTACAAGCAGAGAGCGAAGGTCTAGAACCACCGTGATATGAAAAAGAGCAAACAAGCGCCAAGGGCCAAGAGAAAAATCAAGAAGATAAGAATAGATGATGACCCCGACCACACAAATACAATCGCTGGGATCTACCGGAGGAAGAAGAGAAAGAGTCGGGCGGAGCTCCTTATCAAAAACAAAGAAATCTTCGCCGGTCGGCCAGCCAGAGACCTCCGCAGGGGTTGATAGAGACACCATCGAGCATGTCCTAGATATCAACCCAAAAATGAGACCAAAGAAGCAAATGACGAGAGGAAAATGTCGAAGACGTAAATATCGCCGACTCAAGCGGAGGTCCAAAGACTGCTCGATGCCAAAGTAATTAGAGAAGTCAAATACACTGACTGGTTGGCAAACGTTGTCCTAGTTCCAAAAAAGACCTCCGGCAAAATGAGGATGTGCATTGACTTCACGGATCTCAACAAAGCAACCAAAAAGGACAATTACCCCCTACCAAGGATAGACACCTCTCGCCGACAAGGCAGCGAGGTGTCGAAGGTTCTCATTGCTGGATTGCTATTCGATATCACCAAATATGGCTAAGGAAAGAAGACGAAGAAAAGACCAGGCTTCACTACCCCATTCGGGACATACCGCTTCGTCGAGAATGCCTGAGGGCTTGAAAACGCCGGGCGCAACCTTCGCGCCACGATGCAAAGTCCTAACGGGCAACTACGCAAAAACATGATTACATATGTTGACGATCTCATAGTCATGAGCAAGAAAGAACAAGACCACATCTCCGACCTACAGAAACCTTCGCGAATCTAAAAAGTCGGGCCTCAAACTAAACCCCCGAGAAGCGTGTCTTCGAGAGTAACCAAAGCAAAAGTACTCGGATACATTGTCAGCCACGAAGGGGTCAAAGCCAATCCAGAAAAAACAAAGGCAATCAGAGATATGGCGGAGCCTAAGACAAAGAGAGAGGTTCAAAAATTAACAGGTAGAATAGCGGCTCTCAACAAATTCATTTCCAAGTCGGCGAGAAAAAAGCCTCCCATTCTTCCAAGCACTAAGGGGAGGAGGAAACATCAGATGGGGAGAAGAGCGGGCGAGGCCTTTGCAAAACTCAAAGAATATTTGCAAGAACAGCTAGTAGTAACAAGATGCCCGATGAAGAGAAACCCATACTCCTCTACATCGCGAAGATCGGACTACGCCATTAGCGCAATAGCGTTCAAGAGAAGATAAAAATGACCACCTCATCCAACTCCCAATATACTATGTCTCGGAGGCGCTCACGAGAGCCAAGATCAACTACACGTAAATAGAGAAAATAGCATACGCCCTCGTGATAGCATCCGAAAAACTCAAGCACTATTTTCACTCATACAAAGTGATAGTGCCCACCTCACGTGCCCACTAGCGGAGGTCCTAAGAAATAAGGAAACCTCGGGAAGGATCAGTAAATGGGCAGCGAGCTCTCCCAGTTCGAAATAACATTCGCACACGTGATCCGCAATACGATCCCAAGTACTAGCCGACTTTGTAGCGAAATGGACGCCACACAAGCGAAAGAGCAAAATGATCGGTCGGAGCTATGGACGGTCTATACAGATGGAGCATGGGGCAGACACGGAGCAGGAGCCTCCGCGGTGATAATGTCACCACAAGGCGTAAAATCATACTTCGCCACACGACTAGAATGCTCCCAGACAAACAACACAGCAGAATACGAAGGACTCATTCTAGGGCTCGCCAAAGCAAAGGCCTACGGCGCAAAACTGGTCGAAGTCAGAATAGATTCAATAGTAGCAGGTCAAGTGGAAAAAGAATGCATGGCCGGAGAGCCGTAACTTGTAAACTACCTCGCGGTGGTCGTGGGCAATGGAACGAAGATTCCGTGGCTTCACCGTGTAAAGTTCATCCCGCGAGAACAGAATCGAGAGGCGTACACCCTAGCTAAGGCGGCAAAGAAATAACCTCCGCATGCCCCAGAACACCGTCTACAATGTGGTATACAAACCAGCAACAGAAACACTGAAAAAAGCATTCAAGACAGTCATGCTGGTGGAAGGCGAAGACTGGAGACAAGCAATAGTTGATAACCTCAACAACGTAAGCTATCCTAAGATGATGCGGAGGCCATCGTAACGTAGGCACGAGCGAAAACTATACTCTCATAGATGGCCAACTATTCAAAAGGGGATCGTCCGACCAATGCTCAAATGCATCCCACAAAGCGAAGGTCTAGAACTACTCAAAGAAATACATGCCTAAGATCTGCGGATCCCACATCGGACCAAGAGCACTATCGGCAAAGGCCATCCGCCAAGGTTTTTACCGCCCACGCATATAAAGGACGCACAAAGAAATCGTCAAAACATGCGAAGCTTGCCAAAAACTCGCACCTCACCGTAGAAACCCTTCAGCCAGAAAACGCAAATCGATACCTCCAACTTGGCCACTACGGAGGTGGGGAATCGACATTGTCGGTCCACTACCAACAAAGACAAGGAGGAAACAAATTCAGCTTGTAGCCGTGGAATACTTCACCGGATGGATAGAGGCGAAGCCCCTGGCGAAGATAACCTCAGAATCCATCACCAAGTTCTATTGGCGGAACATAATCTGCAGATTCGGGGTACCAAGAATGGTAACAGTCGACAATGGCAAACAATTTTACTCGGACAAATTCGAGAATTCTGCTCCCAAATGGGAACAAAGATAGCCTTCGCGTCGGTCTACCACCCGAGTCAAACGGAGCGTGGAGAGAGCAAACGGAATAATATTCTCCGCAATATCAAAAACCCTGTTCAACCTCCGCAAAGGCAAATGGGCAGATGAACTACCCAAGGTAATCTGGTCTCACAATACAACGTCTTCGCGAGCTACCGGCTTCACCCCATTCAAACTCATGTACGGAGAAGAAGCAATGCTACCTAAGAGTGAAGCATGAAAGCCTCCGCCATGAAGCGTAAGATGGCGTAAGATGAAGAATATGCCAAAGAAACACTGGAACATTCAAGGCTAGAGGCCGTAGAAAACATACAAAAATACCAAGTTGAGACCAAGAAATGGAGGGACAAAGAAGGTCCGCAAGAAGAACATTCAAGACGGAGATCCGGTGCTCAAGAGAAAACCAAATGCTTCAAGCATAGGAAAGTCGCAAGCAAAATGGGATGGTCCATTCATTGCAAGAGCAACAAAAAGGCAAGGAGCCTTCCATCTGGCGGATGGGCAAGGCAACACCTCCGATCACACGTGGAATGTGGACAACCTCCGCAAGTACTATGTGTAAGGCTATCCCCCGCGAAATATAAGCGGAGGACAGCCACTACCTTACTTTTCCGCGAGTAGCAGTAGATTTACAGCATTTCAATCAAAGTCTTGCACTCTTTTCCTCACAGGGAAACTCCTAGCGGAGGTGAGGTTTTTAACGAGGCAAGACTAATGTAAAATCCTCTGAAATATAAAGAGGAAATTTCCCCAAAGCAGAAAGAAAAACATAAGTCGAAAGTGACTAGCAACGCAGTCACAACATTCGACGAAGGTGACAAGAATGCCCAAGAGAACATTTTACGGGTAGAACGCGGAGGTTCTAACCTAAAAATGACCTCTAAAGACCAACGAAACGGTCTCCAAAAATCCTCGAAAAAAGTCCTACCCGAAGCGTAGGCATCGAGGTGGCACAACGGCATGTGTCAAAATTTAAAAGCTGAAAAAAGACTGGTCCATCTCGGGCATCGACACCTCCGCCAACAAAGGCAACGAGGAGGGTAAACACAAAAACTTCGTACACTCATAACATCTCTACTTTGTTATTATATTTACAAATTACACAGGTGCTCAACATTGTACTGTAAAAGCTACAAGCATCTTCACAGAAGATGGTACAGTGGTAGCACAGACACAGCAAGACAGAGGAGATGAGCTACACCACCACGCAGGGGCAACAAATTTCACTCGGCGCAAGACAAGGAAGCCTCCGCCAGCGTCGACGCGTCCTCTCGTGCAGCCAGCAGACCACCATAGCACCTCTTCATCCCAATCGACCTCCGACAAGTGGGCACAAAATAGACCTGAAGTCGCCCTAGCGGAGGTCCGACTCAAGAAGTAAACCGCTAGAACATATCAAGTGGCCACCGAAACCATCAAAGCTCATCGCCAAGAATTGATAGCACACGGGCAAGAGTTAATATCTCCGTGCCTGTTCTAGTCTGAGCTTCCAGCCAACGAATAGGAGGATAACCAAGTACACAGCCTAGACCACCAAATACGAACCCTTACACGGTATCAATGCTCTGATTGCTAAGCCACTGCTAGACTGACCCATCATACCTGAGATAACCAAGGAGGGGGGAGAGAATGAATGGATTATATACTAACCCAACCAACCTAACATACCTACCAAAGGACAATATCAATAAGTCCCCTTAATGGTCCAAGCCCTATAAAACAAGCCTAGACCCCCCCCCCATACGACACTCCATCATTCCAAAACAAAAATTATACGAGGAAAACTAGAAGCAGCAGATGAGTGCGGACGTTAACCTCCGCCAGCATAACCACGAATAAGAAGAAACCGTGTAAGAAATCGTAATGATCCCAGCATTTGGACAATCTCAGGGGGGAGACCGCGTAAGAATTCGTAACATCCCCCCGGAGTTTAAAAGTCCTATAAAGTATCCAAATGCGAGATCCTTGCCGAAGACCCGTGAAGCGGAGCGACAAAAAACGCTTCCCACACGGGTAGCGGAGGTTCAAGACAAGACCAAACACTCCTCCACGCGAGTACTTCGCAGCGGAAGGGGACGAATTGGCGCCGCAAACAAGTGACTATCCTCCGCGGTCAAATCCACAAGCGGAGGTTCGAATAAAATTCGAAAAAAAAAAATAGAAAAAATAATAAGCAATGTAACCAAAACAATGAGTCGAATGCAATCTGATAAGCTCCGCTTTATTGATAAAGATTGTGTCATTACACAAATGGGCTACGAAAAATATAGCCTATTCAGATCCAGGCGGAGGTCCCTCCCAAGCTATATCGTTCGTAAACGCCATTCGCGCGTCACCTAAGTCATACAAAACATCTTCATACATCTCATCTACGCTAGGGTTGGCGAAGGTGTCCTTCCAAAATAACCACAGATCTCCGTCAACATAAACACCGTTACGATAAAAACACAAGGGATCCACCTCTTGCGCAGGCACCTCATCAGGAACCTGCGCAGGAAGTCATTGATTAAAACGAAACATTAGATTTTCATTTAAACAATACCTTGTTACTTTTTACAAGCGGAGACAGACATCCGCGCAAAAGACTAAAAAGTGAAAGGGAAAACTCCTAGCCCTCTACACCTCCGCGTCATCGACGTTCGGAGACCTCGTCCCCTCCGCATCCCGGGCGGCCGGCGGGGGAGCATCCGTGGGAGCGCCGTCCTCCGCGATCACGCGAGGCTCAAAGAACACCGCTTGAGGACCGAGTCGGGAAAGCACAAAACATTAGAATCAACAATAAAATAAGGTGAAGACACAAAACCACGCCAAGAAAGGAAACAAAAAGAAAACAACCAACCGCAAAAGAGAACGAGCAAGAGACGCACCCTCCACGCGCCCATGGACAGGTCCAAAATTTCTTCATGAAAGATCCCAAGAACTTCATGGCACCGCCCCAAGCTCCGCCCGTGCTCAAAGGCGGGTGCGCCTCCTTCACACGGAGCCTAGAAACATCCTCACAACCTTCGGTGGCAAGGATGCGACGACGCTTGTCGCGGCAGCCCGAGCACCAAAATCGGAAACGCCTTGCAGCACCCCCGGAAGCTTGGCGAAGTTCTTCGACATCCATGATAGCACGCCCTTCCGCCGCCCTCCGTGGGAAAGGGCGTTGCCACCGCACCAAAGGATGTAACAGCCTCCGCATACGAGTGGGCCGCGGAGGTACGGGGCCCGCGTAGAGCCCATCCAACTGCCTCTCGCCTCTCCGATACCCGAGCTCGCGAAGAGATAAGGCTCGCATTAGCCTCTTCGAAGCTTGGCTTCGCGAAGGGCCTTCTCGCCCCCTCTCCGCACGGGCGGTCAACTCTTCTTGCACCTTCTTCGACGCCAGCCTCCTTCAAGCGGAGCGCACGCCGGCCAACAACAATTTGTCGGAGGCTTCCTTCCCATCTCGCCAAGAGAAGGCTTTTGCCTCCAAATTTTTCAGGAGCCCATCACGCGACGCAAGCTCCCTGATGGACCCGAAAGTGCGAACGCACTCAAAACTCAAGGTCATCATCGCAAACAAAGAATCGACCCCACACAACATATAAAAGCAAAAAAAAAAAAAAAAAACATACATATGAAAGGCTCGTCCACGGCCTTATCCAACACCTCCCCGCACGCCGCCTTAAAAAAATATTTACGAATAGTACCTAATCAGAGGAGTAAGGAAACCGCAAAGTAGAAGAAAAAGACGGATAAAAGACAAGAACCGCGCGGAGGTAACTCACTTAAAGTACCTTGTGCGGCAACCTAGGGAGAACCCGTCCCCAGCACACCAACGACATCTCCGCTAGCACCTGCGAAGAGGAGGAATCGATCAAACAGTCTAACGAGCACAAGGAAACCAAAACGAGAATGGAATCTAAAAACAAACTCAGTGTTGCCAGCGGAGGTCGGGACCACCTTGTCGCTAAAGACTCCCTGAGACTTGTGCCGCCTTCACCGCCTTAGCCCCGGAACTCTCGGCCTCCGCTTCATCACCCTTAGAGGCATGATAGGCAAAGACGGAGCTCCCGTGCATCCGAGCATAGGTAATACTCGCACCAAAGGAGAGGTACAAATGAATCTTCCGACGCAGACTCAACTCGTACCTCCCGCTTCGAGACTCCCTCCACCGATCCTATCGCAGAACGGCTCCCCCCGTCGACTTCACCCCGCGAGCTTGCGGAGCTTCCGCTCGAACAGGGAAAACCATCAAAGGGGTTCGCCATGGCCTTCGACACCTCCGATGCGACACCTCCATCAAAGGCCAACTTACAAGCAGCCGCGGTAGGAGAAACCGGGCTCTCCCGTAGGACCGAACCAGCGGCACCTCCGCCCGAAGAGCCCCCCAGCATTGCCGGAGAGCGCCAGAGCTGGCGCTTCAAAAGCAACAGCCAATTTGGTTGCCGCGGTGCCTGGAGGATCCCCCCCCCGCACAACTTGCTTTTGGCCCCGCTTATGGGCAAGTTGCTTCTTCTTCTTAGCCTCTTCCTTGGCCGTCGGCGGCTGCGGCCAGGATGGGCGGCGGAGACCCCCATCCGTCTTGATCTTCTTTGATTTCTCACGAGTCGTCGGGGGGGGCCGTTTACGAACAGGCGGAGGAACACCAGCAGCCGCCTTTTCCAATTTCGCGGCCTCCTCCTCCTCGCGCTTCGCAATATCAGCAAGCACGCGGCCAGGCACTTTATGCGGGCCATAGGTGACCCCAAGATCCCATCGAAGATACCAATAGGACCTCCGCCCGAGGAATTCCCGCTTCCATCCCGGATCCCCTTCCATCTCGACACCCATAACGGGCGTCCGCACTAACACCCTCGGGAAGTTGAGTCCCAAGACGCGGGCACGGGACCATCTCCGACCCGCCAAAAACGGGAGATTAATCCTCTCCACTGGAACTCCGCGTTCTTCTTGGCAAGCGGAGAATATTTTGCAAAGACAAGATACTCTTCAACAATATCCCGACCTCCGGAATATTGACAAGCCAACAAGAAAGCTTCGCGACATTTAGTCCTCTTCTCTGTCATCCTGTCATTTTGATCCGGTTTCGACACAATGTCCACCGGAACAAGAATAGACGCGAAGGGGTAGCGAACCTCGTCAACCCCATCCACCGTCTTCGTAGAACTCGCGGACCGAGCGTAAAACCAAAACTCCATCCAGCCGGCATCCCACTTACTCTTCTGAGCAAAGGAGAGCTCCGTCTTCTCCCGCCCCGGTGGCGACGGGGGGCTGAATGTGCAAAGCAGCCCGTCATCGCGGTTTCTTCTCGCCGCCATCCGCCATCTTCCGAACCTTCCATTGCTTGTGCGCCCATAAAACTCCACAAAGTTGTTTATCTCCCGGCTTAGCACCATAGGACTCGCACGCGCCCATACGAACCGCCACCGCAAGAAACGCGTGAGGCGTAAGTTGATGAATCGAACGTTGAAGGACTCCAAAGACCGCGCGGAGAAAAGACATGTACGGAAGGCGGAGGCCGCGGGTAAAATCCTTGAAAATGATACCCCATCTTTGGGGGGCTCCGGCAGCCGGGCACCGACTCCCGCCGGCAGAGCAACTTCATAAGTAGCGGAGATATGACCCTTACGCAGAGCTCATCAATCATCGCCTGGGTCATCCTTGTTGGCCCCAACTCATAGGTAGCTTCAACCTCCTCGCGAGCCATCGGATCTCCGACGGATGCCTCAACGTCGAAAAGAGTATCTTCCAAGTCTTGGGCACGGCAGCGTCCAAAGATGCAATCCTCGTGAGGCGGGCAACCGGGCCGGAGCGGTATGGAGAAGCTCCGCGTATGGCCCGTAAAGCTCGTCTCGGGGAAGCGGCCCCCCCGCTAAACGGCCCCGGAACCCGCGCGCATGCAACTAGGAAAAAACCAGCGGGGCTAGCGGAGCTCTGCGAAAGCGAGAAGTGCGCAAAAGAGCGAGGAAACAGTGGGAAATGAAAGCGACGGCCCAGGTACCCTCCGCCCGGGGAAAAGCCCCTTTATAGGCGTCCGGGCGACCCTTCGCATCCCAAAAACCAACAGATGCGACCAACGGGCGTAAAAACGGTCACATTGGCCTCGAGGGGCGCGTTTTTTCGTCCGTTGTGACCCCGACGCTTCAAATTCTCCGCAGCGAAGGTCCCTCGCGAAAACGTCCCGGGGAAGGAACCCTCAACACCTCCGCTAGCGCCGCAGCTCGTTGAGAGCGAAGGCACGCCTCCGCTAGTGACCGTTCGCCCTCAAGGGGGGGAACTGTTGGGACACGAGCCCTCGCGGCCTCGCCGAGGTAGTCGCCGGAGAAATTGTCTTGCGGAGGCTCACACCGACAAACGGGCTTTTATGTTGTGATCTTTTCGGGTAAGACGAGCGACCACCGGGACCTCCGCTACCCGGGTCGGGCGGAGGTCCCGGTCCCCAACTTCGAGCTCCTCGGGCGACGGCTCCGCCCGCTATCACACCAGGTCGCGGAGGTCGTAACCTCCGCCCGGTCCAAGGCGAAGTCGGTGATGACCGAGGACCGGGGCTCGTGTGAGATCCTGGCGAGCGCGGCGAAGGGCAAAGGAGGTCTCCCCAACGGGGCCACAGCGGGCGAATCAGGTTGCTCGTTGGAGAAAGCCGGCGTGAGAATATGAAAAGTACGCAGAGAGCCCACGCAATATGTGAACCCGAGGGAATGTGCTGAGAATATTAGAGGGCAAACTTGTAATCTTATATTCCATGGCGGTTGTAAAACTATAAATAGGTTGGAGTCCTCCCCCGTTAGGCAGGTTGGTGAATTCTATTTATGCACAGTTATTATTATCCTTTCTAGTCCCAACTCACACCGCCCCAGACCCTCTCCCTCAAGGCACCGCCTGAGCGGAGGTATCACCTCGTGTTGAGAGCCCCAAGCTCAACACCCACCACTTCTAGAGCTTTTCAGACCGATCGGTGCTGGTCTGGACAACCGTAGCATCTCGCCTTAACACTGCATTTTATTCCTCAGCATCATAAACATGCCCAACTAGACATCCAGCATGCAGTACATCCACCACTCCAATCCAGACAGACGCATACAGTCACATGGAACTGATGAACATACAAAGCACAATACGTAGGCTAAGCCACCCGGTTGCATCCATATAGCCAAGATCCATGTGAGCTTGGTACACGTCGATAACAAAAATCACCTGCAATGACTACGATTAAGGTAGTTCAAGTCCCCAAGCAATGAGTATACGTCAGTTTACTGCAAAAAAATTTTGAATCGAGTTTACTGCAAATTTTGTTGCGCTAGTCAGAATACTTCAGTGGTTAAAGCTCTAGGTCACACAAAAAGGAGCCCCATTTTTAACAGAGTAAACTCACCTAGCGTTGAAACATGACAATTAACAAGCTACAGTTTGAACTTTCCAGGGTCTCACAACCAGCAAACTGTCAGTGTCCCAAATAGTTCATGGTACTAGATAAGCTATTGCCGTCACGTGTGAGCAAAAGGACATCATATATCAGGCCCCCCAGGTGTGCTTTTGGTCTAGCCAAAACGGCATCGTATATCGCTACTTTGGAGGAAAAATGTCCTTGTCGATACTTTCCTCCAGTTCCAGGTCATAAATTCAGATTTTAATGATGATAGGGAACTGGAGCTAGGTTCAGCTGCGACCTCAATCTATGAAATTAGCTGCAAAAGAAAATCATGTTTAGTAAAGGATCTCATTATTGTTTGTGTTGTATTCAGCAACAGGATAAAACAATCCAAACTGTTTCAAAAAACATTTTTTTTTTTTTTTTTAGGTTGTTCAGTCAACAATACCTATATATAAGTTAAAAAAAAATATCTATATATCCACCAAAGGTTTGTTTAAAAGATATAATAATATGCCTCTGTATGCTCTGATCATCAATGAATCATCAAGGAGGACGAGAAAATAAATTCTGTTCTTAGAACCTTCGCAAGTTCTATCCCAAGGCAATCCTTGAAATTAAGATAATAAGTGATTTTGACTTCACTTTTTTATTTATTCCAGAAAATTCCTAAAGCAGCTAGTAGTCATGTGAGTGCTAATTGAATTTTATTTTGTATCAACTCTCTGTCTCCTAAAACATCCAAGAAAGGCAATAGACCTTGTATCATTATCCAAATATGTACTTTCGCATTATGGTTATCATCTACCATTGTAACATTAAGAGCGAAGGTATCCATGTAGAAGTGATATATTGACTTAGCAGCCTTAGTGTATAACAACATCAAAGTGATATGTAGACATTGATGAAGATCTTAACAATGTACCTGTGCAGGCACTAAGTGCAGTTTAAAATGTTTGTTGGTGATGAATGCTCATTTTCTTAGGCAATGTCATACAGGCAACGTTCTCAACAGCTGAATAGCACTACTCCATTGTGGGCCTTCTGTAAGAACAATCCGCTTCAACAGGGGCACTGCTCCAGCAGCAATTATTGCTGGGTGATTCTCTGGATCCATGCTCAGATTATACAAGATAGCTAAGACAGCTTCCAGTGCATCTCCATCCCCCTCTTCAAGCATTTTCACCAGTGGAAATATGCCTCCAGCATCAGCCACTGCCCTTGTATATTCCAGCACACCACCAGATATTATCTTGTTGAGCTCTATTACAGCACTTCTCTTATTTTCAAACGAAAGTGAGGTCATCATTTGCTCAATTAGCCTTGGAATAGTCTGATAGATAGTTATCTCCATATCTATACTACTGACATCATGATCTCCTGATAAGCCAGCTCTGGATTCTAGCTTAATGAGGCATGCTGCAAGACAATCCTTTGACTGAAGGGGAAACTTGACTTGAGCATTCTTCTTAGCAGAGAAGTGATCTTTTTAAAGCTGTTTATGCCACGGATGAAAAGATCGAAGTTCAATAACTTTGTGAGTAACCTCACAGCTGCGGACACAGCCTCACTGAGTTCTTGGATGACTATACTAGGAGTTTCATCAAAGTTTTCAGAGTCACTTCTGCTCCCTATTAGATAGAAGAAAAAAACATAAAGAAGTTTCTGAGATGGAGTTTTTATCAATATAGCAGCATTTCAAGGTTTCTGGGATGGAAAAATAGCAGAAAATGACAGCAATTTGTGGTATCTCAGATCTCAGACTACTACTAAATCATAACATTTTGTTGAAGAAAATTCCACAGAAACTGATTCATTAGCACCACTCTAGGCCAACACTATATATGCCACACATATTTGCATCATAGTTGCTAATGTCATGTTATATTGTTACCTGTTATACAACATTAATGAACAGCATAAAGGCATCATCATTCCAGAACAATTTATGCAGGGATGTAAGTGATATAGGTAATAGGTCTGACTGATTGATAGAAATGACTGAAAGATCTTACTAAATTATGGCAGTGAAACATAGAACTATGGAACAGAAAGTATATTTCCATTAGGGAAGCCATGATATAGATACCTAACTTGACTAATGTTAAAAGTGATGTGCATGGATAAAAAAACGAACCTAATGTAATATGGTTGATATGAAAACAATGTTTATGTTCATTACTTCAATTCTTTGGTACAAACCAATAGACCTCAAAAAAAATCTTGATGTTTTCTGGTCAATCAATTACTTTTTTGGGTGATTAATACACTAATATATAAGAGGCTATTTTTACACTTCAAATAAATGCATTAATCTAATACTCTAACATACTCAACATCTTAACAATATGTATAGTAATCCATGTCAGGTCAGGGCAGTACCATAAAGCTTTTTAGTGCATAAAAACTCTTATCAAACATTACTACCATAACAATTTCATGATATATATAAATAATACAGGGAAAAGAAGTAATGTAGCAATTTGCAAATCTAAGTATCTAACGCAATATTGAACAAAATTTTTACCATGAATAACCCCTATTTGAAGAATAGCTTCGATTACTGAACCAGTGCAAGCAGCAGTCATTGCAGTGGCATGTTGCTCCGAAGCTGCTACATGATCTAGTAGACTACAGACTTTTGCTTGCAACCTTGGCGATGCTTCCTTCAGAACTTTCGTTAAGCGTGAGATAGCATCAAAATCGAAGATCAGCTCACTACAAACAGTGAAAAGAATCACATCACTACAATATTCCAACAGACACTACACCGCATGAATGATAAAGTGTCAGGCTTGTGTGCCCAAAAAGAGAAGCAAAGAAGCCAAAGATGATAATGAATAACCCAGGGACCACATAAGTTGTGTCTAAGGATCTGTGTGTCTCAAAGAGGGGCGTTGCTGAAACTGTAGTATGTAGAACCATAGTCTAGTAGATATGTTCGCCAACAAGCAACAATCAAACTGTCATTGATAAGTGCAGTGACAGAAAGCAGCATTAGAAGATAAATTGGTGGCTGTGGTGGCATATTCAAACGCTAGTAAGTTAAATAAAAACAGAGATGAGACATCAATGTGGCTAAGAAAAGAAATTAAGATAGGATTTTTTTGAGAAGAGTAATAAAACTTTGACCACATCACTAATAAGGTACTGGTAAATAAAAGAGCAAACCCATTCACAACTCCTTCAAGAAGGTGGGCATGAAAGATAGCACTGCAACATAACTGCCTACCATGCTCATGGCAGTGGCAAGTGGTAACAAGCCAGGGACTAGGGTGAATGTAGATCCAGAGTATTAAGCTGTTGAATGGTTGATGTCATGGTGCCCATGGATGAGAAGTGAAGAGAAAGACTAGAGGTCAATGGTAATGTAGCAAAGCATGTGGATTTGGCATGTTTCTTGTCACCATGGATATGTTAAAAAGGAAGTCAACGGCCAGGAGTGCATCAAAAAGCCCATGAAAACACCATCAGAGACCAATCATGTAAGATTTCACGCATTTATATAAACAATATAAAGTGAAAAAAGTCAGACATAACGTGGTAATCTTATACCAATTTGTCATATGTGTGCATAAAGCTAAAACAACACTTTGTTATGAATTAAGGAAGTAAGAACACAATATTTCCCATGAAATTATAGAGTAAGTAAAGAAAGTCATGTGTAGCCACAAGTCTGAAACAAACCTGGCCATCTCTTGGTTTACAGATGTTTGGGGAATTGCACTGTTTCCACTATCCTTATCACCTTCAGTATCCGGCTGACAAATTGAGAGCATTAGAGTGCAGTGTTTCAATATAAACAATATATGATGCACAAAATAAGCCTGACTCACCACAGCAACCATGCAAATCTTCATGTCAAACATTCGAGAAAGTATAGAAATTATCTGCACTTGAACTGTTAAGTCAGAACCATAGCCATGGCAATATTGTTCTTATGTGTTAAAAAAAGGTCATGCTGAAGGCTGATACCTTCTCTAGTAGTTCCACAGGGGTATCTGGATCCTTGACTACATTTACAAGCAATTCTAATCCACCTTCTGTTTTGATATTCCGACAGACTGTGGTACTACAAAGGAGTGTCAATAAAGAATAGTCAATCGAGGAACATATGATAGTAAAAATGAATCCAGCAACAAACATAAAAAACATACTAATTATGGTCGACTAGCACCCCAATATATATATGTTAGGATATAAAAGCACGTCATGGCTCATCAGGTAGAAAAACTTCAACACTATCCACATATTAACATTAAATAGTTCATGCACAATCACTTGTTAGTAGAGCCAACATTACAGACAACTAGACTTCAGTATCTGTATAAACAAAGAGCGGAGCAAGTGCATTTGAATCAAGCTGATATGTTGGACTATTCACAAAAAATGGACCGAGTAGGCATGGCCCCCAAAAGTTCTGAATATGTTCCAAAATACCATTTTATTGAAGTAAAAGAAAGACTACAGAACCGGCCTCTTACGCAATCGTTTAGTCATTGTAACAATGTGCCACACAGGAAATAAACTACCCAACCAAGGAAACAAACTAGGTACAAAAAAAACAATGTTCTATTAGCCAAACAAATAGATGCACATAGACATAAATTTAGGTCCATTGTGCATGTTTAAAAGGGTGATAATACATCAATACAATGTGGAACCTTTGTTGAAAAAGGCAACACCTGGCTCGGCCTAGGTGCAGAATGGATCAGCAGCACCTCACCTAGCACCTAAGCATTTTGTCTAGGTGTTTTTCCACCTAAAGTATTTTTATGCTTAATTTGTATACAAAAATGGGAGAATTAGAGATGGGAAAAGATGAATTATTTTCATAGACTCATAGGTGCCTTATAAGTTATAATGTTATTAATATGCCAATTCCTCTGTTTAACATGACATTACTCTAGGCATCAAGAAAATTATAATCTCCGAGAAACGCCCAGGCATTGCCTGAGCACCTACCTAGAACCCTTTGGAACACTGTTTGGAACTCACGAGGATGATTCATAATTTAACATCATAACTAGAGTAAACATATTACTGTGTTATAAGTGACAGAACCCAAACAGATAAAGTACCTGAAACTTAATTTTTCCAACGCATAAGCACTAGCTTCTCTAACATGTACATCTTTGTGTTTGAGCAACTGAAGTAGAGGTTTAATGGCCCCAGCTTCCTTGAATGAGGTACGCATATGTTCATTTATTGATGCATCACCCATTGCTCTAGCAGCCTTTTTAATTGCAGAGATATCTTCGAGACCAAGGATTAAAACCAGCCGTGCAACACCATCTACCCATGGCAAAATGGTATACATGTTATTCTTTTCAGATCCAGATTCCTCTTTTCCTTCGTCATCCAATTCAATAGCTCCAACACGTGCAAGGAATTGCTGATTAGAACGTCCTATCATAGCATTAATTTTCGCTTCATCTGGTTTTGTATCGTTCTCATTAACACTCAAGCCAAGGAGCAGTTCAGTAGCACCGTATTTTGAGGGACGAGAACTCCGCTGAATCTCAGAGCCATCAGGAAAAGAGGGCCATGTATGAGGGAGAGGTTTAAAAGCTTTATATGCAGCTGAGCCAACCAAAGGAATCCGAACTAGACCCTCCTCTATTATAAGACTGTGGTAACGATCATCACTGGCCAGCTGTATTAGTGAACTTTTAGCTTCTTTTCTAATAATCTTATAGTCATCTTCTTTGGTTTGCAAAAGATGAACCTAGAAAACAACCCCAAATGATTATTCGGAACAAATTTCAGGAAATATATAATAATAAGTGGCAAAAGCACTTTGCAGTTCAAGAAGTTTAAAAGCATCTCATATACGCAATTGCAATGGCTTTTAGGACCTCATTTGAGGGGGAAAATGAATAATGCATGTTTTCAACATTAAAGCAATGCATATAAGTATGCGATTATTTGAATGGATCTTGTTACGTTTAAATGAAGTACAGCTTACCAATTTTGGGATGATGCCTGCTTCAACCAAAGCTCCATGATTAGAGGGACTCAAAGCTAAATTTGATATGATACCACCAGCGGCCTCTTTGACTTTTATGTCTTCTTCATCTAGGTAGCTAACAATTTTCATTAGGACATCGCTCCTCAGAATCTTGTGCCTCCAATTTTCATCAATAGAAAAGTTCCAAATGGTACACAAACACTGCTCTAGAATCTACAAGAAGAAACCATTATGTTTGCAATTTCACAATGCATCAGTATCCTGGCTATCAATTACCATGCATGCCAGACATAGTAACAGCCAGTTATACCACTTTACAGCCAACATGGAATGGAGAAAAGGTCTTCGAGTGGTACTGATTAAATTTGCAGGTACCTCAGGGGTTATTGTAGATTTACAGAGAAGACTAATGATTTCTTCAATTGCTCCACTCTCACCAGCCATCTTCTGATATATGTGAACTGATGTAATGTTACGCAGAAGACCAGCAGCTGCTTCACAGGCAGGAGTGGACTCTGATTTCAACAGGCTAATGATGAGGACAATGCAACCAGGGAATTGCATTATCTCATCAATGCTCTTCCTTCCACCAAGGGAGTACTGATAGAGTGTGCAAACAGCATGCTCCCTATCACGTGAGTCATTGTCCAAGCCAAGCAATCGAACGAAGAGCCCAAGGTATGCAGACCCAGAATTTGTGGTGCCAGCAGAGTAGTCAACATCCTAACAAAATCAAACGATGTATTGAGACGACAGCAACTCTGAACACTTCACGAAAGTCTATTGTGAATTTCGAAAGTTCAGACCAATTAAATGAGCTATAAAAAAGGTGGATACAATTTACAAACATTACTTTTATAAAAAAAAAAAAAAAAAAAAACGCCCACATGTACACTAATTTCAAAATTTTGTTAGGTGCATTTCAAAACATCCTGAAAATTGCTGAGTACCTCAATTTCTTTCTAAAATGGAGCAATTAAAGCATTCCATGGACATTAAAGCTCAGAACACAGACATTGCAGAGTTTTTTTATTAAAAAAATATTTATCTATTTTTTTTTTCAAATTCCTGCGGACTGAATTTGAGCAAACACATGGGTGGTGTGTCAGGAGCGCTGCCAGGTGCTTACCTGTCCTGAAGCACCCTCCCCGGAGGCGAACGCGCCGGCAAGGAGAAGGCGCCGCCGTGCGGGTGGCGCCACACGAGGGCCTGGGCGGAGTAGCAGGTAGAAGGCGGTGGCGGCGGAGGTGAAAGCGACGGCCAAGGTCGTGGTAGCGCGGCAGATGGGAGAGGCCGGGGGATGCGGCGGCGACCGCCGGCAGCATGGCGACAGAGCGAGTTCGGCAAAGAGTGAGCGGAGCCGTGGGTGGCGATAGGATTCCCAGGGCGTGTTCTAGAAGAACACAAACATTTCTCCAGGCTTCTAGAGTTTGCTGTAGAACACAATAAGCGTACTACCCGTACTCCCTCCGGATCAAAATAATTCATCACGTTGACTTTAAGATGCCACGTGTTTGACCGCTCGTCTTATTCAAAATTTTTATATAAACATCATCCATTTTAATGTGACTTAGTTTATTATTAGAGATATTTTAATAATAATTTATTTATTTCCTAAATTGTACAAATAATTTGAATAAGACGAAAAACACGATGTCTTAGAGTCAACATGGTGAATTATTTTTTGAGACGGAGGGAGTACTTTTTTTTTTTTTGGCTGTGTTTAATCCCAACTTGGGTTATAATTCCCGTCGCATTGAATCACTAAATATATTAAATATAGTAAAAGACAGAATTAAATATAGATAAATAAAATAACTAATTAGATAGCTTAGATGTACTTTTACAAGATGATTTTTAGACTTAATTAGACCATGTTAGAATAATATTTACCATAAACAAACAAAAAAAAAATATTATTTTCAGACACATTTTTTTAGACTAAACAGAAGCAATACTGCCCCGTACTCGTACGTGCGATGTGGCCCAGAAATCATCACCTTGTTTTGTGCAAGTACGGCCATTTCTCACAATTCTATCGAAAACTCTGTAAAAAAAAAGCATTTTTTTGCTAATCTAAAATATAAAAAAAGGGACCACATAATTTTGCATTTTTTTGTATATGTTTATGGAAATGTAAGGTGGACACCCAAAACTTTAGGTGCGGCAAACATTGGTTGATGTAAGGGACGTTTTTTGCCGTCAGAAAGGAAAAACTATGTACCAAGTAATAGCCTAACATAAAGGAGTTGTTCTCAGCCGTCCCACATTTTTGTAAATATTAATTCAGAAAAAAAAACATTTTTGCAAATATTGAATGGCTTAATCTCCTTTAAATATTAAGTATTTTTTAAATCTAGATGCATGTGAAACCTGAAAAGAGGGAGTATTATTGAAGTGCTTCTCATGGTGAATCTGAAAACATAAATCTTATGTTACAAACCTATATATACTTTTTTGGAATCTGGTCAAAGATTTAAATATTTGACTTAAAACAACATTGTTGGGGTATGCGTGACATGGCGGGCCGGCACTCAATGGAAGCTAAGGATGTTATTATAAGTAGTTGTACCGCAGTGGAGCAGTTTATAGCTAAATTGACTAGTTTGTAAATTCTGGAATACATATTGACGAAGGAACCATACAAGATGACTTGGGAGTTGGGACTGTCGAAGAAACGCTGAGTATAAATCTCGTAGTGGAAGGACCTCAGTACTAACGTGAATAAATTCGTAGAACTTACAAGACTTACTCCCTCCATTCTAAATTATAAATTGCTTTGATTTTTTTTTTTTTCACTTTACAATATATACATACCCTATCGATACATTTAGGTATAACAATGTTAAAAAAAAGTTCAAAATAACATTTAGGTATAACTAAGCATAGAATGTACAAGTTGACCATGTGTTACCCTATCAATACATCACTGAGTAAACTTCTTTTATGTTCCTCTTAAAAGAAAAAATAACAGTGTATGCACTGTATCCAAGTGGACCATGAACTATCAAAGACCGTCCAAAAAGTCATGCCCCATTTTCGCACAACAAAAAGAAGAAACAAAAAAGCCCATGCTACCACAACCAAATAACCTAGACATTTCAGCATGACTAGAAAGGCATTACAATTCTACGACCTATTGAAAAAGTTATTGTATAGTTGGAACAATCTATGACACCATTTTAGCTTACCAGATAATACACTGAGAAAATAACATAACAAGCACCACCTTACAGAATGATTGTCCTTGATAACATAACTTGTTTTTACGTTTTACGTGTCAGTAATATCTTTGCCATCTGCTGAAAAGGATGTAACTGGATATAGATTAGGCTATGCTACAGGAGTATCTTTCCATACTGCTTACAGGAAGTTCCTCTGAACCGAACCAGATGCGAAACGGGAAGATAATCCTTGTGACATGTTCTCTGGGTCTAAGGCAACCTTTTGGCGTCCAGCAGTCAGATCCTTCTCCCGGTCCCATGGCTTCCATGGGTGGTTTCCTTCCCATTCTTCTTTCTCGTGCTGCTTTTGTTTCTTTTTCTCCTTTTTACTCTCTCGGTGCTTCTGCACAAGAGACACTGATCTTTTGGAGGTATTGTACTTATCTACAATTGAAGCATCCGGGTTTTTGCTCTTTACATCATCGCCTTCTGCAATCGCCTTTGTCTTATTGTAGGCTTCTAGATAGCTGCAAGAGAGTGTAATCCATTAGCCCATGTACATTGGTAGTATTATTTAAGATGCAATGGGGACAATGAGTACCACAAATGGAAATGTCAGTAATATGGCGCATCTATTTTATTTTATATTTTAATAGCAAAGCAAACTGATACCTCCATTACAATGTTGTTTGCCTGCTGACTCAATCAAAGCTGGCAAGATTCCATTAGTTTAATTATCAATGAAAACAGTTGCCAATCAGCTGGTTTATATTAAGTTTGTGACATCCATTACATGCACTTGCGCTTTCATTGTCATAGGAGCAAAAGGCATGTAGTCAGTTATCAAAGTAATGGTTTGTATGCTTACGCTCCTTCAAACTCTTGAATTTTCATGTATTTCCATTATGATATAATGGAAATGGGCCTCGGTTCAGAAAAAAAAAAAATAGGAGCAAAAGGCATTATGTAATTAATAGTGACATTATATTTCTAAATTTGAGCCATTAGACCATTGAAATACTATAGCATAGTATACATAAGTGACAATACATGGAAACACTAATTTGAAACCTTCTTAACTCAAAGAAAAGATTGCTTTACATAAGGATTATTTAATTTTCATGATTTTTTATTAAAAATAATTCTGACATTTAGAATAATTAATAGTTTGCATATTGATGCAATACTGTGCAAGCCTATAATATTTTAGTGCAATAACTATATATGCAAACCAATGTTCTACAAGAGCTAGTAACATTCATGCCTTTAGCTAGTTTCAACCTGGAAGGAACTTCTCACTCCTGGTGTTAGCCTACTGTTGGAATTCGGAAATTCTTCACAGTTCAAAATTCCAACTAGGTTTTATCTACTTTCAAGGAGGAACCAGTCATTAAAATAGTAGCATACCTTTGTTGTGCTTTTTGTGCTCTATCAAGAGGGGTATCAGTCCAGACACTTGTGTCTCCACGTCCTTCTTTACCATTCATACTAAACGATTTAGTTGAATGCATCGGTACTACTCCTGCCTATGACAAGAACAAAAAATACATACATATATCACAATAACGTAAGCATACTTTGGTGGGTTGTAGATAAAACAATTACACAAGTAAATATTTCTCACTTACTTTTCTCTCAGGTGGCAATGTGGTCATCCATTCATCTCTCTTAGGTGCCTGCGACACTTTTGGACCTGCTAAAAGTTCTTCATCACCTGCAAGTGATACACCTGCAAGCAAAAAAGAGGATGACATCATATTCATCCTTGACAAAAATATCATAACCAATGAAATCATGTACATCAAATCTGGGCGCACAAGCAGACAAAAATTGAAAAAGAGGTTACAACATCTTATGGTGGTTAATCAAAGTGTATTAGTGCACAGGGCTAAAGGCCTCAATGACTGCAATTAACAAACACAAATAAAGTACACATAACTATTATAGTCAACACAATCACAGCATTTGTATGGAGCGTAGTATGTGAAATTTGATTTATATAATTCAAGCTTTATGGAGAAGCGAGAGGTCCATTCAACAATGTTTGATTTTGAAGCTAGTATAATTAGTGAAAAATCATCTTAGTTATTATGATAGTTAATTTGATAATGTTGTGTTGTTTGCCTAAGTGATATTCTGGATAGGAATTCATAGCAGGCAGTAAGATCTTGGCCATATACAGTACAACTGTAGATTTAAATTTGTATACCCCAAAAAGAATATGTTGTTACATGCTACAGTACATTGCATCAAAGAATATTTTGCAATAGTGGTACCTTGTAACCGTCTCCATTCTGCAGCCTCACGCATTGCTTTAAGTTCAATCTAAAAAAGTAGAGAAATGGGATAAACAGAATAAAACACTTATCTGTTTCATTCAATCAATAAGCAACAGATATTCTACAGAAGTTTACCTCAAATTGTTCCATCTCCTCTTTCTTTTTATCTTCTCATCTATTGCACCTCTCTGCAAATGAAAAAAAAAAATGCCAGAAACAAAAATGTAAGCTGCATTGAGGGAGGGAAGAGGAGGGGCGTTGGATTTTACTAATCAGCGAAAAGAGAAACAAATTAAGCTGGAACCTTCATCAAAGTTATTTAGCTCTTCAATAGTATGTTCTTTAATGGCCACAGTATAAATGTATTATTTTCTCCAAATAAGACAACTGTAATAGTAGGGTTTTTTTTGGCAAAATTCTGCAAGTGAACTATGATAGAAAGATGAACCTAGTTTCAGTGTGTGTAAAACTTGTGCACCTTATCAGGGTCTTGTAAGTCTTTGAAGGCATTATTTAATTTCACAAATGCCTCTTGTGCTGAAGGATGAGGACATTTGTCCGGGTGCACTAAAAGGGACAACTTCCAATACCTACAGTATAAGATAGGAGGATTAGTCACTCAAGCAGAAAACAGAAAAGAAAAACATAACTAATATAGTATGATGTGATAGGTTTATGACATAGATAACAAAATGGAGCCACTTTCTTCACATGCACTTTTTTTTCATAGATTCTCTTCACGGGCACTTGAAGGTTGCAAGACCTGTAAAATCCTAAAAGATACTGCTACGAATTTTCACTATTTGTATCAACAATAGTCCCTACTCCCAACAACCTACATAACAAATACTACATGAACCATTCTATTATCTTTACAGTAAGATTTGAGGTAACATTTTTATTATTAAAACAAATTAGCTGTGAAAATGAAGAGCATACAAATCACCACCTTTTCTTCATGTTATCAGTTGACATCTTCCAATTTACCCCCAGAACATCATAAGGTGAATTTGTGTCAGCTGCCAATATTCGAGTAACCTACCAAAAAACATCCAAAAGAAAGGTCAACAAAATGCAGGAACATATTAAAGCAAAACCAGATATTTAATTGAAAAAGATAATAAGAATTCAGAAAATAATCATGTTGTCCATTAAATGTTTATTGAAAGTAACAGAGACAAACTAGAAGAAAGAACTGCACGTTCAAATCAAAGGAGTGCTCACAAAATCTTGGATCTAATCCCAAAGTATCCCAACAGGACCTGAAAGTTGTTTATAATGTCGATTGCAGTTATACAAGCAAAGTGAGTGACACATATTACTCCGCAATTTGTGCCTGTTAAGTATATGAAGGCCCACCTATATAGGCCCATGAGGCTCTATATATATAGCTATCTACACTAATGGAGTGATCATCTCCTCAAATTCCAAAGGTTAGTAACATGGTAACTGTTAGAATATGCACCTAATAGAGGCCTTGGGCCTGGCATCCAAGCCCATAGCGGCTGGACTGCCTTATGTTTAGATGGTAGATTAGGCAAGGATCACCGTTGATTGGGTGTTTCTATAAACCCTAGTGGTCCGTGCCTATATACATGTATCCCTGCACTCTTGCCATCTAATCTCATACTATTATTACTGAGATCTATCGCTCTCATGGTATCAGCCGCCTTCTCTCAGTAACAAAGCAAGGTTTTAGGGTCGAATTATGGCTAATCTGATCCCTAATCACCCAAGATAGACAGCTGAGACTAGCTGATTGCAAGGTAAATAAGAAAAGCACATAGCAAGGATCAATGAGGACACATTATACTGTTGTTAGCACAAAATCAATCAGGATTATTGATGACAGACAAGGTGGACAGCTTACATACACAACTGCAGTGACAATAACAAACAGTAAAGGTAACTCAAAGTGCATGGCAAAAGCATGCAAGTAGATGAAACAAGAAGTAAATCATGAAACCGTTCACTTGACTCCAAAGTACTAACAGTAGATGAACTTTAAAACAGCATAGGTACTTGGTACTGCATTGCTCCAAAATATTAATGATGTTACTGAAAATGTACCTCTTCAAATCGCTCAGCTTCATTTGCAGATGCAGCTTCAGCAACTACAGCAGGCGGTGGGGGGCCTATGAGCAAATCATCATCAGCTTCCAGTTCAGCATCCCTGGTTAGAACATTAAATGAATGAAATTTCGCCAAACCATTGTTTGACCTTCACACATGAATCTAGGGTGAACATATCAAACTAAAAACAAGAATAAATCATTACCGGCACCTAAGAGCCTCTGTCATTTCAGCTGCTGCAGCCAGTAACTCACGAGATGGCATTGCAGGACCGATTACCCTGCACAGCGCAAAACATTAAATTGGTTAACAAGTTGGGCGGTAATCAGACAAAAAAAGAATCATGTTGTGTCGGCCTGTCGGGTAATAATTTGAGAAGGAAATGAGGCATTCCATAAACACACAGCCACACTAGACAGCATAATGCCAAACCAATTAATTCAAGAACACTAGAACCTAGAAAAGTTATGTCAAGAGAAAACACAGCAGCAATATACTTTTAACTACGCCGCATGTGCAGAACTTATCGAAGAACTCACTGCTCACAAGAGCTCAGCCTCAATCAAGCAACCTACAAAGGCAACTTGAATCGATCATGGGAGCATAAATACCTCGTTGAACAAAATGCAGGTTCACTGCTATCTATGGCTGCCAGGGTTATCGTGCCATGCTTGGAAGCATGAAGACTGCTCGTCATGGGCAGGCCCAGTCCTGATGTAGCCTACAGTAACTTAATGGCACCACGTGACCGCACGAGACGAGGGAGATCAAGGCTTGGTGATGCTTGGCCCTAGCATGGAGCGAGACGAAGGCGATAGAAGCCAGGCAGCGCTTGGCCCTGGCGTGGAACACGGAGAGGCAGAGAAAGGGGGAGGTGGAGCGCTGGACAAGTTTATGGGATGGCTGGGGCTGGGGAGCTAGGGCAATGACTAGAGACAGCCAACAGATGGGGATGGGTTCTGCCCGGTGGTTTACGACAGCACCCCCCCTCTTTCTGCCTGGTTTGTCCCCTCCAACCTGATTTTTCGAGTTTTAGGTGGGTTTTCGAGTGGACCCCCCCCCCCCTTTCTGCCTGGCATGCCCCCTCCTACCTGATTTTCAAGTTATAGGGAGGCAACTATGGGGGGGAGGCGAAAGCAGAGCTCCAATTTGCTATCCACAAACTCAGTAGATGGGGATGGACAGGAGGGCCATGATGCACGGTGGCAAGATTCATCATAGCCCCTGATGGGAGAGGCAAGTAGAGACGAATCCTCATAATAACCTGGTTGACACCCACCTGTCTCATTAGGTTTCGATCAGTGGGGATATGATAATTTCCTTGTCACAAGTTATTATGATACTAATGCTCCTGAATACCAGTATCAAGAATATATAGCCTAAGTAACTGTGTGAAGGACACATCTGATGCAACTATCTAAACAAACAAGTATATGGCGAAGAATACTTCTATCATATTTATGGGTATGCAATGAAATTTATTGGGAATACTGCAGCAGAACAAATGGTGACACCAAGTGTTACCTTCTTTTAGGAGGTTCCTCTTCCACATCAATAACTTTCGGCTCTTCGGAGATAGCATCATCTTTATCTTTATTTTGCACATCAAAGTTATCCTGTGGTAGTTTTTCTCTATTTGGTGAGACTGACTTTCCACTTTTGTTGTCTGAAAATAATAATGATCCAACAATATCAAGTGTAGGAACATTTTTTGGAGGCAGCATGTAAGCCCCACTTGCGCTTTCTTTCAGTCTCAGAGATCGGAAAAGTTTCTTCAATCGCTTCACCAATGGCTTGTCGGAAATTCCAGAAATATCAATGCCTTCACCACTGTCTATCATTTGGAGAAGCTGAAAGTTCACATGTCATGAGCTATCAGAACATAATAGTTACACTAAAATGCATGTGGTACAAAAATACACATCAAATATATTCAAGAAAAAATAATATTACAGCGCAAACAGGCTGCAAATTTTACATTCTATTCAGAACACATACATCCACTTCTATACATATCAAATATATGAATATATCATGCTGCTATGTAATTTTAACGTCCGAAATTATTATGCTAATTGGAAACCTAAAAAGGCAGTATAAATATAAAATTTTATTAAAAATTCAAAGATGTAACTCAATGAATAAAACAAAAAAAAACACCAAGAAAGAAGCTCCAACTTTAGTCATACAAATTGATCACAAAGATGAAGGGTAACTCTGCAAGTCACACTTGCTGATTTTCAGAATGACAACTGCTGGTTGAAATGGCAGAGTCAAAATAACTAGGAAATGGAAGTTAGTAAGAAATTAGACATCCACATTAATTTCAGGAGACACAAGTTGAAATAAGTCAACCTACATACATGATTCAAAAAGTAGCAGTTTATCACTATATCTTTCAGATTGAACATTATGACATGCGTTTTGGTTCTTGATTTGCACATCGGCCAAAGCATACAAAACAAAAATTATAGTTTATCTTAGGATGATTTCCGTTAAGTGAACTAGGTGCCTAGGAGCTGGGGGACTACCTTCTCCTGATTCACTTCTCACAAAGAATCACTTTAGATCTATAGTTTTTTTTCTCAGAGATTCTAAGAGAATCACCTCGCTCAGAAAATACTTATCACAGAGAATCAGAAGCAGGAGGACCTCTATTTTGTGATATAAGAAAAAGTTTGGATGATTGCATGACATATCAAGAAGCTTATATGTTACTTCGTATGGAACGAGGAATCATTTCAGACTCACTGCATTTCCTTAGAGTGAAACCACCTATTACCTTCATCTTATAGCTACTGCAGGATTCCGCACAGAAAAATACCAGTGACTGAACATAATCACAAATCATCGCCCTCACATGGTAGTATATGTGGGTTATCTATGGATGCAGAGTTATCGCATCCGTGTGAAGTAACTGGGTTTTACAGATTTTCTAGCACTGTAATTGTGAAAGTCCGCACATGGCCTGTTGTTCAACTTTCCGAACTACAACTCTAGGATAAAATGAAAAAGAAGAAACACGCACTGGCGGCTCTTCGGCTACGGGCCGGCAATTCCCTCGAGGATATCTCGCCGCGATCTCCCCGTGCCTCCTCCACCCTATCCTCTTCTGATGATTGGGAGTCGGAGGACCCGCCACCATCCCCACCGTGGCGCTTCCTCTTCCGGTCCCGTCTTCTCCGATGCCGCCGGGCGGCGGTCCTCGTCGCCGGGAGCTCCCGGCCCGCCGCCGCCCTTCGCGGCCGTGGGCGGTGGCGGTGCGACGAGGATGATCGATTCCGCTTATCGCTGCGGCTCCGCCGCTCCGGCTCGCCGCCGGGAGGACGCGGAGGAAGGGGAGTCGGAATCGAGGAGGGGAGGGGGGAGGCGTCGCGGGATCTCCCGCGGCTCCGGCGTCTCCTTTCCGTCTCTTCCCATCTCGTGTTTCGACTTTTTTTTAAACTCCTGTTTCCTCGACTTGGGATCTTTGGGAAAAGGGAAGGTGAACGAAAAGCACGAGTTAGATTGAATTTTCTCTCGATGACTAGTAAAAATGCCCGTGACGTTGTAAACGGAAAAAAATCTAACTCTACTTTCCCCTAATATTACATAATCTATATTTATTTTTCCCTAATGTTACATTTCACCTACTTGTCCTCTAATTTTAAATAGTTGATTTATTTTTCATTTAATGTTACATTGTTGATTACTACGGTTCAAATAAAGGTCCGTAGTATGTGTGTCAATACTTAACACTAACAAAGAGAGAGCATAGGGTGTAATGAACGTAAATGAGACGAATAGTTGACACGAGCAAAGAGCAGAGATAAAAGGAACGCACCGACCCCTCTCTCCCTCCCTATCCCCTTTTATAGGAAAGGTGAGAGGGTTTATTCTCTTTATTACCCTTGGTGGTGTTGGTATTTACAAAAATGGCCTAATAGAGCTTGTATTTACAAGAATACCACCAAGTGCTACAAATAACTTTTAAACGTATATGGCAAACTCCTAAGTTGTACAATTAAACCAGATAATGATAGGGTCACCAACATATAACACACTCACAACAAGAGATAATTTTAAAAGTTGATGGTGTTTGTCAAGTCTACAAATGGTGTACGACCTTTATTATTTTGCATAGGTTCCATTATGATGAAATTAAACACAAAATTTATCCCTAGTATCAATCAAAAATTAATCTTTGAAAGTGGTCGAATGTCGAATTTAGTAGGCACAATACATATACACAAATATAATTAGATCAGATCTGAATACAAATAACCAGTTGGCTTAAGTTAGATTGGATCCTCAGTTTAGTAAACTACTGCCAATCATGTCAGTTGTAACCAAATGGCAAATAACCAAGGACTCCATTCAAGTAAATGGATCGAAACAAATGGTAAAAGCTGCAAGCACATTTATCTGGATATTTCAACAAAAACCTCACATGCATGCCTACTGAATGCCCCTGCAGTTAGCAATTCTTCTTTCCCATAAAAACTCTAGAACTGCAACCATGTGACTGCGTAACGCTAACGAGGATTCCGATCGAGGATTCCAATGGGGAAGCTCATCCGCAAAAACAACCTAGATGCCAAAAATCTCGACTGTCACACACAGGAACTCTCTAATCGCATCAGTCCCGATCCGACCGACGAGCCTGCCTAGATCCAGCGCGACTGAACCGATCTAACTGGGATGCGTGTGAGCGGGAGACATGGATCCGCGGCATGGAGAGGCAGCGTGGTAGGGTTGTGAGCAGCGCACCTTGTGGTCGGAGATTCGGAGGTCGTACAGGGAGAGGTCGGTAGGGATGAGAGAGTGAACGGGCACCGGGATGAGAGAGGTCGTAGTCCTCGATGTCGTCCGGGGGAGGTGGCGGGCTCGGCTTCCGGGCGTCGCCGCCTGCGCCGCGCGCGCGGGTTGGGAAGTGCGTTCACGGGAGGGATCCCGCGTGAGGATGGGGACGGTGCGATGGTGCTTTCAGAAAGGAAACGTCTTCCCTGCTAATTCAGTCTTGAATATACTACTTTCCTGCCTATTTTACAAAGATTCTTGACTGCACTAACTTGATATCACCGAGAAAAACCAAACATAGCGCTATCGAGCTTCCAAACTCTGTAACTCCGTGCTGAAGTCATATGGTAATACTTGCGAATACACAAAGAAAGACCGCTCAAATTATCCGAGAAAAAATTTGGGAGTGGGGCACTCACACGGCAACGCGACGGCACTTACATGGAGCTGGACGCCGCCGGAGCAGGCTCGGCTTCGGCGGGACGGCTTTCGCGCTGGGCGGCGTCGAGGCGACGGCTTCGACGGGGGCGGCGTGCGGAGAGGGGTGGCGCTCCGAGCAAGGGGCGGCTTTGGCGGGACTCCGTCGAGGGGAAGGCTTTTGGCAGGGGAACCCGCTTATGTGTTCACTCTATGGTCAAGCGGTTCCGTGGGAGGCGATGGAGGGAGGCAGACGGCCGACGCGGGCGAGACAATGAGCGAGTAGGGGAACCGACGGGGAAGGAAGCCGCCTGTGGGTGTGTCCGGTTTGTTGACCGCAAGCGACGGATTAGGAGGGGGACGGATTAGCCCGATGACGATAACATTTGAGGCTTTTTAGTAGTATAAGATGAGTCTCGAGGACAAAATGGTGGGACCCGCGGCGGTGTCTAATGCTACTCCCGTTGGGCCTCCGTGAAGCCCTGCTCGATGCAGGTTCGGGCGGACGTGTTAGCACGCCTGTGGCCGTGGCCGCCCAACGCCCGCCACCTCCTCCTCCCCTCCTTCCTCCTTCCCCTCGCGCCCACCCCCACCGCTGAGACCCAGGGCGCCCGTGGCGTCCCGCCCCCTCTCCCCCCCTATTCTTCCCTCCGACGAACTTTAACCCTAGCCGTCACTCCCGCCACCGCCTCCGAGCCCGAGAACACCTCCGGCCATGGTCGACCTGACGCCCCCGCCGCCTACCCATACCCAACCGGATGAGTCCGCGCCACGGCTACGGCCTGCCCGGCCACCGCCGACGACCGCCGCCAAGTACGGCCGGGCGGGATTCTACAGCTTAGAGGAGGAAGAGGAGGGGAAAGGTCGTCGGAACCCTAACTTCGCCGGGGTTTCTTCGCCGGGCGGCTCACCTTCGCTGCCGCCGCCGCGGCGCAGTGTGAGGAAAAGGGAGGGGAAAGGTCGAGCGGCTGCTGGGCCGCCCACCACGGGTGGTCGGCACACTGTTTGGCGTCAACCTGGTCGGCAGTGAAGATTGCTCGGGTTCGGCCCCTCCTCAGACATCGTCGCCTACAACACCCTCCTCGACGCTCATTGTCACAAGGGCATGCTCTGGGAGGCGCAGGTGCTACTGGCCAAGATGAAGAAGGAAGGAGGGTATGGCACCCACAAGGGCCACGTATAATACCCTCGTCTCAACCTACACAGACTTGGGTGGATCAAGCAAGCGGACCGATGTCATGGAGGCTACGGCGCATTCGGTTTGAAGTCTAACCTATGGACATATAACATGCTCGCCGTAGGACCGTGCTAGGCAAGGAAGGTGGATGAGGCATTTCGCCTCGACGAAGTTACCTACAATACACTTGTTGATGCATGCAAGTGTCGGCGCCTTTTGGGATGCACCGAATCGCTTTGAGGAAATGTGTGACAAAGGGGCGCTGGCGAGTTTGGTCAAGCATAACATTGTTGTGAAGTTTTCAGTCATAGGTAGAGAGGGAAGAAGGTACGTGTTATCCCTGTAACACCTTAATTCAAAGCTTTGTGCATGGCAATGTCGATACAACTTTGTGTTTCTTTCTTGCGACAGGAGGTCATAGGCTTACAAACTAATGCATTTACATACATAATATTTGTGTTGTTTGCACTGGCTGAGAAAGCGAGAGCGTCAAAAGGGAAGCACAAAATATGCTGCATAGAGCCGGGAGGAAGGCGGAAAATTATCACAAAAGATTTGCTTACATCCTTCAATGAAATCTTCTTTGGAGAAGTGGGGAGCAAAAGGATGATGTTAAATACGACACTAAATCTAGGGGAAATGAACAAGGTGGTGATGAGGTGGCTGTAACAAATGCGTAAATAAACTGCATTGGTGGGCAAGCGAGAAAAGCCAAGGCTACATTTTTGGATGAAGATGATGCAAAGGCATGTTTGTTGTTGATAGTTCAACCTACATCACTTTGATGGAAGCCCTTATCAAAAAGGCAAAAGAGGCAAACACATGCAGCTAGATAGGATTGCGTTTTTGTTGTTTTTGTATGTGACCTTGTCCATGGTTTTGCCATAACTTCATGGAGTTAGTCATAAAAGCCGACTAGGTTGGTTATCCGCCCTTGGAATAGATTAATGTAAAAAATAATAGTAGCAACAATTTTAATTTGGATTTTTGGATTCCTATAGTAAGATTCGAGGAGAGGGAACACAAAATAGCTATGCTTGGTGAGAGCATGACCTCTATTACTTTGCATTTTTTATATAGTTCTTCATTTTGTTTGCTTTCGATTTATGGCTAACTAGGCAATGGGTGGTTTGGCCATGATAAGCTTTTAAGTTTGCTTGTTGGCTTCCTTTAGTAGTTCCTTGATTTTAGTGTAGATGACGATTAAGGAATCAAATGTCACGGAGTGAGTTCACTTTTTCTAGAAATTCCAAGTTTCAATTCATTTTCTTTGCAATTTCATCTTTCTTGATTTAGCATACAAAACCTCTTTTTTCTAGAAATTCCTACCGTGGTTTCTTCCTATCCAAATTTTTTTACTGACTTTTTAGCTCAACTCCATTTTGTTTCTGGAATACGTATCAATTGAAGTAGATAAGGCAACCGTGGGTATGAGGAGTAGGCACCCAAGGGCCAAGGCATTGGGTTTCGGCGCTACCCAACAAGACACACCTGGTCTCAAACTGCAATCGCGTGGAGACTTAACAACATTGGTCGTCATGTGAATTTCCATCTTCTCATCATTCATAGGAGGAGGATGAGAATTTGACTACAATACCCATTAAATCGATCGATTATGAAGGAGTTGGAAGTGGTGGAGTTCGGCTAACTCCTCCCCTAGAGCCAAAGGAATCCCTAGTTTGTGAACCGTGAGGGAGACAAGGGCCCTACAATAATTGGATGAGTCTTCTTGGCCGATTGCATTATATGTTCTTCCAAGCTGAATATGTCCATAGATCAATCAATGGAAATATTAGAAAGAAAACAATTCCAAGCTCATGGAGGAGTGTCATGTATGATAAGAAGGACCAAAACTATTTTTTGGTATGGGAAATTGGCAAAACACAAAACTCACAAAAAAAAGTGAGCAGTGAGGTGAGGTGTACTTTCGATGTATGACATTCAACACACCTTACATTGATGGGAACAATGATATATTTAGCTGTAGAAGCACTTTCAACTCAGTATTTCATCTAATGTGAATGACCTATATGTCAAAATGTCTGCGGTACTAGCTAGTCAACATAGATGAATGTGATGGTGTCGTTTACATATTTTGAGGGCATGAATACTATATATACACAATATCTTTTAAACTCTCGCAATAGGGCATGTAAATCAAAATTGATTGAGTTGCTTTTAGCATGCTGCTCACATGACCAGAGCAGGAGCAAAGTACACATATCTAGAAAACTCCTAAGAAAAACTAATATGTATTTTACACCTAAAACCCAATATGTAGAACACCCCTAAAATAGTATGCGAAAAAAAATTTTAATTCTCTAAATATGGCCGAATATTATTTCATTTGCATTGTAGTTGTGTATTCTATGCATACATCCTAATTTCCACGACCTTTTTGACTAGGGCATGTTGAAGTTACGATTGTATTGGTATGGTAAAGAAAAAAAATTAACTAGGCTATTTTTTAGAAATTAGGTATTTGGTGTGTGAGATGAAAAGCTAGTAACCATTTGGTTTCCAAATTTATAAAACTCTCTTTGATTATTTTGGTTCATCCATTTAGTGGAGGAGTATTATTGCGAAATTGATTTGAGCCCTACATTTCTTTTCTTACAAATCAAACTATCATTTTATGCTCTAGTGGTGTTAAAATCACAGTGTGTCAAATTGAACAATGAAATATATGGTAGATCGTGGTAAGTTCGCAGGTACTGTAAAACCAAGAATCTAGGCTTTTTGTCATGCAAGTAAGTACCTACTATTGTACAAGAATCCACTTACTTTTTTAAAATCCTACGGAAGTTTAGACAAAATGTCACATCATGACAACTTTGAACACTTTTTTATTTGTGTGTTAAATTATTTGTTAGAGACACGCAAGATTCGGTGATCCGAGACATGGCCGGCGCGGCAATCAGGATTGGATGCCGGAGGGTCGGCCTTGCACTTGTCGAGGGACTAGTCGGGCGCCGGGCGGCAGCGTGTCCAGTTGCCCGGTATGACGACTGATCGACTGCCACGCAGGCCGACGGGCGCGATCGATGCGCTGAATCGTTGGAGAAGAGGAAGAGAGAAGGATGGCGGCATTGTGGCGAAGCCATGGCTTGGCCACGCCTTCGAGGCATGAGGTGGCAAGGACTAAATGGGCGCGGCGCACTGTGGCTGCTTGATGGAGAGAGAGAGAGCCTCGAGGGAATGGGAGCCGTTTTGAGCCACTTTAATCTCGCTTAGCGCAAAGCGATTACATGCCCTCTAGCTTATAGTCCGAGGGAGACTTGCACATCGCCAAGAAAGGTTTAGGAGGTTTCCTTTATAGATTGAAATACATCTTTTACATGTAATCTTATTCCTTCCTAAATATTCTTTACTTACTTGACGACGTCATCTCTTGGAAGAGCGCGCACAGTGCGTAGCGGCCTTGACTGCCCTCGGCGCTTGTAGCAGCCTTCAGGCCTTATTGGGCCAAGCCCTATTCCCCTATTCCGGTGATCCCTTTTTTGTTCATGACATTATTGTCCTATCATGATCTAACTAGGATCAAAACATTTGTCTCGGCGTGTACATCAAAAAGCTATATAATTAGTTTTTATTTACCTACATTTAGTGCTCCATGTATGAGACAAAATATTTGATATGATAGGTGAATAGTGAATTTTGGAGAGAAATTGAGGAAACTAAACAGCCTTTGCGTGGCAGAGCCAGAATGTAACAGCCGGGTCGGCTAATGAATGTTGGGGTCTTTTCCTTTAGGCACTCTCAATGGAGTTTTCACCTCTGTTTTCAAGATGTAAAACTTTGGCATGAAATAGACATCTCCCTTAATGCACAATTTTGCCAGCTCAAAAAGGTCCCACAGCCTCTCTCTCATTGCATGGTTTTAATTAAATAGTTCTATGGTGAAACACTATTTATGTTCTCAATGGGAGTTTTACACCGCTTCAAATACATGTGAAAAATGATTCCGAGAGGTTTCACCTTTCATGGTGAAACTGCGCCTACTCTCTCTTAGAGTTTTATGCAAAAGTAAAATTTTGTTGATGTGGCGCTATATTAGTGTGCATGAAACACATAAAGAAAAACTCTCATTGAGACCCGACCTTGGACAATAATTCATAACAATAATTCTCATTAAGTTTGTGAGTTCACTGGTCACCGACCCCTACGCATAATAGGTAGCTTCTCAAGAGACAAATTCACACCGGCGCATATTGCTGTCCTCAATTGGAAAATAAAACTACCTAAATCACAAAAGATATTAAAAATTGTAAAATAAAACTCCCAATAATGTGCCGCAGGTTTAGTTGGTGAAATATTTTGGGTATTGTAGAACTTTTAGTTTGTATTTGATAATTATTGTTCTATCATGAACTAACTAGGCTTTCGAAGATTCGCCTGCACTTTTCGACCAAACTATATAATTTGTTTTTGTTTACCCATATTTATCTTATAATGTGATAAGAGATTGATGTGATAGGACACCGTAGCACTTTTTGGATCATTTTTCAGAACTAAACACGGCGTTTGAAATCCACCGTAGCACTTTTTGGGATCACTTTTCAAGAACTAAACACAAATTGCGTTTGGAACACAAAAAAATTTTACACTTTTTCAAGAACTAAACACGGCGTTTGGAACACAAAAAATTTCTGAGATTGGCTGGCTGTTTATCGGCTTATCGGTAAAAGAGGCCGGCGATATTTTCTCACAACATATGTTGGCCCAATTGTTGTGCGTGCATTTCTTTCTCTCCCAATATCAGCCAGCCACACAAATAAATGAAATGCAATTTCGTTATGCAAGAATTTTGTAGAAATTAGGTTAATTTCCAAAAGAAAACGCAGAACTAGACAGGAGCAGAACTCCCAATCAGATGAGTACAAAGCCCTGGGCCCTGAGACTGGCCTTAATGCCCAAAGGGCCGTTTGTTTCTCCCCGCAGGCCCTCACCTGTAGTAGTCCGGATGCATCAATTTCCGATCGGGTAGTGCAAAGCCTGCTACTCTGTTCACCACCGCTCACTCACGGGGTCGCCGAGCTCGTCAAATTCGGGGATCGGACTCGCGTCTGGCCAAGATAACATTTCGATACCGGAAAAAAAAAAAAGGAGTTCTCCTTTTACTCTGTGCACGATTTGTCGTTTTTGGGTTAGAGTCTAAGAAATCTTACATGAGCAAACGCTGTCACGATATTCATGTATGGCCTTTTGGCCACAAAGCCAACAAGAGCGCTTGTCAGGTGAGCCCATGACCAATTCTCATATCAGCCAGGATATCGTTACAAAGATACCTACAGATCCCATGGTAGTCCAGGAAATCGTAGCATCTAACTGAACACTGCATTTTATTCCTCATCATAAACATGACATCAAACTAGACATCGAGCATATATGCAGTACATCCGCCTCCAAAATCCCATGGTACTCCAGGAAATCAGCATCTTACCTGAACACTGCATTTTATTTTTATTCCTCATCATAAACATGACATCAAACTAGACATCGAGCATGCAGTACATCCGCCACTCCGATCAAGAAAGACGCATACAGCATACTACACTACACTGCATGTCCCCAAGACACATGCACACACATACAAGCACGACACATAACGACTAGGTACCGAGACTATAGTGCGGCAAGCGTACTACGGACGTAGCAGCAGCAGCCGTAAGGGCCATGCCGCGCCGGCGGTGGTCGCGCGCCGCCGTACCGTACGCCATCCCGCTCCCGCACGCGGTATCCAAGAGCAGGACACGCGTTCTACTTTCGCGTGCATACACGTCTCTAAGACCCTGCGCCTGGTCCATGCGGTGCTGCGCTGCGTCCTTGATGTCGCGGGGCCTTGACGCCAACCTCGCCTTGGCGTGGTCCAGTTGGTCGGCGCCCGGCGGGTGCTTGCCGTCAGGTACTTGTACATCCAGGAGAACACGGACAGCGGGCGACGCCGAGGCCGCCGGAGGTGACGAACCCGGCGGCCATGAGCGCCAGCGCGATGGCGGCGAGCACCAGCACCGGGCTGAAGATCACCAGCACCGGGGTGGCGACCGTGAGCGCGATCACGGTGCCGGCCAGGATCAGCGGACAGCACCAGCATCGAGCCGCCGAAGGTCGCGGCCGTCGCGGCCTTGAGCGCCGTCATCATGGCGCCCTGTTTCTGCTGCTGCTGATGCCCCTCGCCGTGCATGCCGCCCCCGCCCCCGCGGTGGTGGTCGCCGTAGCCCCTGCCCCGGTGGTTGTCAGCCATGTCAGTTAGCTTGGGTTGTTACACGTGCGCATTGCCCAGAGCGCGCCACTCACTGGATGCTACGACTACGATCGAGCTGAGAGTATGAGGTGGACGAGGGACAGGGAGAGCGGGGGGTTTATAGAGGGCGTGGAGATGCGCGGAGGCGGGACCTGGCGCGGCCGTGGACGCATGCAGGACTCGTGTCCGGGGCCGCGACACCTGTGTGGGAGTTGTCGAGGACAAAGGCGTTGCGCGCCGCTCCGCGCGGCGATATATACGAGGTTCGGAGGGTTGGTTCGAGGTTGCCGTTGGATCGGCCGCTGGCTGGTTGCCGGATGACGGGGCGCCAGGGCCGAATCTCATGTGGGTTAGGCTGGATGTGCTGTTTTTTTTTCCTTTGTCTTCCGTGTCTTGTCTCTTAAGTTTCGTGTCTCACACACTATTAGCAGGCCTTCAATCTGGGTCCATGCAATAATTTGTGTGCCGCTTGCCCATTCGTTCACCTCACACCAAATGGTTCAAGCCCATTTTTCTTCTTTTATATTATTATTATTTTATATTTTTAAAAAGCTAGTCTGGTGTTTTGATGCAATAGGAGTGTTTGGTATGGCAATCGCCTGTTTCCGATGCTGGCGTGTTGAAAAGTCAGGAGACCTTGGAAAATGAAAGCTCTGACTAGGATACTAGGCGAAAAGGGAGACAGGAATCAACGGTCTTGAGCCGTTCAAACCACTGGTTGCTAGCGTGGCCACAATAGTAAAGCCAGTAGCATGCTTCTGCCCGCTATATTAAAGAACTTCCTTTTTCAAGATGAACCACTGAAACTAGCTACTACTGGCGTGGAGCTTTTGCCGGGCACCTAATTTGGACTAGGTGGAGGCTGCATCCTTGGCTTTAGCTGTTACACGTAGATCATTTCCTTCGACGGCACAAAATGATCTTAAATTGGCTTCACTTCAAGTGTGTTCGATGTTAAACAAGAAAATTCTTATTGCGTACGCAGGACAATGGTTTTCCACGTCAAGCCTAGTATGTGGCTGGTGTCCTTTGGCAGCTGCCCCTGTACGCTGCATTTGCTTTCTGCGATATTTTGATGTGGAGACAGTTCCTCAATAAAACCAAATACGCCTTTTCACGAGGAAAAAAAAATTAGAAGTACAGCAGTTTCCACTCCAAAATAGGAGTACCAAATAAGCGATACTGGTATCTTCCTCTTCTCCTTCCGTACCTTTTCATTTCCATGCTAATAAAAATTCCTGCAGCACATTTACGATCAGGTTCATGAATCACTTGAACCTCACTGTCATTCATGAAAACAATGTCACTGCCCCTGCTTTTGCCCTCGCGAGCCTGTACTCAATCAGGTGTCACATACTCATCGACCGGCAAGTAGGCGGATCATAGCCACCTTTTGCGCTTTTGATCCACCCCTTTTCCCACCCAGAATACAGTACCCAACAAGTTGGGTTTTTAAAAAAAAATCTCATAGACTTCATTGTGCGGCGCCGTATTGTGAGTCCAGCTGTTGCGCAACGACAACGCTGTGGTGGATGTGCCTGCGTCAATTGAGGGTGAGGTAATCACCTCCATAGTCAGTCCCTGTGACGGAGCGGACGCATGCTTATGAGCTTATCCCTTGTTTACATTACACAAGTCGCGGATAAGCACGTGGCACCGACGTAGTACGTGGCTTTAGATTTTTATCTTTATTTCGTTGGGAGTAAGGGGCTCCTCCCCTTCTTTCATCCCTTGCTTGCCGTCTTTCCCTTTCATTTCTCTCCAGGAACCACAGCAAGCACGATCACGATGGGGCCTTTGACGCCTTCGCGCCCACCAGCTTTATCGGCACTCTCACAGATTTGTTTCCTTTTTTCAGAGTTAGTAAAGTAAGCGCATGGTATGGTTAAACCCTTTCGTTTTGTTTTTATCTTACCCTCCAAATCAGTGTATACTCGGCTTTAAGCTGGACTATAGGTAGCGTTGTACCTCGATACACCGCTGCCGTGACGACCACCCCTTCCCTGCTAAATCAGCGTTTTGTTTAATACACTGCTCGGCTGTTCTGTTGTTGCGGGCCTAGCCGCTGGATCAGTAGGCTCCTCATTTGGTATGTACCAACGAACAAAGCGGATTCTTGATCTCATCATCACTACGTTTTTTACAGTTTTCCAAACATATCATAGCACGTACACCACCTGACAAGTGACAAAAGGACGCATACACCGAAATTTCGTGTCATGGAGTTCAGGTCGCTGTTATTGACGTTGCAGAAAAGGTACGGCTGGCCGCTGGATATTTATCAGATGATGGCTCCTCATTTGGTGGTACTGTACCAACGAACAAAGCGGATTGTTCTTGTCATCGTCTCATCACTACGCCGCGAATTAAGTAAGGAATATTTAAGGAATAAAGATAGGAATAAAATAGGGAATAAATAGGTTGCTTGTAAAGAGGAATTCCAATCTATAAGGAAACCTCTAGATCTATCTTAGCATGCAAGTCTCCCTCGGACTATAAATACAAGGAGCATGTAGTGATTGAATCTTAAGAAGAAATAAATTAAAGGGGTAAC